>JADRCG010009239.1:455619-484358 GCA_019844195.1 Rhabdomys dilectus | reverse complement strand
GGCAGCAGCATGGCTGGCAGCAGCATGGGCCACAACAACACTGCATGATGTCAGAGGCTGGAGGCTAGGTCTGGTTTGTAAGAAGGTATCTTGGATGCTTTGGAAGGTTCTCTGCCCAGGTGTGCTTTTATACCCTGCCGAGGGTTCACTGTCTTCTTGTGCAGCATTCCTTCCTCCTGATGGTTTGTGAGTAAACAAATTATCAAAATAGGCCAGATTCTCCTCTTGGGAGTCAATATTCAAGGTGAATGCAAATCATGGGCTGCTACTCGTGATGGGTGAGGAATCAATATCAATGGCAGCTGAGGCCTATGGGAAGTACTTTGGTCTGTCTTTGCTTCCAAGGGAAGTGACACCTGATGTTCTCGGTATTCACAACCTCTGTTTCCACTGTGGTTTGTGGCAACAATTGCCTCAATTCAGGAATGTCACATCTCATTAGTCAGTTGGCTCACACTTAATGGGTCAGTTAGGTATAGTGAGTGTGAATAAGAAAAGCCATTGATATGAGGGCACAGAGGTCTTTAGTAATTTGCCCTGTCCTGGATGACTGTGGGTAATGCCAATGCTGTTCTATGTAGCTTTGCTGGGATGATGGTAATGAGAAAAGTATACTGAAACGGAATTCGCATGAGCCCTGTTAATTACAGGAACTCACCCCTACTGAAGCACAAGGAATATGACAGGCTAGACTGGAGGACTACAGTCCTTACTCTCATTACCTATGTGAATGACACACAGTCTGCTCTTAGGCCTGATTGCCAGTCAGTTGAATGAAGTGTGGGTAATGAAATCACAAACTATCTCATTCTGATCTCTGGCCTGTCTTTGGAGGAATTGTATCTATAGTCTTTCCTTCATGAAGAATTATAAACTGGCTGTTTCCTCCTGGGGATGTTCCACATCCCCAGTCTTTCCTCTGCTTGACCTGCAACTCATAGTGACTCTAACTTTAAGAGAACTAAAGAACATTTCCCCCTAATGATTCTGATCATATGATTTCATTCAGTTCTCTTTAACAAGTAGCGGAATTGTTGTATCTGAAGGGTAGGTGCAGAGAAAGAGAGAACAGGTAAATCTGTGAGAGACTCAAAAACTGCCCAAGTGTACTATGTCAAAGGTCCAGCTCATGGAAACTAGGACATTTTTTTCTGGCTGCAGTATCTGTCATCAACGAACAAACACTGGATCTCCATAGATTTGTCTTTCCCAAGAGCATTAACCAGACATCTGCTTTACAAGAAGATAACATCATGTCTCTGCAAGCATCTGCATACTTAGCTCTGAAGTATGCTATTCAGCATCTGTGGATACACTTTCTACATTTTTGGATCACTAGTTTAGAAAGACCTCAGTAGAAAGAAAGGGAAGGTAAACAAAATTTGGCCATGGTATATGATAGACAACCTCAACCCTACATTGCATACATAGGTGACTCAACATTGTCTTATCATGTAGTCTTGGTGCTTTAGGGGAAGGGTGGCATGGACAGGGTATGTGTTGGTGCTGGAGGGTGGGCTAAACCCATCCAATTTTATGCTTATCTCTTTGATGACTTGAGGCATGCTCATTGATACCAGGTTGGGTTTTCTCTGAGGCTTAAACCTCTCACTCAGACCCTTTGGACCCTCACATCAATAAGCTACAGACATCTATATCAATTTGATACAAAACCTCTCCCTTTCTCTCTCTTTATCTCTCTGTCTTACTCTGTCTTTCACTGTCTCTGTCTCTTTCTCTGTCTGTATTTCTTTCTGTCTTTTACTCTTTCCCTTCCCCTCTCTCAGTCTCAGTCTTTCTCTCTCACACACAACTAGACCTACACACACACAAATTTTAATATGTGATGAATGACACCCTATGTAGCAGGATCTACTGAAAAGATTAGTCACTCTAATTTATTTCACTAAGCATTGAGTTCTTCTCTCCATCCTCTACAATTAGCTCATGGTGCAAAGTAAGGTGTCCAAAGTTGAGGGATGATTCTTAAACATTTCCCCACTTTTTCAACAAGTAAATCAAGTTTCTGTAGTCATGGCTGATTTAAATTTCGTGTGAGGAGTTAATGTCTGTATTCTTCATGTGTATCCAGATTAGGTAATTTCCTTGCTATCAGCATACCAGGTGTTGGATTATTAGAGTGCCAATGTTTAACATATGTGGATAAATGACAAAACAAAAACAAAACCTTTTAGTGGTGTCTGATATATGATGTTGAAATGGTTTATATTTTGACTCAAGTTAATAATTCTGACACCAGTATTACTTATTAAAATGAGCATGGCATTGAAAGTAATCTGCTGAAACACTAGTTTGCACACATTTTAAGATATAAAGGTGGCCAATAATCTTTCAACACATATGTCGGCAGAAAACTCAGAGGTGTCAACTCAACGTGGAGCTCTCCACACATTAATGTTTTGAATGACAGCAGTACTGAAATGAGGACTGTGGCATCATGAATTTTATCATCTTTGAGAGTACACACAGAACTGAGGTGTGAAAGGCCAGTCAGAAACCATAGTTAAAACTGAAAAGAATTGAGAATGAGTTTGGCAGTTTGAGCCAGGGCGGATAGCAAACCACAAGGGCCTCTCTGAGAGTTTCACTGGATTTATGGGGACAGCGCTAGTAGTGCTGGCATAATCAAACTTAATTATCTGGGGCATGTACTCTGTGTAGGGCAAGAAACTCTGAACACTATAAGCTTTGGGGAATGTCAAGAATGAAAAGACAGAAAATTCATACACTCACATATAGAAACTAAGGGCATGAAGCAAAGGAGGCACGTGTAAGCAAACTATTGCAAGTCATTTCCAACAATTTTACACAAACACATGCATTTGTACATACATGCATATGTACATATGTACTCACAAGCAGACAAACTAACTGACATATCAATGAGCAGACAGACAGACATACCTTGATTGATAGCACAAAGTTATAGCAAGCATGCTATTAAAACTTTAATTTTTTTCTCTTAGCATTTTTATACACCCTAAGAAAAAGTTCACTACATATAAAGAAGAATCACTTCATTCAAAAACAGATGAAATCGTTACACAATAGGGGGGTACAGCACAATTATCATTCCTTTAAACTCCTACCTAACTAGATATTTTGATATATCTTTTATTCTACAAGATCATTATAAGTTCCAAATAGTAGTTTTAGTCCATAAGCTCATTAAAATTTGAACAATAGTTTTATCTATCATCTACTTCACAAATTTAAAAGAATGTCAAACCACTGCCTATATATCTTTTGTTCCTTATGCTCATTACAAGTTTCAAAGCAATAATTGTTTAATGTCATACATTAACAAATTTCTCACCAAGAGACAGATCATCTCTCTTATGTCTTACTGAATTCTAGTTAATCCTTGAGTTGTTATTCTTACTCCAGAAAGAGAGTAACTGTCATTAGTAACAGAATAACCCAGTGCTTGCTTCCGACCTTACTTATTTATGGTGCACATGAAGATCTGTGTCCTGACCCCTATACCTAGCCTTGAATTGGTGTATTCTTTGATCACTCGTTGTCCCAAGACTATTTTCCTTTTTAGTACAATGTACCTGTTTGTACCTAATGAAAGTTCATTGCACACACACCCCCTTTAACTGATGCAACCTTTAATATTTTGTAGGAGGAGGCACAATCTATATTTGGGTTTTACCTAAACTATTCTGTGTTTTGTTTTGTTTTTCGAGACAGGGTTTCTCTGTGTAGTCCTGGCTGTCCTGGAACTCACTCTGAAGACCAGGCTGGCCTCGAACTCAGAAATCTACCTGCTTCTGCCTCCCAAGCTCTGAGATTAAAGTCATGCATCACCACTGCTGAGCAACCTAAACTATTCTATCAGCTATCTTAGCATCTTAAAATCACTTAAATTTAACCAGAAATTAAGTAGAATCATTATCAGATATAAAATCTACAATACCTCTAAAAAGCTATGATTTCATGAAATGTAAACTTCATGTTGGTCTGCAGAAAATTTGTCTAAAAGGGTGGGCTAATGCCCAGAACAAATCATAACAGACATTGGAAGGAAGGTTCTTTGCCCAATCACAAGGATATCTGAATATTGAGGAATACAGCAATGGCAAACATGAGCAGGAAGTAATACTGGGGTGAAACTGTGGGGTTTGTGCCTTTCCTACGTACATCCATTTCAGCCATGCTAAATGGTTGGTAGTCTCCAAGAAGCACACTTGCCAAGAGCAACTCCTGCTGCATGAATTCTGCCATGAGAGTTGATATCAAGACTCTTGGGGGGGGGACAACTTGCAAAGATTTGTAGAAAGATAAATAAGGGCTTGAGAGCAGGAAGGTTCTCCACTGAAATGGGAAATACCAAACAGGACATTCCTGGCTCCAGCAGTGCTCCAAGTAACTCACAAGATCGAGGAAAGTACATGGTGACACAATTGCATTCATGTATGAAAGAAGGTGAGTAGGTGCTCTTTCTCACCTTGAGTTTTACTCCTAGGGGTTGCAACTCTTCCCCTGAAGTTATCTTGTATACCGAAGGAATGGCCTCAAGGAGTGATTGCATGCCTCACTCTCATGTCACCTGAGCTACAAAGAGAATATAGAAGGAATATTTGGGAACTCACACACATTTCTCCTTCTGAGATGAAGTCTCATTGCCAAAGAACCTAAGAGAAGGTATGTTTATTGTGACTTACACTTTGGAGGATTGGTTGGCTTGTACCTCACGGCAGTGGTGATTGATTGAGGCAGTGGAATATAGTCCTGATGTCAGAGCTGAGGCAGCCCATCTGAAGCAACCAGAGAGAGCCAACAGAGAAAGCCCTGAACTACTAAACACCCAGAATGGTCCTACAAGTCCACCTCTCCAACAAGGTCCTACCCACTAATCCTTCCCAGAATGTTCCTCCACTGGAGATCATGGCTATTCATATATGTCTGTTCATTCCTATATGTTTGTGAATTCAAACAAACAGAATGGGCATTATGTATGGGTGCTACAGTTCTTTTCTCAGTGGAACGTTGATATAACTGTTTCTCAAATTTGGGGTGAAATATTGACAAGCAAGAAAAATGAAGATTCATGACACTTATAGTTGGGAGTTGATAGCAAAGTCCTTTATTGAAATACAGGAAAATCTCCAGGTTTCAAGGCCATGTTAAAGTCCCAAGATTTCATTGTTCCCAAATGAGATTTTCCCAAGTGCAGAGAAAGTTTGCGGAAAGTGTAATTTTAGAGAACGGAAGCAAGGAGTGGGACAGTACATTTCTTAGACTTACACGGTATCAGTTGGAGCAGACTTTGCAGAATGGCCTTCTAGGTCTGGGATACAAGTGACCTGCATGAGGTCTATATCGTGCTATAGGGGACAACAGTGGGTGAGCATGTTCCAGAGCAAGACCTACGAGAACAGGTTGGGCAGGAACAGCTGTGTCAATGGCAGCTCTTGTTGCTGCAGGTGGTCTAGCAGCAGCCAGACTGGCAGCAGTTGGACCCACAGCAACAGGGCTGGCAGCAGCAGGGGCGGCAGCAGGTGGTCCTGCAGCAGGTGGTCTGGCAGCAGCATGGCTGGCAGCAGCATGGCTGGCAGCAGCATGGGCCACAACAACACTGCATGGTGTCAGAGGCTGGAGGCTAGGTCTGGTTTGTAAGAAGGTGGCTTGGATGCTTTTGAAGACTCTCTGCCCAGGTGTGCTTTTATACCCTGCCTTGTTTTCACTGTCCTCACATGCAGCATTCCTTCCTCCTGATAGATTGTGAGTAAATAAATTATCAAAAGAGGCCAAAGTCTTTTTCCGGAGTCAGTATTCAAGGTGAACTAAAATCATGGGTTGCTACTTGTGATGGGTGAGGAATCATCTTCAATGGCAGCTGAAGCCTATGGGAAGGAAGTACTTGGCCTGACTTTGTATCCAAGGGAAGTGACACCTGATGTTCTCAGTATACCCTCCAGATGTTTCCACTTTGGTTTGTGGCGTAACTTGCCTCACTTCAGGACTGTCAGTCCTCATTAGCTTGGTGACTCACACATAATGGGTCATGTTGTGAAGAGATTATAAGTATGAAAGTCCATTGGCATTGGGACACAGAGTGGATGTGTGTAAAACTAATGCTGTTCTGTGTAGCTTTGTTGGGATAATGGATATGAGAAGCATATATTGAAACAGAATCTATATCAGACCTAATAATTACTGGGACTCATCTCAACCATGTCCAAGAAACATGACAGGCTAGATTGGAAGACTACTGTCACTCATCTTCTAACCTATGTCATTGACAATTCGGTCTTAGATCCAATAATTATCAATCATTTGGGTGAAATATAGTAAATGAAATTACAAAATAATCCCTTCTTATCCCTGGTCAGTCTTTGGAGGAAGTGTATCTCGAGTGTATTCTTCTTGTGGAAATATAAACTGAATGTTTCGTTCTGGAGATACATCACATATCTTCTAGTTCCTCTGTGTGATCTGTACTTCCTTGGGACCTTAGCCTCACATAACTAAGGATCCTGCTTGCCAAATGACCCTAAGCACATGATTTATTTCAGTTCTCTTAAACAAGATGCTGGAGTGTTGTCTCTTACGTGCAGTTACTGAAAGAGACAGCAGGCAAATCTGAGAGAATCTCAGGGTTGCTCTAAATGTGTTTTGTCAAAGATTCCAGCTTTGAGAAACTAGAACATTCTCTGTGGTCTGCAGTATCTGCCATCAGTGAACCAACACTGCATCACCAAAGAATTCTTTTCCCAAAACATCTGCTTTTCAATCAAATGACACTATGTCTTTGGAATCATCTATTTGCTTGACTCTGAGGTCTGCTAGTTAACTTCAGTGCACAGGCTCTCATATCAAGTGTTGGGTGATTATAGGGACAATTTTTAAAATATGAGGATAAATGATTATTAAAACCTTACTCAATTGGTGTCTAACATGTAATATTGAATTTGTTTATATTTTCATTCAAGAATACATCTGCCATTAGTATTCCTATTAAAATGTGTAAGGTAGAAAAATAATTTTCTAGAACTCTCTTGTGTATACATTTCAAGACAAGAAGATGGCCATTGATCTTTCTGAACACGGGTGCACAGAAAATTCAGAGTTGTTAGCAAAACACGGAGTTCTTTGGACATTGTAAATTACATTCAAATGGCAGCAATAATGAAATGAGGACCCTGGCAACATGGATGTTGGTATCTTTGGGAGAATACAAAGGAATGAGGTCAGAAAAGCCAGTTGAAACATCATGAGATAAACTGAGGAGAAACCAGTTTGGAGTAAGCAATTTGGACCAGTGCTGAGAACAACCTACATGTGCCCCATTGATATTGGCAGGTGATTTACAGGGACAGAACTGGTAATGTTGACATGAACAACTTAATTATCTGGGTTTGGTGCTCTCGGTGACTGGCAGTAAGCTACAAACTCCTTTAAATCTTTGGGAGATGCCAAGGGAAAAGAAGGAGAGAAAATTCTCACAATCACAAACACAAACTTATAGGATGAAGCAGTGCACTCACATAGAAGCAAGCTCCCATGAACAATGTCCAACACTTTCACGACAGGCATACATACATACATACATACATACGTACATATATACATAAATACATCCCTATACACATACATAAAAACACACAAATAACCACACAGACATAGAGACCAGCAGATTTAAAGACATTCACACATTGGGAAGACAGAGCAAAGCTTTAGTGACCAAGCTCTTACTATTTTACTTACATACATATTCTTGGAGCTGTTGAATAAAGCAAAGCTGTTGTGAGCATGCACTACCAACTTTATTTTTTCTCTTGGCCTATTTATACCCCCTAAGACGAAGTACTCTACACACTAACAAGCATTACCTCATTCACAAAAGAGGTAAAATTGTTACCCAGGAGCTAGGTACAGCACAATTTTGGGTTACATGTATTTCTATTAAAACTCCTAACTAAACAGTTTTGTGTACTTTTATTTTACTAGTTCAGTATAAGTTCAGAGCAGTAGTTTTATCTTTTTTTCTATATGCTCACTGTGAGTCCAAAGCAACAGTTTTATCTATGTTTTGATCCTTGTATTAATTATAAGCTCAAAGGAATAATTTTAATGTCATATGTTAACAAAATTCTTATGAAGAAACAGGTTGCCTATCATATTATTTTTGAAGTCTAGCAAATCACTCATTTTCTGTTCTTACACTTATAACAGAATTGGTCACTCTCATGACCCTTGTTATCATGGTGCATGGGCAATCTGTGTCCTCACCCTTGAATTTAACCTTGAATGAATGGTTTCCTTGATCATTCATTTTCCCAAGGCTATCTTTATTTTTAAGCATTGTATGAGCATATAATTCATGACGGTTCACTGTACTCTAGTTATGGCCTATGGGATCATTACCATTTTTTCAGAAGAGTGCACATTTTATTTTAGGTTTTACTCTAAAATATTTTCTCAACTATCTGAAGTCTTAAAATTATTTGAATCAAATCAGGAATTATGTAAGGTCACTATGAGGGACTATAAAACCAGCAAATCAAGCAACCAGGATGATGTCATGAAATTTCATCTTCATGTTGATCTGGAGGAAATTTTACAAGAGGGTAGACAGATACTTATGAATCAATAATAAAAGACTAAAGCCAGAGAGTGTCTTTCCTTGACCAATCACCCCATGTCAGAACAATGAGAAAAACAAATATGATAAAAAGGAGAAGGCAAGTCAGAAGCAAGAAGCAGTCCCAGGACAAGAGCCACAGGGGTGTGCCTATCTAAGGTATACACATCACAAGCATGCAATAGGTGGTTAATGTCCAAGAAGGTCACTTGCTCACTGTAGCTCCTCTTGCATGGAGCCTAGTACTTAGGACTGAATCAAATCTACTCTGGCAGGAAAAGAACTTGGAAAGTGTAGAGAGATCAAATATACTTTGGTGGAAAAAGTTCTTGGAAAATGTTGTAGACATAAATAAGGGCTTGAGAGCAAGAAGGTTCTCCACAGTAGGAGAGGGAAATGACAAACAGGACACCACTGGGTTCAGCAGTGTTCCAAGCTACTCATAAAGTTGAGGAAAGTTCATGGGGACATGATTGAGTTCAAGTAAATGGAAGAAGAGTGGGTGTTCCTTCACCCCTCTCTCAGTCTGAGTTTCACTTCCTAGTAGTTGCAACTCTGCCCTGAAGTTTTCCTCTATGATCAAGGAATGACATTGAGGATTCATTGTGTGCATGGCCCTGATATCACCCATAGCTTCAAGAACACAAGAGCAATATCTGGGCACTCAAGCAATGTACAGTTCCTGATTTGAGCACCTTAGATAAGAATGTGTAATGTGACTTTCACTTTGGGGAGATTGGATGGCTTGTACCTCAAGGTAGTGGCAATAAATGGATTCAGCTGAGCATTGATTGACGTAAAGAGTTGAGGCTGAACATGTGTAGCTACCAAAATGGGACAAAAGAGCAAACTGAGAAAGTCCTGGAACTCTGAAACACTAAACCCTGCCGTCCTTGTACACCTCTTCAAAAATGTTCTGACTCTAAACTCTTTTAACATGATCCTACCACTGGAGATCAAGTTACTCATATATATATCTGTCTGCTTATTGAAATAGGTTTGTACTTTCAAACAAACAGAAGTAACATTGTGACAAAGGCTGCTGCAATTCTTTTCATAGTGTGGAGATGATGTAACTTTTTCTCAAATTTATGACCGAGAATGAACATAAAGGAGAATTAAAGATTTATGACACTTTGTAGTTGGGTGTTGGTACCGAGGTCACATTTATTTATATAGGGGGAAATCCACAGATTTCAAAGCCATGGCAAAAGGCCCAGGGATTTACAGTTTTCAGATGAGAGTTTTCAAAATACAGAAAAAGGTTATGAAATTTGTATGTTTCAGAGAAGGGAAGCAAGGAGTGGGTCAGCATATACTTTTTTTTTTTTTTTGGACAAAAGCAGTATATCAGTTGGAGCAGATCCTATGGATGGCCTTTCTGGACCTGGAGTAAAACTGACCTACACAAGGTCTATTTGATGCTGTAGGGGAACAAGAGTGGGTGAGCATGCTCAAAAGCAAGTCCTAAAAAAACAATTTGGGCAGGAACAGGTGTGTCAATGGCAGCTCTTGTTGCTGCAGGTGGTCTAGCAGCAGCCAGACTGGCAGCAGTTGGACCCACAGCAACAGGGCTGGCAGCAGCAGGGGCGGCAGCAGGTGGTCCTGCAGCAGGTGGTCTGGCAGCAGCATGGCTGGCAGCAGCATGGCTGGCAACAGCATGGGCCACAACAACACTGCATGGTGTCAGAGGCTGGAGGCTAGGTCTGGTTTGTAAGAAGGTGGCTTGGATGCTTTGGAAGCCTCTATTTGCAGGTGTGTTTTTATACCCTGCTGAGGGTTCACTGTCCTCATGTGCAACATTCCTTCCTCTTGATGATTTGTGAGTAAATAAATTATCAAAAGAGGCTAGATGCTCCGCTCTGGAGTCAGTGTTCTAGGTAAATGCAAATCATGAGTTGCTACTTGTGATGTGTGAGGAATCAACATCAGTGGCAGATGAAGCCTATGGGAAGTACTTTGGCCTGTCTTTGCTTTCAAGCAAAGTGACACCTGGCATTCTTGGTATTTATACCCTGTGTTTCCACTTTAGTTTGTGGCATAACTTGCCTTCCTTCAGGACTGTCATACTCATTAGTCTGATGGCTCACACATAATGGCTCATATTTGTGCAGAGAATATGAGTATGAAGTCCATTAACAGGAGGATACAGAGGTCTTTAGGAGCCACCCTGTCCTGGATGGCTATGGGTAGTGACAATGCTTTTTTTGTATAGTTTTAGGGGGATGATGCTTATAAGAAGAGTATATTGAAACAGAATTTATATTTTAGACTTGTAAATTACTGGAACTCACCCCAACCAAATTTCAATGAACACAATGGGCTACACTGAAAGACTACTGTCACTAATCACCTCACCTATATGAATGACACACAATCTGGTCTTAGACCCAATTATCAGTCACTTCAGTGAAATGTGGTGAATGAAATTGCAAACTGCCTCCTTCTTACCCCTGGTCAATCTTTAGAGGAAGTGTATCTAGTGTGTTTCCATCTTGTGGAAGTTTTCTCCTGGAGCTGTACCAAATATCATCTAGTTCCTCTGTGTGAACCACACTTCCTTGGGACCCTAACTTCAAAGGGCTAAGGATCATTCTCCCTGCTTGCCAAATGACCCTAAGCACAAGATTTGCTTCAGTTCTCTTAAACAAGATTCTGGAGTTGTCTCTTATGTGCAGTTACTGAAAGAGACAGCAGGCAAATCTGTGAGAGAATCTCAGGATTATTCTAAATGTGTTTTGTCAAAGATTCCAGTTTTGGGAAACTAGGACATTCTCTGTGGACTGCAGTATCTGCCATCAGTGAACCAAGCTGAATCTCTAAAGACTTCTCTTTCCCAAGACATCTGCTTTTCCACCATATGACATTTTGTCTTTGGAATCATCTATGTGCTTATCTCTGAGGTCATGTAGTTAACCTTAGTAGACAGATTCTCTCTACACTATTAGGTATCAATTTAGGAAGGACCTCAGTACAGACAAGATGGAAACCTGAAAAATTTGGCCATGGAATGTGGTGGACAATGTCAAATTCTACATTCCAATCCATGATGATTAAACAGTGTGTTGTCAT
This sequence comes from Rhabdomys dilectus, assembly GCA_019844195.1. Taxonomy (NCBI): domain Eukaryota; kingdom Metazoa; phylum Chordata; class Mammalia; order Rodentia; family Muridae; genus Rhabdomys; species Rhabdomys dilectus. Next base: position 472,672 of record JADRCG010009239.1, on the reverse strand, counting down.
ATATTCTCTAGTTTCTGGGAAAGGATGGATAAGAAGGGCTATGTTTTGGTGATGAAGAGTGGGCTGAACCCAATCAAGTTTCTGCTGGTCTTCCTGATGACCCAAAACATGCTCACAGAATCCATGTCCTGTTATCAAAAGTCCCTTAAGTCTCTCTCACACAATCTCTTTAGAACTTCCCACCAGAAATCTATGGACATCTATATCAAAGTGAGCACCTAAGATTTCCAGTGTGAGGGAAATCCTGAGCTACTGCCCAACTGTTCCAGACTGTGCATACGTTTCTGTGGTCATGGCTTCCCTGTATTGCATGTGAAAATTTTCTTCTAGTATTTCTCATATGTTCAGTGAGTAGATATTTTTCTTGCTAACTTCACACCAGGTATTGCATGATCATAGGGGAAAATCTTTAAAAGATGAGGATAAATAATTTTTTAAAACCCTGTTCTATTGGTGTCTGATATATAATGTGGAATTGGTTTATATTTTCATTCAATTAATACATCTGACACCAGTAATCCTATTAAAATGTGTAAGGTAGGAAAAAAATTTTTCTGGAACACTCTTGTGCATACATTTCAAGACAAAAAGATGACCATTGATCTTTCTCCAAATGGCTAGGCAGAAGAGTCACAGTTTTCTACAAAACATTGAGCCCTCTGAACCTTACAAATTAAGTGAGAATGGCAGCAATAATAAAATGAGGGTTGTGGCCACATGGACTTTGATATCTTTTGGAGAACATAAAAGACCAAGGTCCAAAAGGCCAGCTCAATCACCATATGATAAACTGAGGAGAAGCAAGTTTGAAGTAAGGGATTTGGTCTAGTGCTGAGAGTGACCTACCTGTGCCCCTGTGAAAGAGGCAGGTGACTTACAGGGACAGCACTGGTAATCTTGACATAAACACACTTAATTATTTTGGGTTGGTTTTCTCTATGACTGGCAATAACATCTGAACTTCTGAAAATCTTCGGGAGATGCCAAGAGAAAAGAAAGAGAGAAATTTCACCCTCTCACAAACACAAACTTAGTGGATGAAGCAGTGCACTGTCATAGAAGCAAGCTCGCAGGAACTAGCTCCAACAACTTAACTTACAGGCATGCACACATTTATACATACATACATACATACATACATACATACATACATACATGCATTCATACTTATATACATACTTATGTACATATGTATATAAGTACATTCCTATATACATATATAAAAACAGACAAATAAACAGACATACCTACCAACCAGCAGACTTAGAGACATTCACACATTGGGTGTATAGAGCAAAGTTTTAGTGACCACCCTGTTATCATTTTACGTACATAGATATACATGGAGTTGGTGGAAAGACCAAAGCTCTAATAAGCATGCCCTACCAACTTTATTTTTTCTTAGCCTATTTAAACCACCCAACACAAAGTTCTCTTTATACTAGAAGCATTACCTCATTCAAAAAAGAGGTAAAATTGTTACACAGGAGTGAGGTACAGCACAATTTTCGGATACATGTTTTTCTATTAAGACTACTGCCTAACAGGAGAAGAAGGACAGGAGAAGCTAGGTGATGAGAGAGAGAAAAAGAGAGAAAGAGGGAGGGGACATGGAGGCAGATGTTCACATGTCTCCACCAGTCAAAGATAGTTGATATATCTAGGCTGAGTATTGGGTTACACTTCTGACTGAGCATTACCAAACTTATAAAGCCTTTGACTAACATTTTAAAAAATTGTATAAAAGCAAAAAGGAAAAGGGGAGATGGGATAGGGATTTTCTAGGGAGGAGAAATGGGGAAAGGGAATGAATCTGAAATGTAAATAAAATATCCAATTAAAAATAAAAGACTCCTGCCTAACTAAGTAGTTTTTGTGTATCTTCTATTTTTTGCAAGTTCAGTATAAGTTCGAAGCATTAGTTTTATCCGTCTTTTATTCTATATGCTCATTATGAGAACAAAGCAATAGTTTTATCTATCTTTTGTTGCTTATATTAAGTTCAAAACTATAATTTTCAGGCTATAGATTATCAAATTCTTACCAAGAAACAGCTCATGTATCATACATCTTATTTTTGAGTTCTAGAAAAACATTCATTTTCTGTTCTTACACTAATAACAGAATTACCCACTCCTTCTCATGATATTCTTATCATGGTGCACATGGAGATCTGTGGTCTCTTCCTTGAACATAAACTTGAATAAATGATTTCCTTGATCATTCATTTTTCCAAGGCTATTTTTCTTTTTAATGCAATTTACGTGCTTGTAAAAAATGAAAGTTAACAATACCCTAGTTACAACCTATGCAGTCTTTACTATTTTGCAGGAGGAGGCACATTTGATTATAAATTCTAACCTAAAATGTTCTCTCAACTATCTGAATACTTAAAATTATTTTAATCAAATCAGAATTATGTAATGTCATTATGAGAGACTATAAAATCAGCAATTCATGCAACCAGCATTATTTCATGAAATGTCATCTTTGTGTTGATCTGCAGGAAGTTTGCCCAATAGAATGGACTAAAATTAAAACCCAGGAATCAATCTTAAAGACTAAAGCCAGGATGTGTCTTTCATTGCCCAATCACACCATGTCAGAACAATAAGGAATAGAGCAATGACGAACATGAGAAGGCACATCAGCAACAATAAGCAGTCCCAGGACAAGAGCCCTGAGGCTGTGCCTATCTAAGGCACATCCATTACAGGCATGCAAAATGGTGGTTAGTGTCCAAGAAGGTCACTTGCTCACTGCAGCTCCTCCTGCATGGGGTCTGACACTTAAGGTTCATATCAAATCTACTATGGCTGGAGAAGAACTTGGAAAGTGTTGTAGAAAGATAAATAATGGCTTGAGAGCAAGAAGGTTCTCCACAGGAGAGGGAAATAACAAAGAGGACATCCCTGGGTTCATCAGTGCTATAAGCTACTCACAAAGTTGAGAAAAGTGCATGAGAACATGATTGCATTCAAGTAGAGAAAAGAAGAATGGATGATCCTTCTTCTCTTTCAGCTTTAGTGTCACTTCTTAGTAGTTGCAACTCACCTCCGCAGGTTTTCTTCTATGATCCAGGAATGGCATTAAGGAGATATTGTATGCCTGGTCTCATATCTCCCAAAGCTTCAAGAAGAACACAGAAGGAATATCTGGGGACTCAAGCCCTGTACTCTTTCTGAGTTGAGGCCTCATAACCAAAGTATCTAAGAGAAGAATGTGTTTAATGTGACTTTCACTTTAAGGGGACTGGACGGCTTGTACCTCAAGGCAGTGGCAATGGAGGCAGGCAGCTGAGCATAGACAGGCTGCAAGAGTGGAGGCTGAACAGCTGGAACTACAATAAGACACATGAGCCAACTGGAAAGTCCCGAGCCTCTGAAACATTAAATCCTTCCCTACTTGTACAACTCTTCAAAAAATTCTGACTCCAAATCCTTCCCAGATGATTCTATCACTGGAGATCAAGTTACTCATATATATCTGTCTGTTTATTGAAATATGTTTGTACTTTCAAACAAACAGAAGTGGCATTGTGACAAGGACTGCTGCAGCTCTTTTCAAAGTACAGAGATGGTATAACTGTTTCTCAAATTTATGACCAAATATTGACATAAAGAGAAATGAAGATTCATGACACTTGTAGTTGGATGTTAGTACCGAAGACACATTTATTTATATAGGGGGAAATCTCCAGTTTTTAGATACATGGGAAAATTTCCAAGGTTTTATAGTTTCCAGATAAGAGTTTCCCAAGTCCAGGAAATGGTTGGGAAATGTGTTTGTTTCTGAGAAGGGAGGCAAGTTTTCGGAAGCATTTTTTTTTTTTGACCAAAGCAGTATCAGTTGGAGAAGACTCTGTGGAATAGCCTTCTAGGTCTGGGATACAAGTGACCTACACAAGGTCTATTTGATGCTATAAGGGACAAGAGTGGGTGAGCATGGTCCAGAGCAAGAACTATGAGAACAGGTTGTGCAGGAACAGGAGTGTCCATAGCAGCTGTTGTTGCAGCAGGTGATCTAGCAGCAGCCAGACTAGCAGCAGTTGGACCCACAGCAACAGGGCTGGCAGCAGCAGGGGCGGCAGCAGGTGGTCCTGCAGCAGGTGGTCTGGCAGCAGCATGGCTGGCAGCAGCATGGCTGGCAGCAGCATGGGCCACAACAACACTGCATGGTGTTAGAGTCTTGAGGGTGTGTCTGATTTGTTCAAAGGTGGCTTGGATGCTTTGAAAGCCTCGATTCACAGGTGTGCTTTTATACCCTGCTGAGGGTTCTCTGTCCTCATGTGCAACATTCCTTCCTCCTGAAGGATTATGAGTAAATAAATTATCAAAAGAGGCCAGATTCTCCTCTCAGGAGTTAGTAGGAAGATGAAGGCAAATTATGAGTTGCTACCCGTGATGAGTAAGGAATCAATGTCAATTGCAGCTAAGGCATATGGTAAGTGCTTCTCTGTCATTTGTTTTTAAGAAAGCAGTCTCCTGATGTTTTCTGGGCTTCCAATCTGCATTTCAAGATTGGTTTTGTGGCAACAATTGCCTCAGTTCAGGAGTCTCAGATATCATTAGTCTGATGGCTCACACATACTTGGTCAAGTGGGAACACAGAGTGTGAATGTGAAAGGCAATTGGCATGAGGACACAGAGGCCTTAATGTCTTGTCCTGACCTGGATGTCTGCTATTAATACAAATTGTGTTCAACACAGCTCTGCTTCATAATTGTAATGACTGGACTATAGTATAAAGAATACATATGATATCTTTTAATTACTGACCTTCTCAACCAAAGCAAAGCATCATGTATTCCCACAGAGCATTGTTTGGAAGTTATCCAATCTGGGTCAGTATAAATTCTCATTCTGCAGATTGAGAGGTGGAAAAAGGAATCTCAAATAAGTCCTTTAGTTGCTTGAGGAAGTAGATTGAAGTCTATGGGAACTACAGCACTGTAAACTGACTTTCCTTGAGACTTTGCTATGTTTTCTCTAGTTCAAAATGCACTTCCATGGGATGTCAAGTTTTAGATCCGTAAAGAGAAGTGTATTGAGCCATGATTCTGTGGGTATTATTTTAATCAGATATGATAATCAATCCACTCTGGTGTTTAATGTACCTTTCACTGGCTGTACAGGAAGACACATAAATCTGACAAAGAATCAAGGGACTGTTCAACTTCTGCTGTGTTGAAGAGTACAGTCTAGAGAAACAAGGTCATTCCCTGTAATCTAAAGTATCTTCCAACAAGAGGCAAAAGCTGAATCTCATAGGACCTATCCATTAATGAAAACGATTAATCAGATACTTGTTTTCCCCATGAATTGATATTAGATCTGAGAAATGATCTGTCTTTTTAGTTCTGAAGTCTGTTAAATAGTATCACTGGACAGGAGCTGTAAAAGATTTGACCTAGATTTTTGGAATCCTTTGTGGACTTAACTCTTATAAAAAGATCTTGTTTTCAGACAGTATGTATGGAAGTGTGAGTTCTGGCCATGGGTTCTGATACAATACCTCATACTCTGCAATCAAACTTCAGGTGATAACTGAAGTATTATGTCATCATTTCTTGAAGCCCTTGTTGAGGAACATTTGACAATGGGCATGCTTTGCAGATGGACAGATGGCTAAGCTCTTTAAAAGTTATTTTCTGGTTTTCCAGAGGACCTGAGTTATGCTCCCAGAACCCTTAACTATATCTCAAAATCTCAAAATGTATTAACTCTTCATAACAGACCTTGACTCTTACACTAACCAGCCATCTGCATTCAAAAGTGTTCTTGCATACCTGTCCATGCATGTACTCATGAGGAAGAAAAAAGTATGAGAGGCAGAGGATCACTGGTTGTGGGTTCAACACACACTAAACCAAGAAGCTTTGATGTATTCCTCTCCCATAAGTAGAATGCACTTTATAGATGAAAACATTCAATGATGAGAGTAAATTCTGAGCTGCTATTTGGATGATCTCTCAGAGAAGACATGTCCTCTTTTTTTTGTTTGTTTGTTTTGTTTTGTTTTGTTTTTTTGTTTTTTGTTTTTTGTTTTTTGTTTTTTGTTTTTTCGAGACAGGGTTTTTTCTGTGTAGTCCTGGCTGACCTGGAATTCACTCTGTAGACCAGGCTGGCCTCGAACTCAGAAATCCGCCTGCCTCTGCCTCCCAAGTGCTGGGATTAAAGTGGGATTAAAGGCATGCGCCACCACTGCCCGGCGACAAGTCCTCTTTTTATGTAAACCCTTTATGTAGATCCTCTATGTAAAACTTTATGTAAACCCAGGTTCTGTGGATTTGGAGGTCTTGGAGAAAGGTATGAAGCAAGTTCTGTAGATACTGTTAAAGTATTTGGTAATGATAATTTTCTCAATATAACTTGGTTTGGATGACAAGAGAGACAAGTGTTTAAAATAAATGGATAAATACAAAATAGTTTTCTTATCTTCATGATAATGTGATGGTGAAAAGGACTATTATGTAATATTAGCATTAAATGTTACCATTACTTCAAAGCTAAAAACTACAAAGCATTGAGGACAAGACGCTCAAGCACCATTGTGCACAAATAGAAGACACATTCATAAATGAAGATACTTTACCATGCCGGTGGACAGTGAATTAAAAAATGCCAGTGGAGCATGGCATATGTTATGGAACATGTGTTTGTCTGACATGAAGACATGTGGAGAGTGAAATCATGGATTCTGAGCCTCAGAAGGAATCACAATATTGGGGTTTGACATAAAAATATCAAGTGATCGATGATCCTCAGAAGTTGAAGGGAACTAAGGAAGTGATCCATTAATCTATCAAAGAGAGATAGTGAAAGACAGAACAGGACAACTGAGGGCAGCCATGGTCCAAACCACTCACAGCTTCTGGTACATGATTCCCAGGGAAAGGAATACGAGCCTGATGCCTCTCTCTCTCTCTCTCTCTCTCTCTCTCTCTCTCTCTCTCTCTCTCTTTCTCTCTCTCTCTCTTCAAGAAGGAACTTGTTTCCTGGAGAAAGATTATATGACTTATCAGATAACTTTACAGAAAAACCCAACGTTTCAGAAAAGAGTGTGAGTGGAGACCTGGTGGGCAAGGGACCACACTTTGTCCAACTGCTAAGTTATGCATATCTCCTATTTTCTATTTAAAACTTATACGCGCTGGGCAGTGGTGGCACACACCTTTAATCCCAGCACTTGGGAGGCAGAGGCAGGTGAATTTCTGAGTTCGAGGCCAGTCTGGTCTACAAAGTGAGTTCCAGGACAGCCGGGGCTACACAGAGAAACCCTGTCTTGAAAAACCAAAACAAACCAAAACAAACAAACAAACAAACAAACAAAACCCTTACACTCATGTTAGGAACCAAAAGACAGACTTGGGGGCTGGAGGTCATTGGATCTCTTTATCCCTCTTCCCAGTGTGGCCACGTTGAATAATTCTCTTTTCTGCTCTTTATTATTAATCATAATTTTTTAAACCTAAAAAAGAAGAACAAACAAAACAGTTTATAAATGAACAAATACTAGGGTCAAAGATTTTTCAAAAGAAAAAAATACAAGTGGTCAATAGTAACATGTAGAAGTATCCAACACCTTCAACAATTACAGCAAACGAAGTGGCAGCTATATTGAGATGCCATCCTGACAAATGTAAACAAAGAAAATAACACATGTTCATGAGGGGGTGGGTAGCAACTCTGATATATTGTTCGTAAGAAATTGAAGTTGTGCAGCCCCTAGAAAAATAAATGGGAAGTTTCTTCTAACACTGCCAGAGGATCTAGCCATACTACTTCTGGGGTTGTGCCTAGAGGAATAAATGGTTTATCCCAAATAGATACCTGACCACTACTGACTTTTGTAGCACTATTAACAACGCTATGTGGAAACAGTAGGCATCTGTCTATGTACAAATGGACACATACAGTGTAATATGTGCACACAGTGGGGGATTAACAAGATATTAAGAATACAACCATAAAGGAAAGTAGATGGAATTAGAACTTATTGTGTCAAGCAAAAGTAGCCATATTAAAAAATTTAAGTATCAGATGTCTTCTTGTGTATCTTTCTTTTCTCACTCTCTCTCTCTCTTTCTCTCTCTCTCTCTCACACACACACACATGTATATATATGCATGTATATACATGCATGCACACATAAATATATATGTATATGTGTATGTGTATATGTAAATGCCACATACATAAAGGAAGATATTTGAAATTAAAATACATACAGTGTGAAAATAGGATAGAGAAAGGAGATTAGAGAGGGTCAGGCAGGGGCAGACAGGGTAAACACAAATCAACACAAAGCACTTTCTCTTCATGTATGAATATGTGCCACTGTGATGGTTTGTATATTCTTGACCCAAGGAATGACACTGTTAGGAGGTGTGGCCTTGTTGGAGTAGGTGTGTCACTGTGGGTGTGGGTTTTAATACCCTAGTCCTAGCTGCCTGGAGGTGAGCATTCTGCCAGCAGCCTTCAGATGAAGATATAGAACTGTCAGCTCCTCCTGCACCATGCCTGCCTGATTGCTGCCATGCTTCCTCCTTGATGATAATAGACTGAACCTCTAAACTTGTAAGCCAGCCTTTATATGTTGTCCTTTATAAGACTTGCCTTGGTGTCTGTTTACAGGAATAAAATGCTGATTAAGACAGAAGTTGATACTGGGGACTAGGGGTATGCTGTGATAGGCCTGACCATGCTTTTGTTTGGAAGAAATGGATTTTGGGACTTTGGATTTGGAAAGCAGTGGAATGCTTTAAGTGGGGCTTAATGAGCCATCCTAGTAGGAATATGGAAGACTTTTTGTTGTGAATGATTTGAACTGTGCAGACATGGCCCAAGAGGTTTCAGTGGAGATGAGCTACATTATGAGGCCTAGAGACTGATTTTGTGGTATTTTGAAGAATGTGGCTCTTCGTTTGCCCTTGCCTGAGGCTAAGATGAAGAGACTAGAAACTCAGATTAGTTGCATTGATGAAGAAAGTCTCAGAAATGCCCATCATAGACTTTGTTCTCTGGTTAAGTCTCATGCAGAGCATTTAAAACAAGTGTAGCAAGCTGAGAAAGGAAAAACATAAAATATATGATTTGAATATTAAAGTGGTACCAGGAAGTGAAATGGAGCTTAATCCTTTTTTTCAAGGAGATAACAAATTAAGGGAGTGGGACTTCAGGGCAAGATTCGACCCAGCTAAATTTAGATCCAGCTATGGAGACATACATCTTTAATCCAGGAGATAAAGTCAAGCAGATCTCTGAGTTCAAGGCCAGCCTGAAACAGAGCAAGTTCATGGTGAAGAAAAGTTCAAATCCAGGGATGGTGGTACATACATTTATTCCCAGGAGTCAGGCATGCAACTCTCTGAGTTCAAAGTCAATCTACAGAACAAGATCCAGGACAGCCAAGCTTTGGCAGTGAAGGAATTGGAAAAGAGGAAGCTAGTGACAATGTTATAGAACAAGGGGGCCATGTTCCAGTCCCAGCGAGCAGCAGAACTTGGCAGCTTTGGCCACTAGCTCTGGCTCTAGAGTCCAGAATAGAAGAGACTACTGGGACAACTGATGCTGGTTAGCTGGAGCTAAGAAATTAGTGGTGATTAAAAAGAGACCAGCATCACTGAAGGGAGATCTTTTAGGAAGTGTTTTCTGCGAGCACAAAGAAGCTGTGCTCCAGAGATAGCCAAGGTTGAACCTCATGCTGCAGCTGTACTTGTTAATGTATAATAGCCACTCAGGTGGTACTGGTTTTGAAAGAATGAAGGGATCATGAAGAACAGTTGCTGATGCTTGGCACTGTGAGAAGCCATGGAAGGCCATTGGTAAAGGTGAAACCTCACTTGCCCAGGCCTGAAGGAGTCATGCAAAGGATTTGAATTTCGGGACTATAAAGAGAACCTAAAGAGGCTATTGGTGAAGCCTAGTTGCAGTGGAAGACCCCAGCCTATTGGAGATGCCAGTACCATGGGATGATGACCAAGAACAGCAGCGGCAGTGGAGTGGATCAACCTGAGCTTAGAGTGCAACAGAGGGCAGAGCTGGAGAAGCCCAGAAGACAATCTGTAGATTCCAGACATTAAAACAAAAAGCTGTAATGTGGAAGTTGCCTTGGAGACACCAAGATGTTTGAGATGCCAGAGTCATGGGCTATCTACTGAAAAAAGTTGCTAGGAGAAAGTGGATATAGCCCAGGGGAAAGAAGTTAGTTGCAGTCAACAAAGGTGAAAAGGAGTTGGAGGTCTGAAGACACTTTGACCTTAGACATGGAGATGCAGAGTTTGGAGTTTGCCCAGCTGATTTCCTGACTTGCTTTGTGGATTATGGTTAAGTGATTGGATGAATCTCAGAAGAGACTTTGAACTTCAGACTTTTAACATTGTTGAGACTGCTATAAGAACTCTAGAAGTTGGACTAAATGTATTTTGCATTGTGCTATGTTTAAGTATGGTCCCCATAGACTTCTATGTTTGAGCAACCCTATGGGGGCCAGGGAGTGGAATGTGATTGTTTGTAGTTAGTGCCAGGGAATGGCACTATTTAAGAGGTGTATCCTTGTTGGAGTAGGTGTATCACTGTGGCTGTGGGCTTTAATATCCTAGTCCCAGTTGCCTGGAAGTGAGTATTCTTCTAGCGGCCTTTAGATAAAGTAGTAACTCTCAGCAACTTCAGTACTGTGCCTGCCTGAATACTGCTACGCTCCCACCTTGATGATAATGGACTGAATCTCTGAGCCTGTAAGCCAGCCTCAATTAAATGCTGTCTTTTATAAGACTTGCCTGGGTCATGGTGTCTGTTTACAGCACCAGACAGACACCAAAGTACATTTGTAGTAGAACTGTACAGTAATGGTTTCACTGAGAACCAAAAGTAACAAAATCTTAAAGACAGCTAGTATAAGGAAAAACAGTGCAAAATAAAATACAAGGCAGATACAAGAACATATGCCCAACAAGTAACATTTCACCAGTCAGCAAACTGAAAGTTGACTTTTTAAATTAAAAAAAATTTTTTAACTTATTTACTTATTTATTTTATTTTTTATTTTTTTTAATTTTTTATTGGATATTTTATTTATTTACAATACAGATGTCATCCCCTTTCCCCATTTTCCCTCCCTAGAACAGCCTGTTCCATCCCCCCTCCTTCTTTATGCTTTTAGACATACTTTTGGACATAGTATTACCTGTAGATCCAGCAATACCACTCCAGGGCATATACCCAAAGGATGTTCCAACATCTAACAAGGACACATGCTCCACTATGTTCATATCAACCTAGAAAGCTGACTTTAAACCATGGTATGCTGGCTAACTTTTGTTAGTCTTGACGCAGACTAAAGGGAATCTCAACTGAGAAGTGGCCTCCATTGGGTTAGCTTATGGACATGTTTGTGAAGCATTTTCTTAATTAATGAGTTATGTGAAAATGGGCGGTGCTACCCCTGGAAAGGCGACTCAGTGTTGAATAAGAAAGCAAAGCAAGCCAGTGGGGTAGAATTATTCAGCTGTCTCTGTGTTAGTTCTCTTTTCTAGGTTCCTGTCTAAGCTTCCTTCTATGATGGACTTCGAACTGTAACCTGAAGTAAACTCTTTCCTCCTGAGTTGATTTGGGATATAGTATTATTTATCACAGCAACTGAAACCAAATTAGAACCACACGGAATTTCCATGTCCTGTGGAAAATGTGTTGAATAGCGGCAATATTGAGATTAGCAAGAGGGTCTTGGAATGTATGTTCTCATGACACAATGCTGAAGGTTATAGAGTTATTCATGTGAGAAATAATCCCAGAAGATGATATAGGGAATTAGAGAAGTTACTGAAGACAGGGAGAAGAGAAGACAGTAAAGAGAGATAGAATGAACAGGACATCCCAGGAGGTATCAGTAACCCAAGCTACTCAAGACCTCTGATGTTTGGGGAGGACTTGTACATTCAAGGGGGAGAAAGAAAGATCATGTACTCACCCACCCTCTCCCTGCTCCAGTGCTCTGCCTAGAGGCTTTGACTGTCCTTTTAAAACCAACCCTCTTGTCAGAGAAAGTCATTGGGAATGGGGTTTATAAATGCATGGTCTATGAGATCATCTTCCTGTATTGAGATGAAGATACAGAGGGAACAGAGTACAGAGTGGAGATACTAGGAACGACTTGCTGTAATTTGTTTGTTATTTATAGATGGGCTAAGTAGAAGTTCAGAGATGGGGACAGCCATTTGAGAAAAAGAAACAAGGAAACATAGTGTCTTTATATTTGCATAACTGCAATTTTATATTTATTTAACACAGAAGAAAAATCTCCATTTTTAAAAATATGGCAGACAACAAAGTATTCCACTGGCATAAGGTGAGAGTTTACAGATGTCAGAGAAGACACAAACTTGTTTCATGTTATAAAGAGATACTAAGACGGCCGGCAGCAGTAAGTACATTTGGAAGCCAGAGTCATTATCACTTGGAACAGAGGTTTTGATTGGCATCTTGGGTTTCAGCTCACAAATGGTATACATCACAAGTGGAGGGTGATGAAAAACAGGAGGCTGTGGGTGGTAGTGCTTAGCAGCAAGAACCACTAGAGCATGCTGGGCGGCAACAGGTGGTCCTGCAGCAGGTGGTCTGGCAACAGATGGGGCGGCAGCAGCTGGAGATGCAGCACTGGGGCCTGCAGCAGCTGGACACACAGCAGCTGGGGCGGCAGCAGGAAGGCCTGCAACAGCTAGAAATGCAACAGCTGGGACGACAGCAGCTGGATCCACAAAAGCTAGAACTACCACAGCAGGGGCGGCAGCAGCTGGAAATGCAGCAAGAGGGTCTGCAGCAGCTGGACACACAGCAGCTTGGGCGGCAGCAGGAAGGCCTGCAACAGCTAGAAATGCAGCAGCTGGGGCGACAGCAGCTAGGGCGACAGCAGCTGGGGCGGCAGCAGGTGGGCTGGCAGCACACAGACTGGCAGCACTGGGGCCTGCAGCAGCTGGACACACAGCAGCTGGGCCTGCAGCAGCTGGATACACAGCAGCTGGGGCGGCAGCAGGTGGTCCTACAGCAGGTAGTCTGGCAGCAGCTGGGCTGGCAGCAGCCTTGGCCACAGCCCTCCTCAGAGCAGACAGAGCCACAACAGGAGCTGACCATGGTGTCAAGAGGTGGAGGATCCGGATGGGTTTGCAAGAAGGTGGGTTGGAAGGTTGGAAGTGGGCGTCTCCCTGCCCACATCCCCTTTTATACCCTGCTGAGGGCTGCTGTCCTCACATGCAGCATTCTTTCCTTGTTATTGTTTGTGTTAATAAACATGTGGTTATCAAATTAAGCAAATTTCATTTCCTGGCTAATTTATCAAGCTAGATGGATAACACAGTTTCTTTTCCTGTGTTAAGAGTCACCATCAGCTCTTGATGAACCATCTCCTAAGTGTCTTTCTTGCAAGTTCTTCCAGCTGTCACATGACCCTGTGTGTCTAGTCACTATATGATTCAGTCTCACGGTGGGTGGCTCTACTGTCTGCCCTTAGATAATCATGATTACTAAAGACTCAAAATTGTTTCTAGTAATGTTGGAGGAAAAAGATTCATCACTCCAACAGCTCATCCACAGTGGGTCAGGTGGGTACTAAGGATTTGAATAACAAGACCACAGACATGAACAAAGAAAGGTCTTCCTCCTCTGACTCCTACATTTTCTGTACCAATTTCAAAGTGAGAAACTGAATGGGGAAATATCGATGTTTATCCACCCCCTGGTTTTTGCCAGAAAATATTTATTAGTCATTTATGGGTCCTGTCTTTCCTGTGGGTCACAGACCTCAAGTGTCTCACAAAGTTCAGGTTTCTCAGCTCTGGCCTGTGGAATATTTCCCTTCATTTTTGTCAAACTCTCCTTCTGGGTGAACAGAAGCTATACAATCCTATGCTGAATTTTTCCAGGATTTACTTTTTAACCTTTGGTAACCATGTGGCACTATCACTTATGCTAATTTAAACAAAATGTCTTGCTTTCTCTGGGTTTCTAAGCTTGAGACTCTTCAATTTCATGTTTCAAATGATGGATTAGACTCATTTCTTAATTCCATTCTGCACATGAATATATAGTTATATATACACATGTGTCAGTTTTGTGATTATATGATACACATACATATGTGATACATGTATGATCTACATATGTATGTATGCATATATCACATATGTAAATAAAATATTTATATGGATCTAGTGCAGGACATAGTAAATGCTTAAAGGGTATGAGCAAGCATCTGATTAGCCAGATGAATTATGTTTCAAAAACGAGCAATGCTCCAGCCCCTCTGCTCTCCTCTGTTGGTCAAGAAGCAGACAGACAGGGAGTAACAGTGTGATAACACCACTGCATTTCTTAATTAGGACCATTTAGTGGCCAGGACTTTTGCATTATTTTTATGACATTATTTGCTCAGCCAACACTTAGTCTACAGATGTTTTTTCATATTCTCGTATTTGTAGAGCTTGAAAAGATGACGGATTTAAATAAGTATATGTCCTATTTGAGAGTTTTCCCTAAATTGCTATAATAACAAGGACACCTCTGCTTCCACATAACCATGTGTAGGAAGATTTCTTGGTTACTAGTAGAGTTACAGAGCCCAGTTCCAACCGGTACATGTAGAACATAACTCCTGTACCTAAGGCTGGGGATCATTGTTGAAGAGGGAGTAGAAACATTGTTAAAGTCAGAGCATCAGGGAGTTTGCTGTGAGACTGTGACTCCTAGCAATGTCAGAAGTTCCACCCATAGAGTCTCATCAACATGGCTGAACGAACATAAGTTGAATAAGGACAATAGCAACAGATATGCAAACATATGGGCAAAGCTCATGATGTCTCAACCCTACACGAAGCAGTACATGGAACTTAGGAATGATCCAATTGGGAGAAATTGAATACATACATATGTATGTACACACACACACACACACACACACACACACACACACACATATATATATATATATATATATATATGCATGCATGCATGCATGCATGGGAGACATCTGCAGAGTATTACAAACTGTCAAATACTTTTAACTAGTCTGAATATTAGCAATTTTTAGAAGTCCACAAGTGATCCATGTGAACCCTTAGACTTGAAAATCTGTCATCAGACTCCTCAAGCTCTAACATTTGGCTGTGGATCGCTGCATCTCTTTCAGTCAGCTGCTGGCTGGACCCCTCAGAGAACAGTTATGTTAAGCTCCTATCTGCAAGTACAACAGAGTATCATTAATAATGTCAGGAATTGGTTCTTGCCCATGGGATGAAGTTATGCCAGTCATTGGTTGGACATTATGAGTTTGGGTAAGGACTGAGGGACACAGAGGGAACAGGGACTCCAGAAGAAGAACAGAGTGAAATAACCTTGATCCTCGGGGAATCCCAGAGACTGAACCACCAAAACTAAGAGCATACATGGGCTGGACCTAGGCACCCTGCACATGGGTAGCAAATGTACAGCTTGGTCTTCATGCAAGTCCCCCAACAACTGGAGTTGGGATTGTGTCCCTGACTCTCTTGCCTGCCTGTGGATCCTGTTACCTTGTCTGGCCTGAGTGGGAGAGGATATGCCTAGTCCTGCAGTTACTTGAAGCACCAGATTAAGATGGTCCTGGGGAGAGGGAGGTTCCTCCTTCCTAGAGGAGAAAGGGAGGAGGCTGATTGAAGCAAGGTCTGAGAGGAGGGGACTGCAATTGAAATGAAAGGTGAATAAATTAATTAATTGGGAAAAAAGAAAGTACCAGTCAAACTGCCCACATCGCCTGCATTTGTGCCACCTGTATTATTCAACAGTTACTTTGAGTACAATGAAATAATGCTGTCTCTTCATGAACATAGGAAGATCTCACAGCCACCAGGACAGACCCACACTACTGAGAATAGATCAACATGGAGCCTGATGACTGGGTTTGCTTTAAAAGAAGAAACCACTAAACAGAAAAGACAGATCTATATACTTTTCTTGCTAAAATTTACCTGGTATAAAACAAAATTAATAACTAGCATCAGGGCCAGATACACAAATTAGATGACTGGTACCTGGGCTATCTCTCATTTTTATACAAAGTTCAGTTTTCTGGACTCTGAAGTGGGACTTACAGGGTCATATAACTTATGTGGGGTTCACTGGATATATAAACCACTCCTAAAGGTATGCCCTGTACCCAACAGTAGATGGCTAACACAAAACAAACTCAGTGGCATTTTTGAAGGTTTCTTGTCTAAATACTTTCTGTAGGCAGTATTTTCATTTTGATTTCTTTCTTTATTTTTTTTCCCTTACAGGTATTTTGCATGTATACTGCGGTTTCTGTTTTTATGGAAATTTTATGTGTGTGAATGTGTGTATGAATGTATGTGTGAATGTGTGTGTGTGTGTGTGTGTGTGTGTATCTATATATGTTTCTTGAGCTTGTTCTGAGAATATTTTTCTCCTTTTTTGTACCATCCTATTCCACATTTTTTATTTTATCTTATTTTTTGTATTAATTTGTTAGATTCCTGCTCATATTTTAATAAGAGAGAGAGGGAGAGAAAATGGTGTGAGTTTGAGTAGGTAGTTAGTTGGGGAGGATTTGGAAGAAATTGGGAGAGGGAAAACCATAATCAGAATATATTGTATGAAAAGTATCTATTTTCAATTAAAACAAAATTTCTTCTGGTTTTGCTTTTAATGACTCAATGCTCTCTAAAAATTTGAGGGCTGCCCTTTTAATATGGTTTCCTAAGCACTTGTCTGATAAAGTTTGAACAATTACATAGGATATCCTGTAGCTCAAGACATTGATTCGCTTGCTTTCAGTATTCCTACCCTGACAGCTTAGATACAAACATCCTTAAACACAGCATTTGTAGCCATTTCACCCAACAGCTGAACATAGTTTTAAGAATGCTGACAGCAGAAAAGAAAACAAACACAAAATAAAATGTCTTCACACTCAAAACTGTTTTGTCTATTCCTGATACTTTGCTCACTCCCTCTCTTCTCTCTCTCTCTCTCTCTCTCTCTCTCTCTCTCTCTCTCTCTCTCTC
>JADRCG010009239.1:440409-454163 GCA_019844195.1 Rhabdomys dilectus | reverse complement strand
TTTCTTTTCTTTTCTTTTCTTTTCTTTTCTTTTCTTTTCTTTTCTTTTCTTTTCTTTCCTTTCCTTTTCTTTTCTTTTCCTTTATTTCCTCTCTGGTTTACTAAGAGTTAATGAACTCTAAGTCTCTTGACTGGCCAGCAAGAGGACACTGACTCAAAAGAGACTTTCATTAAACCCCTCCTGCTATAAGCAGGAGTTAAATGCCAGAAGCCATCATCCTTTAGTTCTGAAACAAGAGAAAGTGTGAAATTCCCAGAAGCCTTCAGTTTTTGGCCCCCAAAAGTAACAAAGAGTTCAAAGCCAGAGGTCATCAGCTTTTGGCCTTTCTCCTTTGCTCTCTAACACATCAGTACCTGACCCTGTCCAGGCAGGGCACCCAGCAAGAAGGGGCTCTTTTGCAACTTGTGTTAGGAAAACAAGAAATTCACATGTAGACTACTGAAATTAATCCTTGCCCTTCTCCTAGACAAATGCTCACTCAAAATGGATAAAACATTTAACTCAAAAGTTGAAAAGTAGAAACCACAAGAGGAAAAATATAAAAACAAAACTTCAAAATGATAGGTCTCATTAAAAAAATATATATAGAATTAGAGATAGGCTGGGAAAAGAAAATTTTTTAGCAGTTCTTTATTGCCCAGAAAAATCAATATCCAGAATATATATTAAAACTCAAATATTAAAAAGAGTTTAAAACTATTATAATTAATTAATAGGCAATGTCTTCAGAAGATTTAGAGTTCAGTGAAGCAAAAATCAAGACTTGATCCTGAGCCATGGAGCTCTCTGTATTATATTGGATTTCTGTGGCAGGGAAGGGGCACTGAGGTTGGGAATACCATGTTAGGCTGCTTGTCCTTGGGCTGCTTGCCTCTCTACAGGGAGTTGAGACAAGGAGCTTATCAGGAAGGTGACTTCAGGGAGTATTGAGGTGAACTTACAGAATGACAGAAGTCAACTGGACTGGTGTGAGCAGAACACCTCCAGTAGCAGCTGGGCTTCATGCCACTGAAGATCTAGGGAAAGCTGTGTGATACACGGATCACTTGACTGTATGAGTAACAGCTTGTGCTCACCCAACCCCCTCACAGAAAGAACTCAGTGCCAAGGGTCTTCAATCTCCTACCTACTGCTGTCCCTTCAACCAGAGAAAGTTATCAGCACAGAGAACTTTGCTCTATGAGAGCATCTTTCTGAACAGGAGGAGCTGTGCCATGGGATCAGAATTAGCACATCTGAGCTCATGTGCTGTCTTTCTACTCAGACATCAGCTTCAGGACTTAATAGATGAGGAAAATAATCTGAGAGGACAAATAATGAGACATGATACATATTTGTGTGCCTACAAAATTCAGATTTATTTAATATATAGGAGAATGTCCATTTTTAGGAATATGGTATAGAACAAATTTGTCCATGGGGATAAGGCCAAACATTAAAGATTGAGGAGAAAATTTAACCTTGTGGTTATTTTAGAGACAGATAATAAACAAGCGGGAATAGGGGCAGTATATTTGGAGGCCAAAATCATGATCTGTTGGAATAGAGCTTTTGATTGGCATCTTGGAATTCATCTCTACGTTACATGGTGAGTGATGAAGAACAGGAGACTGGATGTGCTGCTCAGCAGCAAGAACCACTAGAGCATGCTGGGCGGCAGCATGTGGTCCTGCAGCAGGTGGTCTGGCAGCAGGTTGGGCGGCAGCAGCTGGAGACGCAGCACTGGGGCCTGCAGCAGCTGGACACACAGCAGGTGGGGCGGCAGTAACTAGAAATGCAACAGCTGGGTCTGCAGCAGGAAGGCCTGCAGCAGCTAGAAATGCAACAGGTGGGGCGGCAGCAGCTGGATCCACAGCAGCTAGAACTACCACAGCAGGGGCGGCAGCAGCTGGAGATGCAACAAGAGGGCCTGCAGCAGCTGGACACACAGCAGCTTGGGCGGCAGCAGGAAGGCCTGCAGCAGCTGGAAATGCAGCAGCTGGGGCGACAGCAGCTGGGACGGCAGCAGGTGGGCTGGCAGCACTGGGGCCTGCAGCAGCTGGACACACAGCAGCTGGGGCGGCAGCAAGAAGGCCTGCAGCAGCTAGAAATGCAGCAGCTGGGGCGACAGCAGCTGGGGCGGCAGCAGGTGGGCTGGCAGCACACAGACTGGCAGCACTGGGGCCTACAGCAGCTGGACACACAGCAGCTGGGGTGGCAGCAGGTGGTCCTACAGCAGGTAGTCTGGCAGCAGCTGGGCTGGCAGCAGCCTTGGCCACAGCCCTCCTCAGAACAGACAGAGCCACAACAGGAGCTGGCCATGATGTTAGAGGTGGAGGATCTGGATGGGTTTACAAGAAGGTGGGTTGGAAGGTTTGGAAGTTGGAGTCTTTCTGCCCACATCCCCTTTTATACCCTGCTGAGAGGCTGCTGTCCTCATATGCAGCATTCTTTCCTTGCTATTGTTTGTGTTGATAAACAGTTGTCTCTCAAATTAGGATTTGTTTTTTTTCCTGACTAAATTATGAAGGTAATTGGGGAGCCCAGTTTTTTTTTCCTGGTGGTAAGAGTCATCATCAGCTCTCGCTGAACCATCCCCTAAGTGTCTTTCTTTCTTTAGTTTCTTCTAAACAATTGTTCCATGACATCATATTTCTAGTTACTGTATGATTCAGACTCATACTAGATGGCTCTACTCTCTATCCTTAGACAATCATTGGGATTACAGGTCCATAATTGTTTCTGTTAACCCAGAAGAATAAAACTTTATTATATGGATGGCTCATCCATAATGGGTCAGACTGGCACAGAATGTTTGACCACAGAAAACTCCAATGGTATGAGAATGGGGAGCTTGTTAAGCAATATCTACTACCCCATGTGGACCATGGCTCACTTTCTAGATTCTTGTTCAATGGGAAACACAGAACAATTTTAGGTAGAAAATTAAATGATGAAATGATTTTTCTTTCTGAAACAAAACCATAACGCTCAGTTTCAGCACCTCTTAGGAGGAATGGACTCCAGCTCAGCTCAGCCTCAAATCCGATCACCTTACTTCTGCCATGTGGGATTGTTTTCCTCTGCCTCTGCTCACCTAGCCTTCTTACTTTGATAGAAATTCTTGATACAAACTCTTTCTTTTCTAAGTTGTAACTTCAGTTAGATGATCAATTTAGTGCCTCTTGATCTGTTTGGCTTTGGATCTCCTGTGTCTGTGGAGGTCCTCATCCCTCAGCCTCAGCTCTGCTCAAGTAAATGGACTAGACTTCACCCTTCAGGCATCCTATGAAAAATGGAAAAAGAATAAGTAATTTTTAAAAGCAAATATCAACATGAAAGGATATCAGCTATTATTTATTTATAGTCAGAATATGTTAATGACTTAAGGAGTGCAAAAATCCCACCCAAGTGGCCAGGTGATTAGGGTTTCTAAAACTGAAGAATGCTACCAGGTACATTATTCATGGTCTGTTGGTATAGAAACATGCGGAGACATTCTGTAGCTATGTGTGACATCATTAAAAGTCTTAATTAAGACCATTTAGTGACCAAGCATATTGCATAAATTTTTATCATACTTGCTTAGCAAAAGTTTGATCTGTTTGTGTTTTCATTGGTTTGTAGTTGTAGATAGTATGTATGAACACATACATGTATGAGCACGTCCTACACGTAGGAGAATTGTTGTTGTTGTTGTTGTTGTTATTGTTGTTGTTGTTGTTGTTGTTTTAATTCACTGTTATTAGAGGGACCACAAATAAAATAAAGATATTGGATGAAGACTGTGTTAATTGATTAAAAAGTTTGATTTCTGTTTAAAAAGATTAAGTAAGCCCTGTCCTTGTAGGTAAAATGACCATGGATTTTTCACTGGAAATGAATGTATACAGACTCACAAATCTTCCTCCAGCACAAGTCTTTAGTGGCTCAAGATAGAAACTCCAGGGTTGGAGAAGGTACAAGTGACAGTGTCTGGCTCCTTTGTAGATGGCATTTCATTTATTTGCTATGTGCTTGAACTTGCTGTCCATAGTTCATGGGCCTCCTCAGATTATGCTAATGGGCAGTAAAATCTGAGGTCCGCATCACTGAATTACTTGCATAACATGTAGCCCTGCTCATATTTTAGTTATGAACAGAAAACCAAACAAAAGATATGTTTTCATAGTGGTGATTTAACTAATAGTAAATTATGAGTGTGTGTGTGGGTGGGTGTTTGTGTGTGTGTGTCTGTGTGTGCCTGTGTGTGTGTGTATGTCTGGGTTTCTCTCTCTCTCTCTCTTTCTCTCTCTCTCTCTCTCTCTCTCTCTCTGTGTGTGTGTGTGTGTGTGAGAGAGAGAGAGAGAGAGAGTGAGAGAGAGAAAGAGAGAGAGAGATTTAGAACCTGTGTACTTTGAACACAGTAGACTGAAACACCAAGCATCCTCCTGACTATTTTATATCCCTCTAGTACTCACAGGACTTGAACATCATCAATGAGATGGAACAATAAAGAATCAAGCTTTGACTTCATGGGGGTGGCTCACTATTTTTAATTCACAATTGCTTTTATACTACTCCCTTGTCTCTTCTATTTGGTGGTTTCTTCTTTTAAAATGAATCCAGTCAGAAGACTCCATTCCATGTTGGTCTATTGTCATCAGTGTGGGTCTGTTGTATTTGATATGAGATTTGCCTAGTATAATGAAGAAACATAGCATTATTTCACTGTGTAGTAGTCAAAGAAACTTTTGAATATTACAAGTTATATAGATGCAGGCCATGCGGGTGGTTTAGTGGGGGAATTGCAGCAAGTCTAAGGGTTCACTGGAATCTCCTGTGAACTTCTAAAAGTTGCTGATACTCTGACTAGTTAAAGGGATGTTTTTCAAGGTATGAGACAAAATTTGACAGATTATAATACTCTGTGGATGTCTTCCATGCAGCCAACCATAAGAAACACTGCTTTAAAAACAATGGATATCTGTATACTAGCCCACAATGAGAATATTACTCCATTTAAGTGAGGAAAAGGCACTTATTTTTTTTTTATTTTGTGATGTGTCTTTGAGCCCAGTACTTTGTGTGGTACTAGGCAAGCCTTGGACCAAAGAACTATATACTCAGCCCAAAAGATGATGATGATGATTGTTGCTGTTGTCTTATGTTTTGAACTTATAATACAATTACATCATTTTTTTCTTTGTGTATATATGATTAGTGTATATATAAATTCGTGAATACATAAATACAAACTGTTCAGCCTGTGCAATGTTACTTGTATGTATGTTTTTCAGAGATGACAATATGGCATTGGATAGTCAGTTGACATATTCTTCCATGGGAAAGACGATTCTCCCATTTGGATCATTCTTATGTTCACTGTACTGCTTGGTGTAGGGTTGAGACATCATGAGCTTTCCCCCATCCATGTCCGCATGTCAATTGCTGTTGTCGTGGTTCAATTTATGTTTAGGCAGCAATGTTGGTGAGACTGGATGGGTGGAGCTTACGACATTGCTAGGAGTCACAATCT
This sequence comes from Rhabdomys dilectus, assembly GCA_019844195.1. Lineage (NCBI taxonomy): Eukaryota > Metazoa > Chordata > Mammalia > Rodentia > Muridae > Rhabdomys > Rhabdomys dilectus. The sequence continues at coordinate 448,666 of JADRCG010009239.1, read as the reverse complement.
CACAGAAAATTCCCTGATGCTCTGGCTATAACAATGTTTCTACTCCCTCTTCGCAGTGATCCCCCAGCCTTAGGTACAGGAGTTATGTTCTACATGTACTAGCTAGGAATGGGCTATAACTCTATTTTAGTAACCAAGAAATCTTCCTACACATGGTCACATGGAAGCAGAGGTGTCCTTGTAACTGTAGCAATCCTGGGAAAACTCTCATCCAGGACATATGCTTATTTAAATCCTTCATCTTTTCAAGCTCTACAAATATGAGAATATGAAGAAAAGACGGTAGACTAAATGTTGACTGAGCAAATTAATGTCTTTAAAAAACTGCAACTGTCCTGGCCACTAAATGGTCCTAATTAAGAAATGCAGTGGTGTTGTCACACTGTTACTCCCTGTCTGTCTGCTTCTTGACCAGCAGAGGAGAGCAGAGGGGCTGGAGCATTGCTCATTTTTGAAACATAATTCATCTGGCTAATCGGATGCTTGCTCATGCCCTTTAAGCATTTACTGTGCCCGGCATTAGATACATATAAATATTCTATTTACATGTGTTACATATGCATGCATATAGAATATTTGCGTGCTTAAATATGCAAATATTTAAATATGTATTTGAATATGTGAATATTTGATATGAATGCATACATCACATGTGTATTACGCATATGTCATATTTGTAAGTATGTGTAACATATAATCATAAAACCCACACATGTGTATATGCATGTATAAAATGAACATTGAGAAGGGAGTCTAGCCTAGCACTAGAAGCATGAAACAGGACAGTCTCCAGCTCAGATCCATCAGAAAACAGAACATTTGGGTTTAAATTAGCATAAGTGGCAGTGTTACCTAATTATCAGGTTACACGGTAAATTTTGGAAAAGTTAGGGTATGACCTCATCTGTTCTGTTAAGCAAAAGACAGTAGACAAGAATGGAAAAAAATTATTCCAGTGGCCAGAACAGAGAAACATGAATTTTGTGAGACACTGGAGGTATGTGACTCATAGAAAAGACGGGCCCCCAAAATGACAAAGGTTTTCTTACAAAAGGAAGGCTGTGGATAAGCATCAACATTTTCCTATTCAGTTTCTCACTTTGAAATTGGTACAGAAAATGTAGGAGTCAGAGGAGGAAGGCCTTTCTTTGTTCATGTCTGTGGTCTTGTTATTCAGATCCTTAGTACCCACCTGACCCACTGTGGATGAGCTGTTGGAGTGATGAATCTTTTTCCTCCAACATTACTAGAAACAATTTTGAGTCTTTAGTAATCATGATTATCTAAGGGCAGACAGTAGAGCCACCCACCGTGAGACTGAATCATATAGTGACTAGACACACAGGGTCATGTGACAGCTGGAAGAACTTGCAAGAAAGACACTTAGGAGATGGTTCATCAAGAGCTGATGGTGACTCTTAACACAGGAAAAGAAACTGTGTTTTCCATCTAGCTTGATAAATTAGCCAGGAAATGAAATTTGCTTAATTTGATAACCACATGTTTATTAACACAAACAATAACAAGGAAAGAATGCTGCATGTGAGGACAGCAGCCCCTCAGCAGGGTATAAAAGGGGATGTGGGCAGGGAGACTCCAACTTCCAACCTTCCAACCCACCTTCTTGTAAACCCATCCAGATCCTCCACCACTTGACACCATGGTCAGCTCCTGTTGTGGCTCTGTCTGCTCTGAGGAGGGCTGTGGCCAAGGCTGCTGCCAGCCCAGCTGCTGCCAGACTACCTGCTGTAGGACCACTTGCTGCCGCCCCAGCTGCTGTGTGTCCAGCTGCTGCAGGCCCCAGTGCTGCCAGTCTGTGTGCTGCCAGCCCACCTGCTGTCACCCCAGCTGCTGCCGCCCCAGCTGCTGCATTTCTAGCTGTTGCAGGCCTTCCTGCTGCCGCCCAAACTGCTGTGTGTCTAGCTGCTGCAGACCCTCTTGCTGCACCTCTAGCTGCTGCCGCCCCACCTGTTGCATTTCCAGCTGCTGCAGGCCTTCTTGCTGCCACCCCAGCTGCTGTGTGTCCAGCTGCTGCAGGCCCCAGTGCTGCCAGCCCAGCTGCTGCCGCCCCAGCTGCTGCCGCCCCTGCTGTAGTAGTTCCAGCTGTTGTGGATCTAGCTGCTGCCGTCCCACCTGTTGCATTTCCAGCTGCTGCAGGCCTTCTTGCTGCCACCCCAGCTGCTGTGTGTCCAGCTGTTGCAGACCCCAGTGCTGCATCTCCAGCTGTTGCCGCCCCACCTGTTGTCAGACCACCTGCTGCAGGACCACCTGTTGCCGCCCAGCATGCTCTAGTGGTTCTTGCTGCTGAGCGAGCATTCTCTCCAACAGTCTCCTGTTCTTCACCAGCCAGCATTCATTCCTGATGTAGACCATGTGTGAATGCAAGCTCAAGATGCCAGCCAAAGTCTCTCTCTTAACATATTTATTTTTAACCTTCTGACTACATTGTCCCTGTTTCTCTATCAATGAACACAAGATGGATTTTTTTGTGTGAAAGCGGTAAACAGATCTCATCTCCATACTTTGTTTCCTTCTCCATTTTCAAAAACAAATACTCCCCCCATATCTTAAATAAATCATAGTTTTACAAGCATACGTATGTCTCATCTTTCCTTCTTATTTAGCTCATTGCTAACAATGCCAAGAGCACAGCATTAAACATTCATCTTCCTACATAGGAAGATCTCATATGGCAAGAACACACATCTCCCTGATTACCTCTGTAGGACAGAGAGTGAAGCCACTGTGCCACTGGCCACTCACCACATGCTCTCCCACACTTCCTCCCAAGAAGAAGGGTGTCACTGTGACTTTCCTGAGTCCGTGGGTGTCATGGGAGCTACTTGTCTCCTTTGCTGTTCTGCCTTTTGTGTTCCCCAATGGCTTTCTCTTTGCCTGGTATGATCTTTTACATTTTAATACCCAAGTAACTTCTTCAGGTCCACCATTGCTCTCCACCATGTCTGAGACAGCTTCAAGGCTGAAGAAACTCAAGGATCCCATATCCCTATCCGTGTGTCACCCAGCACCCATACGGAGACAACACAATGACTGTACAGTTTCATGGCCTAATCTCAGGATTGCTGCTTACTGCTTTGATCTATCTCATGAACCTGTAGATGGAATTCAATATTTGTACAGTTGTGTTACACTAGCCATCTTCAGACATTTTGTTGATTTAAAAAAATAAGTCAGAATGTTTTCACTTACTATTTAATAATTTAACAATATAATGGATCTTGTTATGACACTTTCATATGTATAAAAAGTGATCCTGTCTCAGGTGTGCTGGCTTGTCCTCCCTGACAGTCAAACTCTCTCTGCCCTCCTGATGACCCTAATTCTTTTCCAGCTCACTTCTCCTACTTTTTCAGTTCTTTTGGGGTAAACTTTACATATATGAGACAATATCCCATGATTCTCTTTCTGAGGCTCACTTATTTTGCATAATATGGTGTGCTATGCTTTTATTTCTGCAAATAGCAGGATTTTATTTTTCCTGCTGGGTGAATAATTCTCCATTGTGTGCATCTGCGGATATACACTGGGCTTATTTTAGGACTTGACTATTGTAAGTAGGTCCCCATAAACACGGGCTTTATAAAAGCAATTACATACAGACAAATATACATTCACACATACATTCTCATTTACATTCCCATTTGCACATAAACAAATTCACACTTTTGTTGGGCCCTGTCTTATTCATGCATGCTTACATACATACACATATAACTACACATGTATGTATGGTCAAACATATACATTTGGACAGATGGACGGATGGATGGATGGATGGATGGATGGATGGATGGATGCATGGATGCATGGATGCATGAAAGCATGGATGCATGGATGCATGGAAGCATGGATGCATGGATGGGGCAGAGTTCCCCAAGCGAAGCCATTTGACCAACAACTTTCTTTCTTTTCTCTAACCTCTTAGACAAAAGTTCTTTAGAAAATTACCCCAGAGATAAAATGTTACATAAAATGGGAGTTACAGAAGGATGTTGATATTAAGTTCAAAGCAGTGTTTCCTTTTAATAAGTTCATCATATGTTCAAAGCAACAGCTTTTTACATGGCCTTGCCTCAGGATAGTGCACACATGTGGCTTTATCCCTGGACCTAAATGTTTTCCCTTGAACACAAATTTGTCCCAGGTCTATTTCTCTTTTTAGTGTAACTATGCAAACTCATTGTATCTCTTATTATGCACCTCTTATTTACTATATGAGGATTGGGCACATTCTATTCTTGATTCTAACTTTGTTACATCTTTCTAGAAAAGCAACTAAGACCATCTCTTAAAACTTTCTCCCTAAAATTATTTGAATCAAATCAGGAATTTTATAGAATTACTAATTTATCTAAATAGCATTAATTCATAAAAATTAATCTGTAGGTTGATCTGCAGGAAATCTGATCAATAGGTTGGGCTAATGCCCAGGGATTATTTTATTAAATTAATAATGACAGGAGAGGCATATCAGCTACAAGAAGCAATCCTGAGATGAAGTCTCTTTGGAGCCTGGCCATTGAGCTCATTCATTGCAGACCATGTGAAAATACTACCTTTAGGAAGGCCACCCACTGGCCTTAGCCCATCCTAGATATGTGTGTGTGTTTGTGTGTGTGTGTGTGTGTGTGTGTGTGTGTGTGTGTGTGTGTGTGTAGTGGTCTTTTAGCCTGAAAGATCATCCTGTTTTAACTGATGATCCAGAGATTAGAGAAATAAATCTCAGAGTAGAGTATAGAATAAGTGTCATAGTCTTCCAATTAAATAATATATATCAACATATTTCTTTACTCATTTATTATTAAACTCTCTTAAAAGATAAATCTTCATGTAGGTTTAGTTACATATACTTGTGAAAACCCAGAGCCTATATTTATGGCAGTGACAATTTTGGCTGCCTATTTTGAATTATGAGCTATTCTAAAAATCTCTTAATTGTCCCCACACAGTCCCATGAGTTACAGTGCTCCACATTAATTCTGATAGTTGTGTGATTCACCTGGGCTATCTTTGATGGTATCCCTTTATTCCCAGAGAGCTACAGTCTACTATGATATTTGCCATCAAAGCTCCAACTCTAGTTTGATTCTGCTATGTTTCTCTGTGATTCTCTTCACATCACTGTCTGTTCTTCCCATACCACCCTAGTTAACTGAGTCTCCACGCCACCGAGGAAACAGCCTGTTGAGTCTAGGGAGCTTATGAATACATCTATTCCAGCATATCTGTTTCTCTGTAGAGTTTGATTTCTTTCTTCCCTTTCTATGTGTTGTATGGGACCTGACAAATGTTGATTAGCAATTTACATCTTTTCTATTTCCTTAAAATGTTGCAACAAAAAACTCTACACATTCATTATCTCATAATTTCTGTACATCATCAATCAGAATCAGGTGCAGCCAGGCTTCCTAGTGTATTCCAAGGTTGCATGGAAGGTGTCAGTTGTCACTGAGGTCACATGTGAGGAAGTCACCTGAAAGGATCTGGTTCCATGATCACTTACGTTGTGGCTGAAAGTGTTCAGTCCCTCAAAGCAGCTGAAGCCAGAGACTCAGTCCTTGTCAGCTGCTGAACCAAAACTGGTATCTGGTGGTTGGTTGGTTGGTTTGTTTGTTTGTTTGATTGTTTGTTTTGGCACAGGAATCTCTCCCACTTGGTATGAGTTCATGGAAAGCCAATGATAGAGGAAAAACATGGAGGACAGAGCTGGCTACCAACGGGGCAGCTTCAACCTCCTGTCAATTCATCAATGAATGCTGCCATTTGCTGCTGGTTGGAAGCAAGTAGCTTGAGGATGAGGCATTACATACATCTTGAAATATTAGAAAAGTGATAGCAATTGGTGGATACGTTCAAGGTTGCCCGCTCAAGCTAGTATAGGGTGTTATATCTTTAATAATTATCTTTATATAATATCCACAATTTACTGTGTAATTAAACTGCTTATGTTGTGTGGGTGGGGAGTTGGGGAGGACCTGAGAGGAGTTGGGGGAAGGGAAACCATAATCAAAATGTATTGGATGAAAAAAATTAGAACAAAATTTCTGCTTCAGATGCTTTTATTGACTCTTAACACAATCCCCTTTAGAAGTCTGGGAGCTACTCTTTTAATCTGATTTATTACAGCTCGTCAATGAAAGTAGTAAACATTTACATACCACATCCTGTAGCCCAAGACAGTGATTTGCTTGCTTTCAGTATTCCTCCTCTGACAGCTTAGATACAAACATCCTCAAACACAGCATTTGTAGCCATTCCCCAACAGCTAGACATAAATAAGAAAATGCTGATAGCAGAAAAGAAAACCAACCTAAACCAAACAAAACAAAAACAAACAAACAAACAAAACAAACAAACAAACAAAACAATAACAAAAACCTAAGTGTCTTTGCACTCATGACAGTTTTTAGTTCTGATAGTTTGTGCTTTCTTTCTTTCTTTCTTTCTTTCTTTCTTTCTTTCTTTCTTTCTTTCTCTCTCTTTCTTTCCTTGTTTCTTCCTCTTCTCCTCCTCTTCTTCTTCCTCCTCCTCCTCCTCCTCCTTCTTCTTTACAAACACACAAGAAACACTTCATGGATTTTTAAGGAAATCCATAGAATTGTAGGTGAGATTTGATATTTCATTTGGAAGGGAATATTTGGAGGGTTTTGGTAATGGAATTGACTTACCGTTTTCTTTCTTACTGAATTAGTTGTCGTGGCAGCACACACAAGCTCTGATTGGCCTGTAGAGGCATGGTAGCCATAACAGACAGTGCATCCTAAGAGTAGATAAGTATGTAGATCTACGACATCTACATGGAGAAGACTGAATTGGGTAACTTGCCTTTTCCCCCCAGACAAATGCTCGCTCAAGATGGATAAAATGTTTTAACTCAGAATTTGAAAAGTTGAAAGGACAAGAGAAAGATGTAAGAAGAAAATTTTATGATGATGGTAAGAATTAGCAAATTGGGTCTCATCACAAAAGAAACAAAAGAATAAAGAGATAAGCTAGAAAAAGAAAAACTCTTTAGCAGTTCTTTATTGCCCAGAAAAATCAATATCCAGAATATATATTAAAACTCAAACATTAAAGAGTCTAAAATAATATAATCAATAAATAGGTAATATCTTCAGAAGATTCAGAGTTCAGTGAAGCAAAAATCAAGACTTGACCTGAGCCATGGAGCTCTCTGTATTATATTGGATTTCGGTGGGAGGGAAGGGGCACTGAGGTTGGGAATACAGTGTTAGGCTGCTTGTCCTTGGGCTTCCTGCCTCTCTACAGGGAGTTGAGACAAGGAGCTTATCAGGAAGGTGACCTCAGCAAGTATTGAGGTGAACTTACAGAATGACAGAAGTCAACTGGACTGGTGTGAGCAGAACACCTCCAGTAGCAGCTGGGCTTCATGCCACTGAAGACCTAAGGAAAGCTGTGTGATGCACGGATCACTTGACTGCATGAGTAACAGCTTGTGCTCACCCAACCCCCTCACTGAAAGAACTCAGTGCCAAGGGTCTTCAATCTCCTACCTACTGCTGTCCCTTCAACCAGAGAAAGGTATCAGCACAGAGAACTTTACTCTATGAGAGCATCTTTCTGAAAAGGAGGAGGTGTGCCATGGGATCAGAATTAGCACATCTGAGCTCATGTGCTGTCTTTCTACTCAGACATCAGCTTCAGAACTTGATAGATGAGGAAAATAATCTGAGAGGACAAATAATGAGACATGATATATATTTGTGTGCCTGCAAAATTCAGATTTATTTAATATATAAGAGAATGTCCATTTTTAGGAATATGGTATAGAACAAATTTGTCCATGGGGATGAGGTTAAACTTTACAGATTTAGAAGAAAATTTAAGCTTCTGGTGTTTTAGAAACAGATAATAAACAGACAGGAATAGGGGCAGTATATTTGGAGGCCAAAATCATTATCTGTTGGAAGAGAATCTTTGATTGGCAAAGGGGCTCAGTTCACTCATGGTCTACATCACAGGGGGAGGAACGACAGGAGACTCTGGGTGACAGTGCTCAGCAGCAAGAACAACTAGAGCATGCTGGGCGGCAACAGGTGGTCCTGCAGCAGGTGGTCTGGCAACAGGTGGGGCGGCAGCAGCTAGAAATGCAGCAAGTGGGGCGGCAGCAGGTGGACACACAGCAGGTGGGCCTGCAACAACTGGGGCGGCAGCAGGTGGGCTGGCAGCACACAGACTGGCAGCACTGGGGCCTGCAGCAGCTGGACACACAGCA
>JADRCG010009239.1:407765-439558 GCA_019844195.1 Rhabdomys dilectus | reverse complement strand
ACAGGAGCTGACCATGATGTTAGAGGTGGAGGATCTGGATGGGTTTACAAGAAGGTGGGTTGGAAGGTTGGAAGTGGGAGTCTCCCTGTCTACATCCCCTTTTATACCCTGCTGAGGGGCTGCTGTCCTCACATGCAGCATTCTTTCCTTGTTATTGTTTATGTTAATAATTAGGTGATTATTACATTATGCAAGTGTCTTTTCCTGGTTAAATTTGTAAAGTGGATAAAACACAAGAGTTCCTTTTCCTGGTGTGTTTATTGTTCACTGTTACTGAGCCATCAGTTAAGTGTCTTTCCTGTTTTAGTTTCTTCAGGAGAGCTGTCACATGGCATCATGCATCTTGGCTCTCTTCAATTTCTTCTCATTTAATGTGGCCCTTCTTCTACAGGCCAGAATTGTGGTGATGCAGCTCTATGACAGTATCATTTACAGGCTAAGAAACTGGGTCTTCTGCTGGATGGACACGTACTCATACACAGAATACACACACACACACACACACACACACACACATGCATGTGTATTAATAAAATATATACATTGACAAAGAAAAGCACCAATGAAAGGTTAATTGTATAGACTTCTATAGGAATTTAAGGAGATTAAGAAAGACATTTCCGCACTCCTAAAACAAGCTGAATACGTTACTTTTTAAGATCTACTTTTTTATGGCTTCTGGGGAGGGGATGACTCATACTCAGGCTTTCTTAAGATTTATTTTTATATGTAGGGGTTGTGAGGGTGTACATATGTGTACATGCATGGAGGTGTATGCAGGTGTCTGTACAATAGAGGACATCAAAGCTGGAGTGAAAGGCAAGTTGTGAGTGTTCTGACATGGCTGATATTTGAACCAAACTCTGGTCTTCTGCAACCACAGCAACTGGGGAGCCATCTCTCCAGTCTCAAAAGACAAGATACATTCTTGTCATAGTCTACAGATAGATAATGCCAGTTCCTGAGCCAGAAGTTCCCATGGTTGGCTGCATGGTAGAACTACCCAGAAGACTGTTGCAAACTGGCCAATTCTTGGCTTCTGCCCAGAACTAACCTTCTTTAATTGGTTTTGAGTATTTAATTGGTCTGGAGTAAAACCTCAGAAGATTCTGAACCTTTTCCAAGTCTCTGAACGGGCATTAAAGTTTGAGACCCAACCCCTCTAATTGTCCATATTACATGCTTTTGTGTCCATTTCAACTAAAAACATAGACTGCAAATTAATGAAATTTTAATCAATGGTACGTAACTAATAGAGAAATTCTGAATTACAAACAATGAGCTTTAAGCATTTAAAGCACTCTTTCCTGTTGTGAGTTACGCCATTTCCAATACTGACAGACTCACTAGGGTACGGATACCTGCTCTAGCTTGAAGTACATTGAGAAATTACTGTATATAGACCCTTACACTGAGTGACATTACAAAGGAAACTCAGAAGTGGGGAAATCATCATCCCTGGATGATGCCCTGGATCACGATTACTGGATAAGCTCTGCCCACAATCTGTGTAAGTAGAATTGATTTTTAACATCTGAACCACATTTACAAATCCCTCTTTTATCACACAGAATAGAAGGTGGTGAATAATTCTTTTTTTCCTGCTATAGAACTTTCTTCCCCTTAAAGCTATTTATTTTTCTATCTTTTTATGATAACATAATAAAAGAACTCAAATAAGCACTATGGAAATGGGAATAAACATGGTTGATATTGCAAATGCCATCTAGGAACAGGATCAATGCAATTGAAAATGCAAGTAACCAGATGCCTGCATGGTAAGCAAACCAGGCTTTTCTGGTCAGGTATCACTTATGCTATGTAAATTTTCTTGTATAAACACCTATTATATATTCTATATGTAGCTAAAATATACTGCAAGTAGGTGGGTTTCACTCTGACCGTTTTTCTTTGGGAAATTATCTTTATCTAAATAGAGACACAATTAGCTATTTTTAACAGAGAGAAAAAAATGACCTTATTTTGGATTCATCTATGTTACCGTATATTAAAAATCAAGTTTCACATACATATTTCAGAACAGACATTGTAAAATGATTCATATATTCAGAACAATATGTGAAGTAATAATGTCTATTGTTGATTTAATTTCACCTTGTTTGTTTGCTTGTTTTAATCTTTACATGTTGCTTATCTGTAGGAGGAGCTAAGGTGGGAAGAGTAAAGAGAGGAAGAGGATGAGAAGGGAGAGTAAAGAGAAAAAGGAAGAGGAGGAGCTAAGAGAGAGACAGAGAAGGAGAGAGGGAACACAGAGGCTGATGTTCGCTTGTCTGTAGCAGTCAAAGGTAGTTGGTATATCTAGGTTGGGTATTGGGTTACACCTCTGACTATAAGGGCATCTTGTTATTGATCATTACTAAATATATAAGCCTTTGAATAATCTAAGCATTAGAGTCTCATCTGTACTGAGCCCGTGTGGTTGGCACTGCCCAACCTTGCAGAGATAGCATGGAAGATTGGCAGAGCCATCTCCCACACTGGCGAGTTGTGGGTATCAGGGCTGGTATCTCTGGTTGGACATTTCTAGCTGCGGCACACACGAGGCCTCTGGCCACACAACATGGCGACTGAGCTCAGCAGAGCTGCTGCAGCCTAGACAGTCGGCTCTACCCAACAGCCTTTTTTTAAAATAATTACTACAACACTTATCTGTACCTGGTTATAAATATTTGGTTGGAAGAGACACAGAGATCTTTGCACTCACAGATAGGGGAGCCTGGAATGTTAAACATACAGCATTGTTCCTTCAAAGAAAGATGCCTAGTCTGTTTCCGCCCAGAAGCATGAAAGCAGATGTGATTAATAGCCTCGTGACCTTTGTGCTACCTATGTGGCCAAGACCACATGTCTTCCTCTCCCTTATCATGAGTTTATTTTTCTTACTTGATCTATACAACCTATTTTTATGGAAGGTGTCACACATAATCAATCTATAAAACCTATGTTTGTGGGTGGTGTCAATGTAGTCACTTCCAATCTTTATTTAACTTACCTTGATCCACAAGGAGATTTTTGTGCGCTTTGTTAGGCACCAAGGATTGAACTAATTATCACGAGGAAAGTCTTCATCAATTTGTGCTGTCTTTAGATATACCTAAAAATACTAACCAGGATCAGACTACCAATATTTGCCCCAACACCAGATACTTAATCGTATTGAACCAAACTGCCTTCTTGCCTCCCACAGATCTGCTGGTTGTGGTGGTCACAGAAATCACATTTGGTTTTATAGAAAACACATGTATACTGAAGAGTATATAAAAAATTCATATGCAATATAGAAAATAATTATTAAGCAAGTATCTTATAGTGAAAATTTTAGTTTTTTTTTTTTTAAAAAACACAGAAATATTATAATAATATGTTTTCATTTTAATTCCAAGTGTGGGATATGGGGTTGCTTCCGATTGTACCCAGCAGCTGACTACGATTTGCCTTGTGCTCAAGCAGGGGCGTGATTTTACCAGTGACAGATAGTTTCTGTGACTGTGTAATGTTTGGAATTCTGGACACTCTTCAGAGGGTCTATAAATGCTAAGGCCCTGAGGAGTGGTGAATAGGTTGTTGGTTGTTACTTGGTTGCTGTTGGTTAAAGATTGTTAAGTAGTCATATGCATAGAAGAAACAGCAAGAAGAAGTTAGATATCCTAAGGTGAAGATTAAACTTTGTCCCAAGGAACTTGACACCCTTAATCAGCATGAAGTAACTAACAATATTATCACCCCCTTCTTTCCCTACCCATTTTTCTCTCCTATCTGGTGTTAGGGCACTGAAAGTGTGGAAGAGAAGGGGTGGAGAAGGGTGGAAGAAAAAGGAACCCACAAAGTAGAAAAATTCTGGCTACAGTATCTATCCACCCAAAGCCCAGTGGAGAGCCTTTGTTTCCTCAAGTAGGGTTCCGACATGTCTTTCTTGACTATATCTCCCTCCCTCCCCACCTCCCTCCCTCTACCACAGAGTGACTGTCCCAATTTTTGAAGTAGTCTTTTTAAATTTCTTATATTCAAAATTCAATCACCTAAATATGTGTTTTAAAGAATAAAGTCCATTTTTACTGTTTTTAATGTTCTACAACACAATGCCACTCTCTGTGTTTTTAAGCATTATGCTCTGTTTCATACTGTCTTACTTAGATAGACAACCTCAAAGGTGGCCTCAGTTATGCTCACTTCATGGTATACATGGTTGTTGTGCTTTGACCATACAGACTATCCAACAAATGCTATGCATTCCAGTCTGCGTGTTGTAACACAGAGGGTCAACATTAGGAGGCTGTGAACCTGAAAGGGGAGGAACCACAGGAGAAGTTCATAGCTTGTTGAGGCAAGCCCTCCATTGGGATTTGTTTTAATTGGAGGTTTTTTCTGCTGTGATAAACACCGTAAGCAAAAGCGATTTGGGAAGGAAAGTGTTACTAAAAGACAAGAGGGCAGGAACTCAAGCAGTACAGAAACCTGGGGGCTGGAGCTGATGCAGGAAACCATAGAAAAGTGTTGTTTTACTGACTTGCTCCTTATGACTTACTCAGCCTGTTTTCTTACAGAACCCAGGACCACAGGCCCAGGAGTAGTACCAAGTGATCTGGGTTCATCTACCTCAATGATTAATCAAAAAAAATTCCCTTCATGTTTTAAAGTCACTTCCTCTTGCTGGCAAACTCTCTTCTGCATCTTCTTCCTCTGCCACTGGCTTTGATGAACTCATGTCCGACATGGGACATATTCATGTGACAAAAAGCTGGAGAAAACCTTCATACCACACCCACAAAGGTGCTGAGGCTCTCATCCCAGTGGTGTCAGGGAAGAAGGCACTCTTGGCTGTCATAGAAGTCAGCTTAAATTTGAATTCTTTCAGTCTGACTCCATCATAGAGAAGACCCCCAATGCCAATCAACATCTTTCTGAAGCTTATGAACTACTAGGAAACCAGCAGTGCATCAGTGCTGTTTCTGCTCCTGACCCACAGACACTGCGAGTCAACGGTGTGCAGTGCTTACGCTGCTACGTTTAAGTTGTAGAATGACAAGTGACTACTGCAAAGAGCACCGAGTAAAAGAAGAAGCGACCAAAGCTTATCGAGAAGTAGATATGCAAGAATATACTTATGCTTGAGGACCATCAACCCAATAAACACATTTTACTTCTGTCTAGCCCAAGAGATGCTCTGTTTACTAAGAGATTAGGATGGAGCAATTAAGGGGTCACCAGCATTGTGGAGAAATTCAGAGTAGGGACAATTCACTAACGTCCTTGTTTTTATAGGAAGTATTGCTGCAGAATATAGCTCTATGGGAGTAATGGGAATGAGAAGATCACAAAAGAATCCAGGTAGAACCATTTAGCTCTGAGAATTAATATGGGTATAATTATGGGATGGGTAACCAGTTAGGAATGGTAACTGGAACAGGAGTGGAATGTAACTCACAGCAATCTGTGGATTTTGAAGGAGAACCTGGTGTTCTTAATTATAAGACAAAGGCACCCAGTTTTGGAATATCTGCTACTGTAGGCCCTAGAGATATATGCATATTAGTGTATATGCATATGTATACACTTATGCTTTTATTAGCATGTAATAATGGAATAATGGATTTCTTAATGACACTTCATCTAGGTATATAACATACTTTGATCATACCTCTCTCCCAATCCTTTCACCCCGCATCTTACCTGGACAGCACAGCAGAACTGACCCTAGGGTGAGTAGCGCAGTAGCACAGGCCCTGGGGGTGTGAGTAGTGGTGTGGGTGAGTTGACCCAGAGGGTGTGAGCAAGGGAGACTTGGTCTTGCCACTCATCTACCATAAGATGATAGCATAGGTGCCAGAGTGATGCCCTCCTTCTCACCCCTCACCATCTGTTGCAGGTGGAAAAGCTGGCCCCGGGACCAAAAGAGAGGGTGAGCCGACCCTGTCTGTCTCTGGCTGCAGCACTTAGCAGAGCGGGCCCTGTACCTTGCCTGGGCAGGACAGTAGAGCTGGCCCTGGTGGAGGTGGCACAGGTGAACCACTCCGAGGACAAGAACCCAAGAAAGCTGGCTCCACCACTCACCTACTGTGAGGTGATGGGGTAATGCTGTCCCTCCCCTCTCCTACCCCACTTGTTACCTACAATCCTCAGAAGAGCTGCCCCTGTGGGCATGACAGCAGGAGAACTATTTCTGCCCCCTCTAGAGAGTAGGCCCTGTACCTCACCTGGGCAACACAGTGAAACTGTCCCTGATAGCAAAGGCTCAAGTAAGCCATCCTCAAGATATGAGAGCCAAAGAGCTTGCCTAGTGCCTCATAGGCTGAGGCACTTGGGAGAGTGAGCCACCCGCCTTAACTCTGGAGGCATGGGTGCAACGGGTGCAGGTGAGCCAGCTCTGAGGAGAGCTGACCCTGCCTCCTGCTGACAGTAGCACTGGGTGGCCTAGCCTGAGCAGTGCTTGAGAACTTGACCTAGATAAGAGTGAGGTGGTGCACTGAGCAACCCAGCTATCACCTAGGCCAAGATCCAGGCCTCTGAACTGGCCCAGCCCCAAATCTATACCATCTGCTAAGGGCTGGTTGGGATACAAGAAAGGGCCAGTCCTGCTAATCCAAAGTTTCAGGATCTCCATGACACAGGGCAACAACAGGATAACCGAGAGGAGATCCAGTGCGGATTCAGTATTGATGATGTCACAGAAGCCAGAGACTTCAAACCAGGCCATTGACACATTACCATGAACACTTACAAGTGACGATTTGTGAGCAGAGGGATATAGGGACACAGTGCCAGACACCCTGGGACATCAGACACCCTGGGACATACTACAGCTTCCATGATGAGATGGTTTCTGTTTGATTTTTCTTTTGGGGGCTGTGTGTGTGTGTGTGTGTGTGTGTGTGTGTGTGTGTGTGTGTGTTTTATTCTGTAGGGAAGGTTGCAAGAGTGAAGGATACGAGGGGACAGGGAGATGGGTGGGACTGGGGTGCATGATGGGAAATTTACAAAGAATCAATAAAAAGCCAAAAACAGTCTTGGTGGAAGTAAGATTAACAGTATCTAGAATGGAATGCAAATGAAGCCCTAAAGATATCAAAGTAAGAGGAGACAGAGAAATATAAATTCACCGTTTTAGCCTCAGTTCTCTTGAATCTCCCGCCCTTTGTCACAATATGCCCTGTAAGGATGTAGAGCTTTGGAATGCCTGATACTGACTCACAGAGACAGACTGACTGCACTACCATGGTGAAGGAAGGACCCTGATCAACAGAGAGGAGCGCATCTTAGCAATGATGATCCAAGGAGCAGTACTGGCAACTTTAGTTGACGTGCTAAGTGTAAATGACCAAGAATAACATCTAGGGTTAAATAAAAATATAGTAACCACTGGCTCACAACTCCCAGGACATGACCTATGTGGCATTTCAAGACAGGCATCTGATACACCTACCATACCTTTCTCTTCTGATTCTGACTAACGGGCTGGAGTAACTAGAAGACGGAGGTGTACAGGTGGGTATTCAATGTTCTGCTCAAGGCTGTTCTACCCTTTATCTTAATGGTCCTCATCCTTAAACAAGGGTGAGCACACAATGCAGGTGGCTCACATTTGCTGTGTGCTGTGTTCTCAGGGGTAATTGTTTTTACATACATAGGCTACTTTCGCTACACATGTCTGTTCCTCTCCTCTCATACCAAGTGGCCACAGATGGTATGTGAGTATATGTGCAAAGAAAGGGCCACACTTTGCCTAAGAAAGGGAGGGCTGTAGTCCTGTTTGCACTCTAGAACCTTCCTGTTGCATGATGCCAAGTGGGTTGGCATTTATGGAAGGCACCCTGTATTTTTACTACTGTAATCTATTTCCTACAAATTTCTTTCGGGTTCCTTTGGAGAGCCATTTTTTGTTAATGTTTCCTACAAAAGTTCCCGTTTAAGGTTCTGCTTTTACTAAATACAACAAAGCACATACTTCTTGTTGTGGCAGCCCCTTCAAAACAGCTGGCTTCTGTACAATGACCATTGATATCTCCTTAAGAACATGCAGGAGCACAGAGGTTTAGAGCTCTCCTGCCTAAAGCCTGGTCTTTGTGGGAGACTGCCTGCAGGAGGCATCCAGGTACTGGATCTAAACATCCGTATTTATGTTTTCAAGTAAAGATATCTGCAGGCAAGGCGCTGGCATGCATGCCGCTGCCTCCTTGGTCTTTTTGTTTTTAGAGATGGCCTACAGAAGAGCTGGTACATGACAACAGAAAGGAAAAAGAAGACAAAATGGCTTTATATTTCTATGGCTGCAAACTCACATTTATTTAAGTTGTAGGAATAACTCTATTTTAGGAAATATGGCAGATAAGAAGTATTTCCATGGGGATCACATAATAGCTTTAAGGAATCTACAGGAAATTCAAAGTTGATTCATATAGGAAAGAGAAAGTATGAGTGAGAGATAGGGTATATTTGTAGGCAAAAACAACACATTAGTCAACTGGAATTAAGGGTTTACATCTGGTGTCTTGGCACTCAGCTCACAGGTGCTCTCTACATGGAATGTTGGTTGGGGGAGAACAGGAGACTGTGGGTGAGAGCCCTCAGCAACAAGAACAACTAGAACAAGCTGGGCGACAGCAGGTGCTCTGGCAACAGGTGGGCCTGCAGCAGCTGGACACACAACAGGAGGGATGGCAGCAGCTAGAAATGCAGCAGCTGGGCCTGCAGCAGCTGGGGCGGCAGCAGCTGGGGCGGCAGCAGCTGGACACACAGCAGCTGGGACAGCAACAACTGGAGATACAGCAGCTGGGACGACAGCATGATTGGCAGCACACAGACTGGCAGCAGCTGGGCCTGCAGCAGCTGGACACACAGCAGCTTGGGCGGCAGCAGGAAGGCCTGCAGCAGCTGGAGCCACAACAGCTAGAACTATCACAGCAGGGTCTGCAGCAGCTGGACACACAGCAGCTGGGCCTGCAGCAGGTGGGCTGGCAGCACACAGACTGGCAGCACTGGGGCCTGCAGCAGCTGGACACACAGCAGCTGGGGCGGCAGCAGCTGGACACACAGCAGCTGGGGCGGCAGCAGGTGGTCCTACAGCAGGTAGTCTGGCAGCAGCTGGGCTGGCAGCAGCCTTGGCCACAGCCCTCCTCAGAGCAGACAGAGCCACAACAGGAGCTGACCATGGTGTCAAGAGGTGGAGGATCTGGATGGGTTTACAAGAAGGTGGGTTGGAAGGTTGGAAGTGAGAGTGTCCCTGCCCACATCCCCTTTTATACCCTGCTGAGGGGCTGCTGTCCTCACATGCAGCATTCTTTCCTTGCTATTGTTTGTGTTAATAAATATTATAAGATCATAAAATTAAACAAGATTGTTTTCCTGGTTACATTTTCAGATTGGGTAGGAAACATGATGTCTCTTCCTGATGTGTTAGAATTCCTCTGTCAGCACTTCCAAATTACCTTTCTGACTCGACATCATCAAAGGGCACTGTCCCGTGACAATTTACCTCTTGAAGGTACACATTTCAGTCTCTGTTCACATGGCACAGCCTGTCTATCCTGGTGTGACAACGATTCTTCTTCTATAAAATTGTTTCTGATTATCAAGGGGAGTAAATTCATGGTACAGTCTTGACTACCCATTTGTTACTGGTAAGATTGTCAAAAACAAAAACAAAACAAAAAGCAAAAACAAAATTCAACCAAAAAAAAAAAAACAGTTTGAATATGAGAAGTAGGACACTAAAGTATCCCCTGCCCAGTTGTGATTCAGAGTCTAGACGTTCACACAGGAAATACAACACTGTGTTCAATAATGAGATATGAAATGTTGATGTTACCTTTTTGCCAAACTTATTCTTAGGGAAAGTTGGCTACCAAGTCTAGCCACACCGTGAAATCCAGTCTCCTGGCTCACTGCTGCGGGTGGAGCTGATTTTCATTGTTGAATATTGTCTTTCTGGTTTCAGTAGCCCCACATTTATTTATTCCCCCCCCCCTTTTTAAGAATATACTGGCATACTCACCCACCCTAGTTCACTGTGTGCTTGCCTGTTGCTTTAACTTGGATCCTGCTGTGTTGGGTTGGGCCCGGAAAGCCCAGATGCTTTTCTGCTGTTTGTCAATGTTTACTCTCCCTCTAGTTCTAGTTTCCACAAACAGGAGATGATAGGATACAGATTCCCAGCTCAGAGGACATCTGCCTGTGTGTTTTCACTATGAAAACAGTACATGCTTAAAGATTGAAAAAAAATATGCCTAACTCAACTTCTAGCTGCTGCCTCTTTGGAAAACAAGGACTCCTGAGAATCCCTAATGCTCTTCCATCTCTGGAGTCAAGAAGACCTGAGGAAGGAGATCCTAGATTTATGTCATGATCTTCCAGGTTCACACCATCTTTCATTTCAGGGCACTCTGGACGATAATGCCCGTGTTAGGCTGGTCTCTCTGAGAACACCCACGTCCAACTCCAGGCTGGTGTCAGTCTTTCCATAAACTCTATTCTTCTGAATGTCTGGAGATTGTGGATTTAGGAAAGAGTAGCTGTGCTGAGTGGAGAGTCGTTGCCTCCAAATGCTTTACTCTTGCTCACATGAGAGAAAACACTAACAGGGATTAACATTATTTCAGAGGCAATGTCAAATCTCAAAACAAACAAACAAACAAACTAACTAGCTAACTAACCAGGTCACCACCATTAAGGTGAGCAATATTGGGAAGAATGAATACATCTAAATTTCTTGGAAGGAATTTTTAAACAACCTATAATCCCTGAGATTGTGCCCAGCCTTATCAATTTTTAACCAGGCCTCATATGTAGATCAAATAAGCATGTTACTCTTGCATTTAAGAGAAAATAAATGGGTTCACACTAGCCATTGTAGTGCATGCCTGCACTCTCAGCACTTGGGAGGCTGAAAGAAATCCATCAATGTAAGGGCAACCTTAGCTACATTGTCAAGCTTGGCTACCTGGAGCTTCCTAGAAAGAACCATAGAAGAAGAGGGGCTGAGACCTATTGGTGTAGAAGTAACTACTTTACCTTTCTAAGACATTGGTGTGACTTATAATAACAAATTCTCGGTATTTCACACTATTGTAAGTTCAGGTTAATTCACACTGGCAACCATCTGCAGACTTTAAACCCTGAAACATTAAAGCTCTTCTGTGCAAATATTCATACATTCATGGAAGTGTGGTATTTTCTATCAGAAGACATAGTTCTCTCTGAGCAGCCTAAACCTACCTGTAAAATGTGCTTAATTCTACAAACCAGAAGAGTGGAAATGAATGTGTATATGGAGATTAAAGTAAATGATGATAGCAACATAACTAATGTGTAACAAATGAGAAAACTCAGGAAATGGGGCTCCATGAAGAGATTCAAGAATCAATCAATGGCATGAAGCATGAAGCACTCTGTGGGAGGGACTTGACCCCAAAGGACTGTGGGGTGTTGAGAGAGGGTAAGTGGGCGTCTCAGAGAACAACATATGACTCACCCTGTGAGCTTGACTTGTGAGATGGGTTGCCATATGGTAGCCATTGGAGGGATTTAAGGATGAGGTAGTGTTGCTGGGGAAGATTCAAGAACCAGATGGAGATGCGATGACTTGGAGATTCCCTTCCCCTCTGGCACTTAACAAGCCTAATTGAATCACAACACTCCTGTAAGTCTCTCTGGTGCTTGGCCTATTTCTGCTCCAATCACGGTCCTTATTGCTAAATTTATATAGCTGGGGTAATAACCTAGGCTGCTGATTGGACCTCTAGATTGTCTGGTCTCCTGAGCCTGTATAGTGTACTGGCTCTAAAGAACGTAGCTCTTGTGACACTGTTCCGTTGGAAAGATGTGTACTTTTTCTTTTGTTGTAGGAGGGAGGAGAAGAATTCTCCCAGTCATTGTGAAGCAAAGACCCAGATGACCACATTACAGTAACCAGTCTAATACCACAGAAGATCTTGCATTTTAGAGAAAACATGGCCTTCATGTAGTCCTGATGACTAGTGACTACCCATGACTCAGTGGATATCAGAACTATTTTCAGCATTTCTGTTTCCGCCTCCACAGAAATCTCAGTTTTCTGATTGAAATTTTCATCAATGTTGCCAATCACCAACTCCTCAGCTGCCTAAATTTCTCATCATGTCCACATCTGACTTTGCCTCTCTACATGGCTATCTCTTGTGTCCATTTCCCACCTAGACACTAGAGCAGAGCATTCTAGGATCTCTGGCTTGTGACTGTTCCTTCTTTATAGGTCCCTAAAGTAGCTGAATCTCAAATAGTGGTCCCCACTCAGGACTGTGGCTGATGACACTCTGAGGTATGGGGAGTGACAAAATAGATTCTCTCTCCAGTGATGGCCTGACATGCAGGAGTCACTGTCACACCTAATCTCCACATTTGGATTTAAGATTATGAGAACCATGGGCTTATCCTAGGGTTAGAACAGCCAGGCAGTCCCCCCAGAGAAGGTAGTTGATCTAATTTGCTTTCTGTGGCTATGATGAACTCTATAACCAAAAGTAACATTGGGAAGCAAAAGTTTATTTTAGCTTACAGAGTACAGTCCATCATCAAAGGCAAGATCTCAAAGCAAAAGCTCAAGAAGAAACCACAGAAGAAGATTACTCACAGGCCTGTTTCCGGGCTCACATTCAACTACCTTTCTTATATCTCCTAAGACCAACTACCATGGGGTGGCCCAGCCCACAGTGGCTTCTCACATTAATCAGCAATTAAGAACATACCACACAGGCACAACCACAACCCAATCCACTGGAGGCAATTCATCAGCTGAGGTTCTCTCTCTTAAGGTGCATCAAGTTGACAACTAAGGTGAACCATCAAACTGGCTTACCATGTGCTTGAGGCTTTGGTTCTCTTCCTTCTAGGAGCTGAGCAGAGTTTCAACAATTTTCTGTGTATAGCATTTCTATTTCTCTAGCCAAATGCCAGATTCAGAAAGATAGATGTCACATGTTTTCTATCACATACAGAGTATAGCACTTGGGATATATGTAGCTCAGTGATATAGGGTGCTTGCTTGGCATATGCTAAGTTTAGAATATAGATCTATGTATATTATATCTACAGCATAGGCTCACACACACATGTGTGCACACATATAAGCACATGCACATGCACGCACCCATGTGCACACACATGCACACACATGTGCATACACATGCACACACATGCACACACATGTGCACCCACATTCACATGCATGTGCACATACACACTCACACATGCATGCACACACACATGCACATATTCATGCACACACACCATGAATGTAGAAGGAGGATTATTTGGGGAGAGGAAAATAACCATTGCAGGAATAAGTGGGATAGAGAATGGTAATGCAGGGCTAATGTGATTGGAGTATAATAAGTGGACGTCTATAACATTTTTAAAAGAAAGAAAGAAACCCTACAATGTTCTATATTTGTATATATACAAATAGATGTATATATATTTTTGTTAAATATATGACTTTTTTGATTGAATAACATCACTGTATATATACACCATAATTTCCTTATTCATTTACCTGTTGATAGGTATATAGGTTGATTTCATTATATTGGCCAATGAGAACAGCTTCACAATAATTATGCATTTACAGATACTTCTTTTACACTATGACTCAGTTTCTTTCAGATAAGTACTGGAGTAATATAACAGGATTGTATGGTTTCCTATTTTTGGTTCTTGGTCTACCAAGAATCTATATATTGGCTTCTATAATGGCCCTACTCATTTACCTTTTCAGTTAGAGTAGAGGGCCCTCTTCTCCCCATATCTTCATAAGCATCTGTTGCTTGTTTTCTACCTGACAGCTATTCTAACTTGGGTAAGGAATTTCAATGTAGTTTTTATTTGCATTTCCTTGATGAATTGAGATGTTGTATATTTTAAATACACATTTAGTCAGCCATTTGTACTTCTTTTAAAGTGTTTCTGTTCGGTTCACTAGTTCATTTCAGATTTGATCATTTATTCTTTCAATGGTATACATTTTTAGTTCATTACATAATCAAGATATCAATCCTTTTGGGATATCAATCCTTTCTCAGATGAAAGAGTCCCTTTTCTGTGGTACTAAATTCCAGTTTGAATAAAAATCTAATTACAAAAGACAATTTAATTTTTCAGTTATAGGGCTCCCTCTGATGACATGTTCCTCTGGGTCATGGGGAAAAAAGACAGAAATGTAGAAAGGATAAAATTTCAAGTACAAATTGTCAATAAACACGTGAAAAAATGTCACACAAAGATTCCACAATCCAGCAAGAATGATTGTCACAAAGAAAACAAAACAGGGTTGAAGGAAGGTACAGTGGTAGAATAAAAGCATAGTGTGCACAAGGTTTGGGGTGAGCTCTCTGAACAAAGGAAAGGAGGAGAAGAAAGGAAGAAAGGGGAGAAAGAAAGAACAGGTGGTGAGAATGGGAAGAGAGAGAAGAAAGTTAGGGCGAGAAGGAGGGAAGAAGGAAAAGAGAAAAGAGAGACTGTCAGACAGGCAAAAGGAACAGAAAGTACACTAACAATAAGTGTTGGTGAAAATATGGGGAAAGGAAAGCCTTAGACATTGCTGGTGAGGAACGTAGATTGGTCCAGCCCCTATGGAATTCAGTGTGGAGATATGGTGTGGCAGTTAGTTAACCTTTAGCTCCCTTGACTAGCTCAAAGCCTGGGCAGTTCTAATCCTCCCCGTGGCTAGCACACTTTTCCTTCGGTATTCCTGGCTTAACACCCTCTAATTCTATCTTTCATCTTTGTTACTCTGGCTCCCTTTTGACAGCTCCCTAGTCTTTGCTGCCCAGGATGCTTCTGGGCAGCCCTTCCAGGGGCCACATTTCTTCTCACCTATACTTTGGGTGATTTTCCTTCTGCAGCAATAAATCTGATCTGTCTTCCTCCTAATCATGATGATTCTCCCTTTCCTCTTTTCCAGTTCCTAGCCCACACAAATCTAAATCTGCTTCAGTCTACCTGTTCAGACATTGACCATTGGCTCAATATTTATCAATCAAAAACCAATAGAGGACAAGGACCTTCAGCATTTGGACATGCAGATTCTTGATTTTGGGAACCAGATTAATTCAAAGCATCAGAACCAATCCCCATGGAAGTACCTCAATGACTAAAAGCAGAGCCACCGTGTGACTCAACTATCCATCCTGGTTTGTACACAGAGAATGCTAAGGTAGAACACCATGGAGATGTGTATACCCGTACATATTGTAGTGTTACTCACAATAACCAAGTTATTCACTGGAGCAGGCATCCATGTTCAATGGACCAGACACCATTCACCAGGTGTATGAATAAAGAAAATGTCAGATATAAACACAACAGAGTTTATATACCTTGTAAAAGAATTAAATTATGCCATTGGCTGGGAAATAGCCACATTAAGTCAAATATATCTAGTTCAGAAAGAAAAAAATTGCATATTTTTCTATGGTTCTAGATTATATAGAGATAAATGAGTATGTTGTGTATATCTGACATAAAAGTGGAAGATGAGAGCCAAGGGAAAGGAGGATAGGGGGATGAAGACAAATAGGCTGAAAATACATTATATACTTGCAAGAGATTGTCTTTGTGAAACCTAACACTATGCATAATAAATATGAACCAATAAATAATAAATAAGAAGAATGAGAGATGAGAACATTTTATGCCCTTTAGGGCTAAAAGTTTTATTGGGAAATATTAAGTAAGCCACAGAAAATAAATTCCACTTGGGGGGGGAGAACATTAGAAAGGGAAGATACCTAGAAATAAAACAGTTAACAACTTGTCCTTTGAAACAGAGTAAGGAATTTCGAAACAACATGAACAATAATTTGACTATAACTCTGATGTATTAGTACCAAAAATTATTTTTAAAAAAGAATAAATAGTAACAGACACTGGGCTTTTCCAAATCATTCCATGAATCTCTATGTTCATAGCATCAGTATGTCACATGTCCTGTTGAATAGATGCATAGTCTGAAGGGCAGAAAGAGAACTGATCCAAGCCAAGACACTCAGCAACAAGAACCACCACATCTGGGGAAGCAGCAGATGGGCCTGCAGCAGCTAGGTCTGCCACAACTGGAAACACAGCAGGTGGGCTTGAAGCATACAGACTGGAAGCAGCTTGGTCTACAACAGCTGGACACACAGCAGCTGGGATGGAAACAGTAGGGGCGACAGCAGGTGGGCTGGCAGCACACAGGCTGGCAGCACTGGGGTCTGCAGCAGCTGGACACACAGCAGCTGGGGTGGCAGCAGGTGGGCTGGCAGCAGCCTTGGCCACAACCCTCCTCAGAGCAGACAGAGCCACAACAAGAGCTAACCATGATATCTGAGTTGAAGATTGAGGATGGATTTCCAAATAAATGTATGATTTGAATCGGGACATCTCCATGCCTTGGGTCCCCTTTTATACCCTGATGGGGGTATTCTTCCTTTTTGTTATGAACCATACTACGTAAATGATCATCAGATTGGGCAACTGCATTTTCTACATTTGATGGAAGACACTGTCTTGTTTTCCCAATAAATTTAAGGCTTATTCCATCGGCTTCCTGACACACACTTAGTGCAATCATCATGGTTCATGCACTGAGTAAGTATCCCGAACTAAGTGCTGATGCTCACTCTGTCCGTTCTTTCCTCCTGAATCATTTGATCTTCCCTTCCTTGTGCTCTTTGTGCACATTTAAAATTCTTTGTCTTCTCCCACGGAGGACAGGTCTGTGAAGGATGACACTCAGCAGTCCAGGTGTTGCTCTTCCCTGACTGGGCTCACATTATGCCTACAATAGTTTTAGATTCTCTAAGGAAAACAGACCTAACAGGTCTGATAAAATATCCTGAAATCTCAAAGGCATTGAAAGGCAGGCTAAAATATATGCAGTGTAGTCAGCTGTAACCCAGAATAGTCAGTGAGCAACAATAGAAGAAACCCAGGACACTCAATCTATTCCCACCCCTCTTCCTGGATTTGAGGTTTTCTGTTTTTGAAAAGTCAATGTATCTAACATACTGGGATTTTCACAGGCCTTGTTCAGGACTCTGTAGGTCTTATGTAAGTAACCACTGCTGTTTCTGCTAGTTCATGTCATGTCCAGAGGCTGGCACTTCACAGCGTTCCTCTACATCCTTCAGGTAATACATTCTGTCTGTCCACTCTTTATGGTGTTCCTGGAGCCTTGGAGCTGGATGGCAGGGGCATGCATAGGTGTTCCAGCTCTGGCTGCATAGTCACAAAAGGACTCCTGATGCTTCCCACCACAGCTAAAGAGCTAGAATCACTTTTCTGTAGGGGTAGTGACCATTACTAGGTTACCCATCCCCAGCTGGATAATCCTGCACCCATGAGTATATAAGCAGCACCACGTGGACCCAAATAGTTATTTTTAAAAAAGAGATTTGTTGGGAGTCCAGTAGAGTTAGAGGGAGGGAGATGAAGATACATCGTAGACATGTATGAAATTTTCAAGGAATTATTTTTTAAAAGTCATGTTTTTTTCTGGAGTGAACATTGGAATCCATATTGTAGTCAGTAACAAGGATTATATTACTAAGAACATTTACATTGACATGAATTATATTTATATTTTTATAAAATATAAGAGAACATGATTATTTTGAACATGTAGAGGGAGAGATTGATATAGGTGTTACTAATTATAAAGTAATTAATAAGTTTCTTATAAGAAACTATTTATATATTATAACAATTTTTATATTAGTATATAAAATATATTTAAATTATATTATTTTATTTATATATAATATATATAAGTTCATAGTTATATACAAGTATATATAAAGTAAATATATGTATTAAATTTAATATATAATATATTAAATTATAAATTTTATGTAAATTTATATAAATTTAAAATATATTAATAATAGTTTCTTACAATAAAACTATTATTTAATTTTATTCTATTAAGAAAGCTTAACTTTCATGTGATTGCTTTTTTTCTCTATTTTTTTTACAAGATGACTATATTCTTTATAAACCAGAAAAATTGAAAGAAAATGTAATCACATTTTACCATGTAATCATAATTTTGCCATAACCTTATAGTGCTATGGGATTGGACATTCCAGGCTAGTCTGATGGTCAGCCATTAATACCAGTTCAGGCAAGCCAGTTGAGATGCTGAAGAAGTTTTTCAGGTAAGCAGCCATTGACTCAAATTCCCTAAGAGTCCTCTTCAACACCACAACCCTGTGACCCAGTAAGAAACAGTTAAAACAACACAGTGGGGTTCAAGGCCAAGTGGGTGCTATAGTTAAGTCTGATATCTGTTCTGATTAGTTGATGACTTTAAATTACTATTTTGTAAATATTTTGCATCTTGCTCTTGCCATAAAATTCTGATCTCCACTGGTGCATTTCAAGAGAGAGCATTTTTCCTAAGTCACACACATCTTGAGCCTGCTGGAAAGCAATACCTTGTCAGGGATTAGGGGAGCTTACCACAAACCAGGAGGGCTGACTCAGAGAGTCTGGGGAAGAGTCTAGAAACTGTGTCTCGATTCTTTTCCCCACCCCCTGCGATATCCCAGTACATAACTAGAGTTTCTACACCCCAGAGTAAGATGCCAAAGTAGAGTATAGAAATGTAGCAACTTTACATCTTAAAGATGGAAAGATAAGGAAGAAGCACAAAGGGAATGGATTGATCCAGGAGTCAATGAGACAGAGACTTAGAAAGATCTCAGGGAAACATTTTTAAGACAATATTTTTAATGGTGCTTTGAGAATGTGTATGTGTATGCAATGTATTGTGATTGTATTCATCTCATACTTCATCCATAACTGTTCCAGATCCACCTCGATCATCCTAACCTCATGTCCCCTTTTCTTTAACCCACTGAGTTCATTTGTACTGCCCATATACACATGGGTGCAAGGCTTTGGCCACTGGAACGTGGTTGAACTACTAGGAGCCATACACTTCAAATAAGTTGACTCTCCCAAAACTACCACAGGAAATGAGGTCTTCATGAGCCCCTTTCTACTTCGTGCTGGAATGTTGTTGATTGGCATGACATTGTATGGGTCTTGTGCAAGCATCCCCAGCATCCTTCCCTGCCTCACATGAAGTACGAAATCATGTATCCAACCTTTCTCCTGGTAAGGAGTGGGTCTACCAGTTGAATTCCTCAATAGTTATAGCTCTCACAGAGAGCCTAGCTCCTAAGTCATCTAAACCTGGGAAGGGCTGAGTTCATATTTATCAGTCCTCTAGGACAACAAGATGGCTTTAAACATGCAGGTAAGCACTTGCAGCTGCAATCCATCGACACCCCACCCTCAACTTAGCTTCCCCATGCAGGGCTTGACTGTATACTCTCATAGCTGATGCCCCAGAGTCAAGACTTTAACTAGCTTTCATGTGGGACCCAGCAGTACATGTAATTAGTAGGACTTATGGGCCTGGTCCCTACCCCCACGAAACCAAGTCTACAGCCTCTCCCTGAAAGGAGTTTGACCACACATCAAGCACTCCAACTTTTATAGCTCCCATCAAAGGGACTAGCTCCTAAAGACAAGAGTCCCCAGGAACCATAGGGATCAAAGAGGGGATTTCAAAGAGGTTTAGAAGCAGTGTTTATTTCTCTAGTTCAGTGCACACCTAAGCAGATAAAACTACCCAGCTCCCACTGCTTTCTGGAATGGTCTTAGTCTGAAGTTCTGAATTCCCCAGCTATCCTCCATTTGTCAGGATTTTAATTAGCCTTTTAGCCTTGGGACTGATGGAGCTGATAATTACCACAACTTTGAGAGCCTACGTAGTAGGTGGATAGATATTCCCACAACCCCTTGCCCAGACTTTCCCCAGTGATAAATACTGTGCTCCAACTAATCTGTCTACCTCTGACTGCTGGTGGGTGAGGGTATTCAGTAGTTGTGTAAAAGACTAACAATCCTGTCATAGGAGTCAGGACTGAAAGTGTCTGGAGGTGCCATAGATGCTATACCCAGCTTTGTGATGAGTAAGTTCAGGATAAAAAGCCAGCTCCCGGCTTGTTTCTGGGGATCAAGGAAGTATACCATACAGAAAGCAAGCCAACTTTCTAGCTTCTTGAGTGATGAGGCTTTGCCTCACATCTTGGAACACTGATATACTTGTCACACTTGAATTTCCCAGGGAACTACTAAGAATGAGACAGATTTTATTAAGAGCAAAAATTGAGACACATTCTGAGTCTCCATCTGCCCCAAGGAGGCCAGTCTGGAAAGACTGGACCAAGGGTGGCAGGTGGAGGCACACTACCTCATATGCAGAAACCAACAGAAAGAGTTGGTTGAAATGCAGAAGAGAACTATATTCTGAACAAAACAGCAAGATAAATATGCAGCCAATTATGAAAGTTGTAAGAGCTAAGTGTTTCAAATTAGCTCTAAATTATGTTGAAGTATACTAACTGGCACATGAAAGGTATCATGGTTGGTTTGGGAGTTGTTTGTTTTTGTCAACTTAATACAACTGAGTTATCTGGGAAGAGAACCTCAGTGGAGAAAATGCCTTCATGAGATCCACAAGTCTGTGGGGGATTTTCTTGATTGATGATTGATGTGGAGTGACCAGCTCACCCTCATGGGTAGGGTCAAGCCTGGGAAGGTGGTTGTGAGTGGTGTCAGAAAGCAGGCTGAGCAAGCTATAGGAAACAAGGGCAAGCCAGTAGCAATCCTCCATAGCTTCTGCCTCAGCTTCTGCCTCAGCTTCTGCCTCCAGGTTTCTGTCCTTACTTCCCTCAGTGATGGACTACAAGCAGTACCATTAAATAAACCATTTTCCACAGGTTGCTTTTTGTCATGGTGTTTTATCACAGGGATAGAAAGCAATCTAGGAAAAAAGGCATGTAATGTAGGAGGAAGAACTAGAAGCAGTGTTCACCTATACAAAGGAAATTGTTATCAGCCTAGACATACGGTTATAACTCTAAGATGGTTATAACACCACAGCAAATACCTATAGAGATTATACCATAGAAATTAGAGATGAATGAACACCTATCAAAAATCCCCCAAGAAAATATCACAGAACAAAACCAAAACAACAACAAAGCCTCAAAATGCAACAAGGGAGACAGAGAAAAAGAGAAGAAACAGCCAAAGCATACCAAGCCTTTTTGCTAACTTCAATGAATCAGAAATGAACAATGATAAGGAAATAAGGAAGTTAGCAGATGTGCAGATGTGAGCACAACCTTGGCAAAGGGTCAAGTCAAGAAGAAAGTTTCATTCTCATTTGTTGTTTTGATTGTCATTTTTTTTTAATTTAAGAATGCCCTTGGCTTGAGGGAATCAAAGTGACACACCAAAACTAATGAGATACTGAGAAAGAAGTCACAAGAGAAAGAGTGATAAATATGAAAAAGTGTCCAGTCCAGCTGGACAATCAAGTGGGACCCTTAGGCCCTGTGGAGAGGACTGAGATGCATGAGAAAATAAGGAGGCATAGCAAGTTAAGAAGTCTTGTTGAGACCCATACTCTGCCTGGCTTGGGGGCCAACATGTCCCAGCCTGCGCTGCTGCTCTGGTCCAAGGGTCAGGGTCTAGCAAGAGAGAGTTGGGGGGGGAGAAGGAGAAGAGATGCGTAGAGTAGAGACAAGCCAGAGGGTCCATAGTCAAGTCTGGTTACTCCTTTATTCCCCTCTTTGACTCCTCTTGACTCCTATTGACTCTATTACAAGGAAATCTTGGGTATTTATAAGCACAAGCAGGAGAACACAGGTGAAGACATTTTACCACGTGCACTATGCAGCTGGGGTCACTAAACAGCAAAACAAGCTATGTGGGATAAACAAGATATTTATCAGAGTGTGCTCAGTTGTTGTAGGCTGCTGAAAAACAAGTCTCTCATCAGGGTATATGGCTCCAGATGGCTGCAAAGTTGATAGCTGCTTTCTAGCCGCTTTCTGCTAAAAGTCAGCTCCCAACAAAGTCTGATCAAGCTGGAAAAGATTTTATTGTTCATACAGGTTATATACTCTGAAAACAGGATATGGGGAGGGGTAGGAAAGGAAAGAGGGCTTTGCAGGTGGAGGAAGCTAGCTGCAGCTATGGGGTCTAAGTTATACCTGTTGTTCTCACAAAGCCTTGCCATTACCAGGGGTTCTAAAAACATCTAACTAGCAGGATATTGGCTAAATCTAGAGATTAGGAGGAAGGGTTACTAAGGTGGGTTGCTATGAGGCCTTGTTTGAAGTTCTGAGAACTGACAAGTGAATCATGGAAGGTAAGCAAAAAGAATAGTAGATAGGAGAGCCAAGGGTTTGCCTTACTCTTGTTTGCCAAGAGTAAGGCCTTGCCAAGGCTTCCCACATCTTCCCCTTCCCTGTATAATAGAGCGCTAGAAGCACAGAGTGGGAAGAAACTCCCCTCTGAGTTTCCGGTGGTTTGCTGAAGGGCTAAGCACTCCTTGGTTGTGGAGGCCAAACCCCAACCTCCCAGGCACTTTTTCAAGGGGACGGGAAGAGTGACCTATACCAACCCATGTGCAATCAGGCATGCTTCTCAGGATCCCGTCATTGAGCTCAAAGAAAGAGGTATCCCTGCAGTACTTTGTCTTGCACCCTCCAGCATCTCCCTTTTCAGAGGAGGATCAATGGTAGGACGTCCCACAAAGGCAGCCGCTCTAGGGAATTTGGAGGAGTTTTAACTTAGAAGCACCGCATTGGGGCTGGCGCTTGACAACTTCTGGAGTGGGTTCATCATCAGAGTCCAATTTTAGGTAATGAACCTGGAGTTGCTTGGCCGCCAGGTTGTCTACCTGGATCTTTATGAGAGTGGTAAGGTGAGAGAAGGCCCAGAGGCCAAAAGAAATGAGCAAGAGAAGGCCAACAAGAGGTCCAAGGATAGAGGGAGCAAGGTAGAAAGCCAAGGCAAGGTAGAGAACCAGTTCTTATACCAGCTCTCGTGCTTTTTTTTCTATCTTTTCTCTAAGCCCTCTCAAACTCTGCACATGTTATCTTTTACCGCCCCTGATTTATCTGCAAAGAAGCAGCACTCTTCCTTTAAAGTGGCGCAGAGTCCTTTCTGTTGAAGGAGCAAGAGATTTAGGCCTCATCTATTCTGGAGGACAACTTTAGCTAAAGAGGAAAGTGACTCACTAAGGGCTTCGATGCTCTCCTGTAGCCCTCTAACATCTTGATCAATGGTGGCACTTGAAAGAAAATTTTATGGGTCCCACGAAAAACAAATAAAATAGCAGGGCCCTGTGATTCCTTTTCCCTAACTTAAATAGTTAAAAATGCCTGTCAGCAGGTTTGGGCCCAGTTAATCAGCCACTAAAAAATGTAAAGTTATAAGACAAAGGACAAAAGCATGTTAAGCCTTCCAAGGAACTGGCTGGACATAAGGATAAAAAACGTATGCAAGGACATCTTTTCATAGAGAATAGGGATGTGCCCAGGAGTATGTCCAAATGAATAATGGGCCATCTGGTGTTCCTCCAAATCCTCCCCCCAACCCCCGAGGTCTTCTCAAGGTCCAAGAAACTGCAATTTAAGTTTAACTAGATACTACGCTAACTTAGATAAGCTTCCACCTGCAGGAACTGCCCTCTGCCCCATTGACCGGTACAGCCTGCTGATGTAAAACAGCCAATCGTGTGTACCCATGCTAAGGTTTCCTCTTTCTCCCCACTCCATTCTATATAAGCCCTAAAATTTAGAGCCTCAAGGTCGTCCCCTCTGTCTCTCTCACAAGACATGTGTCGGGCGGCCCAGAGTGCTCCGTCATTAAACTACCTCATGTGATTGCAGCAAGCTGGTCTCTCATGAGTTCTTGGGTATGTGCCATCCTGAGACTCAAGTGGGGTCCCTTGGGGTCCCCTTCTGGGTATCTTAAGCCTTTCAGCACTAAACTCAGAGTAGTAGCGGTTGGAGAGGACAAGGGAGGAAATTCTAGTTCCAGCACCCACCACCCCCAGACCTAAGATGACTGCAAAGGTCACTGCAATGATGGGCTCTCACTTTTGTTGGAGGAGAACTTCATGGTGTCTTGAGAGTGAGGTCCAGGAAAGGCGCTCCTCTTGATTCCATAAGTGGAAAAAGTTATATGAGGAGTAATAGGCTAGTCAAGAGAGAACCTGCACAAATGATCCTTTGAAGCCATAAAGGTTATAGTATTGTGTATGCATGGAGTGAGTCCAGAGGAGCAGGGCTACCAATTATCCTCAAGAGGGATAAGGTAAAAGTCACCTGTAAAGTTACAAGAGGTTTGAGCCTGATTATAATGCAAGCAAAGGTAGGAGGTAGCTTGTTCCCAGGAGAGGTGACACAGGTAACATATCCTGAGACCATCTCCAAAGAAAATCTTTTAAAGAAGGAATGTTGCCAATGGCAGAAACTATGTTCTGTGGAGAGAGTAAAATTATGGAGGATAGCAATTCCTTCATAGAAAGGAAGGGAAGAATGATAGCAAAGCCAGCACTCTTTCGTGAGCTCTGGGTGAGAATCATTGATGGCAGCAAACATCTGTTATACCAGGGAAAAGACAAGGTGTGAAGAAGGAAAACGAGAAACTGTTGTTAACGAGGGAGTCGACTCTGGTGCGGCATGATCCTGTGAAGGAGAAGTGGGGGTAGGGGTTGGGGGTGGGGAGGAGGAAGTTAAGAGTTGGAAGGTGGAGCAGGTTGGTGAGGGACCAAAACTGGATTAGGTTCTATGGCGACAGGGGAATTTTTATGCAGGATTTCTTTGAGGAGTTTGCTGCAAAGGGATGATGGATGTTAGTCAATGGCCATGAACTCCACAACCTGGTGGCCTATCCAGACTGAACCTGGGATGGCCTGCTCTGGAGGCTCCAGAGGCCCCATTGGGTCCTGGGGCCTTGACAGGAGGGGTGCTCTCCAAGGTGGCTCTGAGTGTGGACTTTGACCACAGCTGCTCAGACAGTGTTGAGTACCTGATGCTCAACCTTGAATTCTTTGAAACAATGTATTGCTGGCTGCACCTCCCGCCCTGCGACAGACAAATTCGTGGGTGCCTGGCACAGCAAACACACAGTTGTAGCATATAAGGATGCCATCTATGTGTTTGGTGGAGACAACGGAAAGACAATGCTCAAATGATCTCCTGCATTTGAGGGAGGACAGAAACTTCGAGTAGAGCAGAAGGGCAAAAGTTCACTTGATCTCCCGTGTTTTGATGTGAAGGATTGCTTCTGGCTGGGATGGGGTGAATCAATTTGCTTAACCAAATGTTCTAGAAGCCATCTAAGGCCATCATTAGCCTGATCATAAATGCAAGCAGAACCTCGTCCCCATATTAGAACAGGATCGGGTCCATTCCATTTATTGGTAAGTGGGTCTTTCCACATCACCGTAGCATGAGTCTCCTTGGTGTTGGCATGCCAGAATGGATCAGCCGCAGAGCAGTCCCCACTGTCAAGCATGAGAAAATGGAGAATGAAGAGGGCATGTGAGAGGCAATTATGAGGGGTAGGTTCAGAGAGTAGGGGAGGGGAAGAATGGCCAAGTTTAGTGATTGTGGCTTTAAGAGTCTGGTGGGCTCTTTCCACAACACCTTGACCTTTCTTTTAAGTTATAGGGGATACCAGTGATGTGTTTAATGCCAAGTGTGGCACAGAAGGTTTTAAAGCTAGATCCTGTGTAGCCAGGGCTATTATCTGTTTTTATGATCTTAGATCGACCCATGACTGCTACACAATTTATAACATGAGAAATAGCGTGTTTGGAAGCCTCTCCAGTGAGGGAGGAGGCATACAAGAAGCCACTGTAGGTGTCAATAGACACATGAACATACTTGAGCTTAACAAAACTAGGTATGTGTGTCACATCCATCTGCCATAAATTATTTGGGAGCAGGCCTCTGGAATTAACCCCCAAATGTGCGACTAGGTGAAAAGGAATACAAGCCTGGCAGGTCTTAACAATAGTTCGAGCCTGTTCACAGTGATCTTAAAGAGTAGGTGAAGAGAATGTGCATTGAGGTAATGGAGGAAGTGAGCCTGTCTTCCAAGCTCAAGAGAATCAGGGCGAGAGTCGAGGTAAATATGGTGTCTGGTGGCCAGATCAGCAAGGGTATTTCCCTCAGAAAGTGGTCCAGTGAGGCCGAAATGAGTTCGACGTTGTCCAACAAAGAAGGGGAGTGTGCGAGAATGAATCGGGATCTGTATTTGTAGAAATAGGGGAGAAGCTCCTGAGGAAACTTTAAAATAGGGGGCAGTCTCAAGGAGAGGTAAGGAGTGGGCAACATAAGAACTATCTGTGTAAATGTTGAGGGCCTTATGGGGAAAAGCAAGAAAAACTTGTAATATGGATTATAACTCAATGAGTTGGGCAGAAAAATAAGGTATGAGGGTCATTATCTACACCATACGCAGCAACACCATTGGCAGAACCATCAGTAAAGACAAGTTGTGCTTATTTTAGTGGCTCTAATGAGGTCTTTTTTGGAAAATCAAAGGGATGGATATGAGAGAACTGGAGTAAAGGATCTTTGGG
Source organism: Rhabdomys dilectus (assembly GCA_019844195.1). Classification (NCBI taxonomy): domain Eukaryota; kingdom Metazoa; phylum Chordata; class Mammalia; order Rodentia; family Muridae; genus Rhabdomys; species Rhabdomys dilectus. The sequence continues at coordinate 413,064 of JADRCG010009239.1, read as the reverse complement.
GTAATGATTATTGATAATGCCTGAAAACTGAGCAAAAGCAATGCCCCAAGTGTCCGATGACTGAAAAAGCCAGTCAACTTGTTCGGCAGTGAAAGGGACAATGATAGAATCGGGGTCTTTAGCAAAGTACATGCGGGAGAGTTTGTGTCCCCTGGAGACCAATTGGGCAACCAGAGAGGAATAGTTAGCAAGAACCTTGGCAGGGGAAGAGGCGAGAGAGACCTAAAAAAGGAAAGACCCTATCTTGGAGTGGAGGATAACAGGGCTCTGCCAAAACGCTCCAAGAGGGGAGTGAGGAGTAGCACAAACGACAAAATATAGGGAGAGTTTATCATAAATTTGGGCAGAAGTCTTCGAATTTATGACATTTTCTATTTTTTAAAGTGAAGATTGGGCCTTGAGGGTGAGCTCTGGGGGGGGGGCATAAAGGATGTGAATCTTCTTTGAGTAGATCATAAAGAGGGAGAATTGTATCAGGGGAAATCTTAAGATAGGGACATAAAAATTGAAGATTACCTAGAAGCCTTTGGAAGTCATGTAAGGTCTTGAGGGATGAGATTTGGAGCTCCAATCTAGGCAGGAATATCCTGCTGGAGTGGAGCTCGTATCCCAGATAACTAAAGGGTTCAGAAAGCTGTATTTTTTCTGGAGCCATCTTAAGATTTGCTGTTGAAAGGGCATACTGTAATTGTTGGAAGCAAGATAAAAGATGAGTTTGGCAGTCAATTGCCAGGAGGATATCGTCTATTAAATGAAGGATATATACATCTGGCCAAGCATCTCTGACAGGTTGTATAACTTGTTCCACAAATATTTGGGCCAATGTGGGACTATTGGCCAGCCCCTGGACACACCAATGATAGTTAGGTGTAGGGGCCTGAAAATTAGGCTGTGGTAGGCTGAGAGCAAGATGGGCACAGACATCAGGGTGTAAAGGAATGGTGAAAAAGCCACCTTCTGGGGGAGGAAGACTTCCATTTTACTTTGTCTGCATGTGGGGATGCAGGAATGTCAACAGCACCTATGGAAAAGGATATCTCAGACCAAAGCGATTGTTTTTTGGGAGACCTCTGTAGGAGCGGGGATCCCCTGAGAATGTTTGCCCGAGCCATGTCCTGGAGTATAGCCCTGATTCATCATAAGACGAATTACTGTATCATTCAGACTAAACATGAGAACTCCCATTCCTTTCAAAATGTCAGGACCCCAAAGATTAATAGGCAAGTTAGGAATAACAAAGGGTGTGACCAGTCCAGAGTGTCCCTCCTCATTAGATCATCGAATGGCCTGAGAACTAACCATGGAATCCCTGGAGTGTCCAATTCCCTTGAGCTGTGTGGCAGAAGCAGTCAGAGGCCAACTGGGGGGGGGGGGTCAATGTTGCATTGATATTACAGTGGCATCTGCCCCTGAGTCCAAAAGGCCAGTGAAGGCTTTACCATTAAGATAGAGTGTTATCGTGGGCTTAGCCCTGGATATTGGCTGGACTCAAAACGCCTCGTTAGATGGTGAGGCAGAATCTTTCCTATTCTTAAAATCTGCAAGGGCGTTGTCTTCGGGGGCATGGTTTTTGCTCTGAAGGAACAGAAGAATTTGTGTCAGGGTTTGGCCCACAGGAATATACACTGGGGCTTGAGCAACAGACACTAACAGTTTATATTTGAGGGAAAAATTAGGATCAAGAGTCCCAGGGCGAGCTGGGCGGTGGTGGCGCACGCCTTTAATCCCAGCACTTGGGAGGCAGAGGCAGGCGGATTTCCGAGTTTGAGGCCAGCCTGGTCTACAGAGTGAGTTCCAGGACAACCAGGGCTACACAGAGAAACCCTGTCTCGGAAGAGAAAAGAAAAGAAAAGAAAAGAAAAGAAAAGAAAAGGAAAGGAAAGGAAAGGAAAGGAAAGGAAAGGAAAGGAAAGGAAAGGAAAGGAAAGAAAAGAAAAGAAAAGAAAAGAAAAGAAAAGAAAAGAAAAGAAAAGAAAAGAAAAGAAAAGAAAAGAAAAGAAAAGGAAAGAAAAGGAAAGGAAAGAAAACAAACAAACAAAAAAAGAGTCCCAGGGTGAACACGAATGCCTTTAAGGGCAGCCGAAGCCTATCCAATAATTAGCCCAGAGAAACCAATAGGGAGAGATCCAAACACCCCTGTGGGAAGAAGACATGGACCGTCCTCAGGAGTTAATATTGAGTTGGTGGCGGAACAGAGAGATCCAATCTGAGGCTATGTTTTGTGCTCGCCAGAGGCCTGAAATGGATTTTGAATTCGCAAGGGGTAGGGTGGGAGAGAGTAAGGGGTCTCTGTAATGTACCTGGAGGCATGGAGGCAGGGATGAACCCAGTTGCCCTGGGGCTCATCTGAGAGTTGGGGACCAGAGGCTGCCCCCTGATCCAGTTTCCCCGACTCAGAGGAGGGAAGTAGATTGCCCTGCAGGTTGGTGCGAGAATGGCACTCATTAGTCCAATGACACCTGCGCTCACATCAGGGACAAACGGTAGCAGGCTGTAGACGGTTAGTAAAAGGAGTGCCAGATGGAGGGGCAGATGACAGGGGCCTTAGGGGTCATAGCTGGTCTGGGGTGAGGACACTCCCGAGCAAAGTGGCCAGGCTGGTCGCAGTTGAAGCATGTCGTATTAGGCTGCCCTTGCATGCCCGCCCTCTGGAGGGCATCCCCAATAGCCAGTCCTATCATGTGGCTGGAGCCTATCCCTGAACAAAGGCAGACGTAATCGGAAAGGGTACCCTTGCGATGATGTCTCAAGGCATCCTGACAAGCTGGGTTAGCATTTTCAAAGGCAGGTTGTTCAATAAAAGGGCTAGTGTCTTCCTGAGGCCGGAGGAGTTGGTGAGCTGTCTCCTCCAAGCGGCTAACAAAACTACTATAAGTTTCCTCAGGACCCTGTCTGATCTTAGTCAATGCTCCCGAAGTAGTATTCTTAGGCGGGAGTTTCCTCCAAGCTCCCACTGCCGCTTGGCGAACCTGAGCCAAGAGACCAGGTGTCTCCGGGCACTGGTGGTTCGCCCATAAGTTTGGCAGCCGTCCAATCACAGGTATCAGGGTTTTTGGCCTTACGAAGGGCCAGGTTATGAGCCGCTTCTTGAAATTCAACCTTCCATAATGCATAATTTCCTCCCTCTAGTGCACCATGAGCCAGCTGAAAAATTTCATTTGGAGTTAACCAAGCCTCAGTAGAGGCCTCCAATAAGGCTAAGGTAAAAGGGGCCGTTGGACTGTACTTAGAGGTGACTGATTTTTTTTTCCAGAATTGACAAATTAAGAGGAATATACACAAGGGTATCTCCGGGGCAGCTGCAGCCACAGAATCCCCGTCATCTTCTTCCTCACTAATAGTCACATTGGGGTTAGGATTACAAGGGTGAGCCTCACTAGAAGATGGCCCATCACCTGTGTCTCGGGGGGAACAGTCACACCTCTGTGAAGTGAAAGTGGAAAAGCGAGCACAGTGTGAGGGGCCTTTTTAGTTTTCTTCTTAAGGGACTGGGGCCCATCATGAAAGGAATGTTGTTGGCCTGGGGGGAGGGGGAGAGATCTGCTAATTGTTTATCCAGGTCACGAAGAGTTTTTAAAAGTGAAAGTTGTTCCTGGCAGTTATGGACCAAATCTGTGAGGACACTGGAGAGTCAGCAGTAGCCCTGGAGTGTGCCTGCAGGGTGGGAGAGGTTGTTAGAAAAACTTGATCAAGAGAAGACAGATAGGGCGGCGGGGGATAGAAAGTGGGGAGAAGTTGATTAGAGAGTGGCTCCGGATTTTTGCAAGTTGAAAGAGCCACAGTTTTCTCGAGAGTGGGCCAGTCCGGATCTGGATATCGAGCAGCCTCCTTGTCAAGGGCAGCTGAGTCTCCAGATCAAAGTGTTCCTCTCCGCCTTCATCCTCAAGACCAATCAAAGAGGGATAAAGAGGGGTGGCTTTAATGGTTTTAGTGGGCAAAGTTGAAGGTACTTTTTGAGAAATTTCTACAAGTGGAGGACCCTTGGGACAGGAATTTTGAGAGGGTAGTCGCGAACAAGGGGATTCTGACGGAAAGTGTAAACTCTGACGTAGGGTTCTCTCTCCCTCTTCAATGACATTTTGAACATCAGGCCAATTATTGTGAATCTTTAATAGGTCATGAATGAGATTCCAGTAATTAAAAGCTGTAGCAGGGACCTTTTCTGGACCAAAGGTCTTGTAATAATCTTGTAAACAATCACTGACTCTCTTCCACTTCTTCTGATTAATAGTTCCTTCTTGGGGGAACCAGGGACAAAGGTAAACCAAAAAATCAAAAAAAAAAAATCCCTTTAAGTCTTTCTCTTCAATCCTGGCTCCCCGGGTCTCAAGGGAATCCTTAAGCCCTGAAATGAATAAATCTTGCTGAGAAATATTCTGACCCATGTCTATATAATGCACCACATGATTACTCACCAAATGCCAGTCTCAGTGTCGGGTAACTCCCAGAGTCCTGAATGCCAGCTCCACTGCCACTCAAAGGTGGGGTGATGATCCCCTTCGGGGGTCTCAGAGCTCCACGATAGGTGCCACTTGTCCAGTTCAGCTGGACAATCAAGTGGGACCCTTAGATCCTGTGGAGAGGACTGAGAGGCATGAGAAAATAAGGAAGCACAGTAAGTCAATAAGTCTGATCAAGCTGGCAAAATTTTTATTGTTCACACAGGTTATAAACTCTGAAAATAGAATATGGCAATGGGTAGGAAAGGAAAGAGGGCTTTGCAGGTGGAGGAAACTAGCTGCAGCTGTGCGGTCTAAGTTATACCTGTTGTTCTACAAAGCCTTGCCATTACGAGGTGTTCTAAAAACATCTATCTAGCAAGATGTTGGCTAAATCTAGAGATCAGGAGGAAAGGTTACTAAGGTGCGTTGCTATGAGGCCTTGTTTGAAGTTCTCAGAACTGACAAGTGGTGGAAGGTAAGCAGAAAGAAGATTAGTAGATAGGAAAGCCAAGGGTGAGTATTTGGCAAGAGTAAAGTCTTGCCATGACTTCCTACCAAAAAAAAAAAAAGCCACACATGAGCTATGTGTTCCTGTCATCCCAGTCCTGCAGAAGGTGAAGCAAGAGCATCAGGTTGGCACTAGCCTGGATGGCACAGAGACATTAGACCTGAAAACAAAAGCAACAATAACAAACAAAACCAAAAGACAAACAGAAGAAGAGAAAAGGGAAGGAAACAGAAACCTTTAGAATCTTAAAGTGGAATTATTGGGTAGGAGTTAGTTACTTGGCTGCTTGCTTGCTTGTTTGTTTGCTTGCTTGCTTGCTTGCTTGCTTGCTTGCTTGCTTGCTTGCTTG
>JADRCG010009239.1:338309-381189 GCA_019844195.1 Rhabdomys dilectus | reverse complement strand
AGATAGAGATAGAGATAGAGATAGAGATAGAGATAGAGATAGAGATATAAAATTGCCAACTAAGCCAGAATGAGTTTTGCTAGACTCAGTGCTATTTCTTTAAAATGTCTCCTTGTCTGTTTTCTGTTGCTATAACAACACATCTACAATCAGACAATTTATACAGTAAAGAGGTTCATATGGCTCATGATTCAGGTATCTGAAAAGTCCAAACAATATCAGAATCTGCATCACAGAAGGGCTTCCCAGAAATCGTAACACAGCAGAGAAGCAGAGGGAGACAGTGTGTGTTGGTTACCCAATGTGAGAAGAATCAAGATGCTGACTCGACAAAAAGCAAGCTTGTTTTATGACAATCTCTCAGGAGCTGGTTCAGCCCTATAAAACTCACACATTTCCACCCAAACCAATCTATTCATGAGGGCCAGTCTCCACAATCTAATTATCTTCCGCAAGACCTCACTTCTTAAAGGTCCTTCAGTACTGCCCACCAGGGACCAAGATGCCAGCGCAAAACCTTGGAGAGACAAACCACACTCGAGCCACAGCAGGATGTGGTTACATGACTCTGCAATGTCTAACGTAATAATTGCTGTCCACATTCCACACTCACCAATAATACTGTGTGGTTTGAGCAGGAAAGTGCTTTAGAAAAACCAATACAAAGAGCCACATCAAGTCCAAACTGAATCACAGGAGAATGATTGAATCTTGACAGATTGAGAACTAATTTTATTAGAGACTGTGAAGGAAATATAAAACAGGAAGTTAAATTCTGGAATTGGAATGTTCCATAGACAGAAACAGCATAAAAGTCAGTCAAACTCAGTGCCACCGACATGTGATCAAAATCACATTAAATTGTCTTCAGAAATACAGATGAAGTGAAGATTTGGACATTGATATTTGTTTTTAAAAATAGGAGCAAAAATAGTAATATCATCCCACAACATAAAGAAAAGAATACTACAAATTTCCACATTTTAAAGTTATAACAGCTTAGGCAATAAGGAAGAGAAAAATCCCAGCTACTCTGATGAAAGAAATACACAACATAGACACAAAGTATAATAATTGTGAACTATTAAGTTGCCCCCGCTGTATTGAAAATATACAAATATGTCTATCATATCAACTATAGTCAAGACAGGTTATTTAAAATCCTCTCAAAACTCTTGTTGGTAAATTAATGAAGGAATTTGGATGCAAAACAATATACATACATTAATTGTTCTCCACATTACAGGTAGTTAAAAATTAAAACTATAGTATGCATATTGACACAAAAGATAAAATACCTACAAGTAAATCTAATAGAAATTATGCAAGACCTCTCAACACAGTATTACAGAAATTTGACTAAGGAGTTTCTTAAATATTTATTTTATTGCATAAGTGTGTGTATCCATGCATGTGTGAGCCCCACACATAGTAAAGAGAAACATAGTTCATGTTTACTCGTAAGTGAACATTGGCAGTTAAGGACAGGATTAAAGACCCAGAGAGGCTAAGTAACAAGAACGGCTCAGGAGAAACACATGGATCTTCCTGGGAAGGGGAAATAGAATAGATTTTGCTAGTGGACTAGAGGGGGCAGGTGTGAGATGGGAACAGGAGCAATCATGGGAAGGGGAGGGTTGGAAAGAGAGAGTCCAAGGAGAAACAATAAGAATTGGGGGAGGGGGCAATTGAGAGATGATGTGAAACCTAGTGCTGTGGTAACTTTCTGGAGTCTATAAGAGTGACCCTAGCAAAGGCTCCTAGTATTTGGGGGATATGGAGGCCAAAGAGGCCAACAAGGCTTCCAGCAGTGGATCAGGGACACCAACCCAGCCACAAAAGCCCTGCCTGCAAGATGTGCTAGGGTAATGGTGGGGTAAAACTTGTGGGAGTGATCAACCAATGACTGGTCCATCTGGAGGCTCATGCCTGATGCACTGCCTGGATGGCCAGGAACCAGAGGCTTCACAACCCAGAGAACCAGGATAGAACCAAACATGACTGGAAAAAAATCAATTAAATGATTTCTAATCATATTCTGCTATACTTATAGATCACTGCCTGGCCCAGTTGTCATCAGAGAGGCGTCATCCAGTAACTAATAGGAGCAGATGCAGAGACCCACAGCCAAACACTAGGCAGAGCTCAGGGAACCCTGAAGAAGTCAGAAAGGATTTTAGGAGCCAGAGTGGTGGAGGACACCATAAGAACACAGCTCACAGAATCAACTAACCAGGGCTCAGAGGGCTCACAGAGACTGAAGCAACAATCACAGACCCTGTATGGGTCTGCACCAGGTCCTTTTCATATACATTATGGTTGTGTAGCTGGGTGTTCTTGTAGACTGCTAACAGTGGGAGAGGGGGTGTCTCTGACTCTTTTATCCTTTCCTTCTGCTGGGTTGCCTCATCCAAACTTTATATGAGGGTTTGTGCCTAGTCTTATTGTATCTTGTTGTGTCATGTTCAGTTGATATCACTGGGAGGTCTGCTCCTTTCTGAAGGGAAATGGAGGGGAAGTAGATCTGAGGAGAAGGGAGGTTGGAGGGAACTGGGAGGAGTTGAGGGAGGGAAACAGTGGTCAGGATGTAGTGTGTGAGAGAAGAATTTTGAAAATGCTTAAAAACTGAAAACTAATAAAAATTGTAAAAGAAGCCAGAAAAAGTTGTTGCATCCTCAGGAGTTACAGGCAATTAAGAGTCATTTGAAATAGATGCTGTTAACTGAACTCAGGTCTTCTGCAAGAGTATCAAGTGCTCTAGTCACCGACAAGGCAAATGTATCAACAATTCTCCTCCTGGGTGTTTAACTTTTAAAAAGAAATCCATATATTAATCAAGAGAGCCCTTCACAACTTCTATAACAAAATTATTTTAATATTTTAATAACCTCAAATTTCTAAGTCTACCACGTGAACATGAACAACAGAGGACAGAAATTATATCCTATCCATTGACGGGGAGATTATAAACCAATGATAATAAATGAACTACCTGGATGAACTGGCAGTAATAGCATGCATAAAGTTAGAAAATTCTGAACTACTTCATATGAAGTTTAAAGGCAGCTGGAAGTAACCTATAATTTCACTACATTAATAAGCAGATGTGAGGAGATTCTATTCTGAAAAAAATGGTGTTAAATTCAATTTCTCATTGTGGTCATAGTGACTCAGGCATGTTCATCTTGTGATGAGCTTGTAAACTAATAATTTCAACACTTTTCTAATGAATACTGTGCCGGGTAGTTTTATATAAACTTGACACAAGGTAAAGTCATCTGAGAAGAGGGAACCTTGATTTTAAAAAATGCCTTCGTGAGATTGGCTACTCACAAGCCTGTAGAGCATTTTCTTAGTGATTGATAGGAGAGGGCCCTGCCCATTGTGGGGTGGGGCCATCCATGGGCTTGTGGTCCTCGGTTTTATAAGAAAGCAGGCTGAGCAAGCCTGGAGGAGCGAGCCAGTAAGCAGCACCCTTCCATGGCCTCTGTATCAGCTCCTGCCTCTAGATTCCTGTCCGTTTGAGTTCCTGCTCTCACAGCCTTTGACAATGAACTGTTACATGGAACTGTGAGTGAAACAAATCCTATCCTCCACAATTTGCTTTTGGCTATGGTGTTTCATCACAGCAATAGAAACCTAAGACAAATGCTATAACTCAGAACAGTTTTGAACATATTATGACTTACATATAATCCAGGCATCATGCCCGTCTAAACTACTCCCTTATTCACTCAGAGAAACAAAGGAAAAGACAAGTCAGTCACCCAAGATCACTGACTGGCACTGCTCTGCATGGGAATACATTTTACCTATTGTCTCCTCGATGACTGTAATACACACAGGACACATAGTGGGGGTGACAAGGAGACTGATACATTCACATGTGCACATACTACTCCTGGATGGGACTTCCAGGGATGAAGAGATATGGAACCAGGCATTGTATTGTTTGCTGGGAAGATCACACAATCCAGTTCTTCCCCAGAGATGCTTCTCACTCTAAGCACAAAGAAACAAACCTGTAGAAAGAACAACACTGACCCTCCCGGGAAGCAGGAACCACCATGTGACCAAATGATGATGTGACTCCCTCCTTTTGTCTGAAAGAGTTGTGAGTTCATCTCAAATCACAAATATACTAAATACTTACCTTTGAAAACCCCATTAATATTTAGTAAACAATATCCACTTTGTAGATCACTAATCTGAACATAGGAAGAATAAAAACAGCAACAAGGAAATCACTCACTGATTGGTGCTCATCTTGAAAGCCCCTGGTGTAAAAGAACAGATGAGAGGAAAGCACCAGATCCCAGAAATTTATGAACAAAGCCCATGTCGACATCATGACCCATTCTTGCTGCTCTCCTTGCTGCCCTCCATCCAATTGCTGCAGGGACACCTGCTGCAGGGACACCAGCTTCAGGGACACCAGCTGCAGGGACACATGCTGTGTGTCCCTGTGCCACCAGCCCTGTAGCTGCTGACCAACTTCCCACGTAAACACCTACACATTGTGCTTGCTTATGCCATGCCTGACTTGTCATATCATACCAAATCCACTTTTCTCTTTTCTGAAAACCACCAGAATCTCATCAGAAATCTTTAAATTTGCCCTCTTTTAAAAAAGAATGATCCTTCACCCTCACCCTCTTCTCGCTGGGAATGGTGGCCCCAGGGTCAGCTTCATAGCTGATAGGAAACTGGCCCCCACTCACATTCTAAGCCAAGATCTTAACAGTTCCTTGTAAGTAACTTTGGAAAACACTTTCATCAAAAAATTTATGTGTTGATGGAATCCTCTTTTTCAAACCAGAAACAAATGCATTGTCTCGCAGTCATGGAGGACAGAAGTCCAATGGGCTAATGTGACTGCACTGGCAGACACGTTCCATCATGAAATCCACAGAAAATAATGACTTCCAGTCTCTCACCTGTTCCAGACATCCCTCCCCAACCAGGATCATGACCTGTGCTCCCAGCTTCAAAGCCAGTAGCACTGAGTATCTCTGGCTCTTCTTCCATACTCGCCTCCTCTTTCTCTGGACACAGCCATAGAAAGCCTCCACAACCAAGCATCATAATCACATCTTCTGTACCCAATCATAGTCCCCATCCCTCCTCTCTTCCCAGTCCACCCTTACAAATCTCTCCCCCATTGAACCCTCCTCTTCTCTTCAAAGAAGCAGAGCCCTCCTTGGGTACCACTTCGCCTTGGGTCATGTATTCCCAGCAGGACTAAGCATATCCTCTCATTCTGAGGCCCAACCGGGCAGTCCAGGTAGGAGGAAAGGGCCAGGAACAGAGACCGAGACAGCACACCCCCTCACACACTCACACTGCTCCACTGGTTAGGGGACCCACAGGAAGTTCAAGTTGCACATTTGCTGTAAATATGTAAGGAAGTATAGGTCTAGAAACTACATGCATCCTGGATGGTGGCCCAGGTTCTGTGAGCTCCCATGGTCCCAGGTTAATTGACTCTGTGGGTCTTCTTGTGGTGTCCTTGACTCCTCAGACTTTCTCCCTTCAATTTCCATCTCTTCCACAAGACTCCCCAGGCTCTGCCTGACTGGTTGGCTGTGGGTCTCTGCATCTGCCTCCATCCGCTGCTGGATGAAGCCTCTCATGCTAGGTTCCTGTCTGCAAGTATATCAGAGTATCATTAATACTGTCAGGGGTTGGCTCTTTCACATGGGATGGGTCTCAGTTCGGCCAGTCAATGGCTGCCCATTCCCACAGTCTGCTTCACCTTTATCCCTGCAAGATAAATTTTGGGTTGAAGTTTTTGTGGGTAGATTGATGTCCCCCTTCTCCTCTAAAACTCCTGCCTGGTTAAGAGGTGGCCACTTCAGTCTCTATATCACCTTCTGGTAGAAATCTCAGGTAGGATCAACCCCATACACTCCCCATATCCTCCCACATCCCAGGCCTCCAGGTCATCACTAGAGATGCCCACCCCCACCCCAGCTGATTTTCATTTTCACTCCCAGCCTTCTCCTCCCTCCCTTCTCCCCACACCTAATTGGCCATCTCCCCCTCATCTCCTCTCCTACTCAGTTCTCTCTCTCTCTCTCTCTCTCTCTCTCTCTCTCTCTCTCTCTCTCTTTCTCTCTCTCTCTCCCTCTCTCCCTACCTCCAGTGACTAGTTTCCCCTTCTGAGTGAGATTTGTACATCCTCCTTTGGGATTATTATTACCCAGGTGCTTTGGGTCTGTGGATTGTAGCATGACTGTCCTACAATTCATGGTTAATGTCCACTTATAAGTGAGTACACACCATATGTGTCTTTCTGGCTCTGGGTTACCTCACTCAGGATGATATTCTCAAGGACCACCCATTTGCCTGCAAAGTTCATAATGTCTTTGTTTTGGGTTTTTATTTGTTTGTTTGTTTGTTTGTTTGTTCAGCACAAAAGAAATTTATTTTACCTCAGGTGGTACAAGTTGGGTGGTGGGTGCTGCCCCTGGATCTGGCAAAGACAGCAGCAGTTGTCTCTGCTGGAGTGGTTTTTAAGGAGAAGGGGGTGGGGGGGAGTCTGAGCTAGGATGAGTTCCTAAGTCCTGGTTGTACATGTTAATCAGTGGAGCCAAATGATGCATTTTGATAACTGGACCTTGATGTTTTGATACCTGGACCTTGGTGACCAGCCTCAGGAATGAGCCAGGCATAAGGAAATATCGAGATAAAGGAATGGACTTTGGTGGTTAGGTTTGAAATGTGGAAGTGCCTCAATAAGGAAATCTAATCGTTTAGAAAGGGAGAGAGAAGGGAAGGATGAGGCAGGATCTGCCTGCACTATCTTTGCATTGTGTTGGGCCTGTTAGAGAGCCCTTCAGGTAGCTTCTGTACTTGACTCCATCTACTGAAAGGACTGTAGTGAAAATAAGTCATTTTGGTACTTTACTACCGAGATCAAATGTCTTTGTTTTTGATAGCTGCATAGTGTTCCATTGTGTAGATGTGCCACATTTTCTTCATCCACTCTTCAGTTGAGGGACATCTAGGTTGTTTCTAGCTTCTGGATATTACAAATAAGGCTGCTGTGAACATAGTTGAGCACATGTCCCTGTGGTGTAGGGCATCTTTCGGGTATATGCCCAGGAGTGGTACAGCTAGGTCTTCAGATAGAACTAGTCCCTGTTTTCTGAGAAACTGCCAAATTGATTTCCAAAGTGGTTGTACAGTGCACTCCCACCAACAATAGAGAAGTGTTCCCCTTGCTCCACATCATTGCCAGCATGTGCTGTCACTTGAGTTTTAGCCACGCTGACAGGTATAGGGTGGAATCTCAGGATCATTTTGATTTGCATTTCCCTGATGATTAAGGACACTGAACATTTCTTTTATGTGCTTCTCGGCCTTTCAAGATTCCTTTGTTGAGAATTTTCTGTTTAGCTCTATACCCCATTTTTAAATTGACTTACCTGATTTGTTAATGTCTAGTTTCTTGAATTCTTTATACATTTTGGATATTAGCCCTCTGACAGATATAGGGTTGGTAAAGATCCTTTTCAGTCTGTAGGCTGCTGTTTTGTTCTATTGACCATGTCCTTTGCCTTACAGAAGCTTTTCAGTTTCATGACGTCCAATTTATCAATCATTGATCTTAGAGCCTGCATAGTGGAAATGGCCATCTTACCAAAAGCAATCTACAGATCCAATGCAATTCCCACCAAAATTCCAACACAATTCTTTACAACCCTTGAAAAAGCAATTCACAACTTCATATGGAAAAACAAAAACAGGATAGTTAAAACAATCTCAAACAACAAAAGAACTTCTAGAGGTATCACCATCCCTGATCTCAAGTTGTACTACAGAGCAATAGCAACAAAAACTGCATGGTATTGCTATAGGGACAGACAATATATGGAATTGAATTGAAGACCCTGAGATAAACCCACATACCTATGGACACGTGATTTTTGACTAAGAAGGGAAAAACATATGATGGTAAAAAAGAAAGCATCTTCAACAAATGGTGCTGGTTTAACTGGATGTCTGCATGTAGAAAAATGAAAATAGATCCATATTTATCACCCTGCACAAAACTCAAGTCCAAGTGGATCAAAGATCTCAACATAAAGTTGGATACACTAAATCTAATAGATGAGAACGTGGGGAATACCCTTGAATGCATTGGCTCAAGAGACAACTTCCTGAACAGAACATCAATGACTTAGGCTCTGAGGGAGTTGAATTTTGATATAAGATAAAGACACTCTCCTCTTGTTTATTTGATTCAGACCAGATCTACCTTGCCTTGCCAGTGTTTATGCCTTTTCCTTGTGAAGCATGAAAAAACATCTATTCATCCCACATGGCACACTGACAACAGTCAAAGAATCAGTCCCTCTCATGTCCACCTTAGTGCACTTACCGCATATTGGTATTTGTTACAGAACATGGACCACTCAGAGGAAGCTACTTCACCAAGAAGTTCATCCCAGCATGGGTCACATTCATGAAAGCCACACCCTTGAAATTCCCTTCAGAACACTCAGGCAGTTTCTGGCCTGGAGGGTGTGGGTGTCTTTCTCAGAGTTATCACTGATTCTAGAATCTTGGAGAAGGACCTTGCCACTCTTGTAACTTTCACAACCTACATGTTTCTAGTAAGTTTTGTTTATTCCCATACTAGGAAGTACCACTCAGGGAGAGAAAATTTCAATTCTGAGTAGCCAGTCACACAGACATTCAGGACCTGACATTTCCTGGGAAGTCTGGTACAGAATGAAACCAGGTCAAACAGGTCTTAGGCCTAAAGGATGCTCTGCTGACCTGTTATTCACCCCCAGACTCATTATCATCTCATTGTAATACACTAGCCTAATAAAATTCCTCTCTGACTGGGTCATCATGGTCTAGCATCCTTTCAAACAGATTCTGACCAGTTCATATGAGCATTAATGAAGAGGAAATGCTACCCCTAAACAACCTGACTCTATAAATAAAAGTTCAAGGAAAATATCTCTGCTTGTTTTCTAAGTTCCTCCCTCACCTGACTGTTAAAGACCCCTCACCTTTAACCTAAATGAAAAGCTGTTTCACTAATGACTGCTCTTTCCTCTGGCTAAAAAGAAACCTTCCTTTATGGCTCAACTGAATCTCAGTTTTGCTATTGTGTCTTGCCACCACAAATAAGAAAGAACTCAGTTTGATGGCTAACCTTTTTGTTCTATCCCTTTGAAACATAGTGTTTAGAGCCAGTAATAAAGTGACCCATTGTACTAATTGCAATGTTTGATTTCCTTGACAAGGAGTTGATGTTGAAAGGTCTGGAGTTCCCCAAAGGGGACCCCACTAGGGTCTCAGGATTGCGCGCACCCAAAGGACACACGAAAGACCAACTTGCTGCAAGAACACGAGGTAGTTTAATGGCGGAACGTTCCGGGCCGACACGTGTCTCAGTGTAGGAGACAGAGGTATCGGCCTCGTGGCTCCGGGATTCAGGGTAAATATAAGCTTGGGGTGGGGAAAAGGAGAAGTTTTCGCGCGGGTGCACATGATTGGGAGAAACTTTCGCGCGGGTGCACACGATTGGTTGTTTTCCGATTCTTGAACATCAGTAGGTTGAACCAGTCCATGGTGGAGGGGGGGGAGGGTGTAGTTCCTGCAGGCGGATGTTTGTCTCTCGTATCCGGGGAGGGTGTAGTTCCTCAGATGACTCAGCAGCTCTTTGTCCTGTAACTCCGAATTCTTTGTTAACTGATTAACTGTAGGCTGTGGCTTCAGCTACTCAGGTTAGGGAGAAGGAATCTACAGAGCCTGTATATATTTTATAAAATGGTCTTTATAATTTTTCACTCTACAATGTTACCAATTGGAGATAGGTTTAACTTCTCTTCTTTATACTACTAATAATGGCTAGAATGAGTTCCCTCTAAGATAGTCTTTCAAGTCGGAGAATAACAGTTTATATCTGTTTAAAATGCATGGAAGACCTGAAAAGGATAAAATTGTTATCCCTCACAGGCAAATTAGATAAGATCTCAAGAAATCACAATCCTTACTACGAATAGAAATACAAGAAGATGATAATGTAGTTGTTAGAAAGGAGAAGAGAAATAAGTCAGAGAGACAGACAGAAAAGAAAGAAGGATCGCAGCTGCGTGACGCACATTTTCTCAGGGGGGCATCGAATCATCTCCAAAGTGATCACATCCTAGGACATACAGTAAGTCTGAAAGATCATAAGGCTTTAAATATTTGCTTACATCTCGATGCACCACTTCAGAATTAAAGTACAAGGTAGAGCAAGAGAAATAAGACAAACACATGAAGATTAAACAACTTGTACACTGTGGCACTGTGTGTGTGTGTGTGTGTGTGTGTGTGTGTGTGTGTGTGTGTGTGTCCTCATGTGTAAGTGCAGTGAACATGTGGTTGGCAGAAGACAGCCTTACATGTCAGTCCTCTCCTTTGCCTTGTTTGAGACAGTGTCTCAAGGCTGTTTCATATACCAAGCTAGTTGACCCTTCTGAGATTTCAGAGATGTGTGTCAATGTGTCTGGCTTTACATCAGCTCTGGGGATCTGAACCCAAATCCTCACGGTAGCACAGGAAGAGCTTTACACACTAAGGCATCTCTCCAACAGAAAAATGTCCTTTTGAATCATTAATAGGTAGGTCACTGAAAAAAATCAGAGAGGTAATGCAAAACATCTAAATGAAAATTAAGCATGATACAACAAGATCTGAATATAGACTTAACAAACAAGTTTGTGATTATGGGTGCTTACATCAATAGATGATGTCAAAAAATAACCTTACTGTACATGCAAGGTATTATATAAACAATAATAATGCATGCAAACCAAACACTGGTAAAGGAAAGAAATTTTGAGAGAGAGAGAAAGAGAGAATTATGAGATAAATAATAACAGAACACTGTGCTAAATGAGGGAAAATGAAAATCAGGAACAAGGCAGAAATGTCCACTTTTACTATTCTCACTAAAAATGGTATTTGGAATCATAGACAGAGCAATAAGGTAAACATAAGAAATAAAAACCATACAAATAAAATAAGGGAAATACTTCAAATTATACCTGATATGATCCTATACTTAGTCCCTAGAGATTCCCAAAAAGCACAAGCAAACAATAAGAAAGCTCTAAAAAAACTGAAAGCTGAATACATGGCTCAGCAGTTAAGAGCATCTCCTTCTTCCAGAGAACCTGAGTTTGGGGATCCAGTGCTCCTTTCTGGCCTCACTAGTCTTGTGCATATGAATACACACGCATACATGCGCACGCACGCGCACGCGCACACGCACACGCACACACACACACACACACACACACACAAAGTGCACACAAACTCATACAGGGACACAGATATAAATATAAATAATAAACAAAATAACTTGAAAGTAAGAACTGTAGCACAGTGGGAAGATAGAAGTAAACAACCAGCAGTGTGAGACAGTGATCGACCCGCACATGCTGAGTTCCAGCGTCTAAAATTAGCAATAGGGCTGGCATGAACAGGGGGCCCTTATGTCTTCCCCAGATTCTTATTTCTGTTGTTTTCAATGAATGTCTCAAAGTACAGGTACTGGGTTGTATAGAATCTCTCCTTTTGAATGTTTGAGAAGTCTCCATAATCATTTCCATACCTACTGCACCATTTCATATTCATACCAACATGACATTTATTCACCTCCTTGTTAACATCTTTATTTTTATTTTACTGATACTAGGAATAAACTTTCAATGTTGTAATCATCCTAACATCAAGCAATATATCAATAGTGAGTGACATCTCACACGATCAAAGTCAAAGGTGCGATGTTCCTGATGACTTGGAAGATGCAGAAGTTCTCTCATCGCTGTCTCCTGCTCAGGTAGGTGTATCATCAGCAAGTATAGGTGTGGCTCACCAATGCTGAACATCCATCATGGACTACCCACACATGCACTGAGTGATACATACTTGTTTTTCAAAGTCCTCAATTAAACTGTTGTATACTCTACTAATCTTGAAGTCATTAGTTCTTTCAGGTTGTCCTTGCACAATTAGGTTTACTCCTACCTACACTGCTGCTCAGTTCAACCTTCCAAGGTTAATCTAACCGATGGGTTTTCTATCTTCAGGCCCCTGAGCTCACAGACCCAGTGCTGATGAATCTGATGTATAATAGAAAAATAATGCTATTGGGTAAGAATTGATTAACCCTGAAAGACAATCCTTATAGACAGAGTTCTCTTTCAGACATATCACCTGTCTAGCCATCAACACAGATAGCCTGGGACCATGCAAAAGCAGGTTCTATGCTGACCTGTTATTCAACCCCAGATTCACTACCATCTCATTGGAATACATTCCCCTAGTGCAATCTACCCAACAGTGTGTGTGTGTGTGTGTGTGTGTGTGTGTGTGTGTGTGTGTTATATATGCATATATATATATATATATATATATATATATATCACATATATGTATTACATATAGTTTGATTTGCAAAGAGGATTAAAGTGATGTCAAGGGTGGAAGACAGAGCCTGGATGGCAGTAAGAAACAGCCTTTGGGGATGGGTGACGGGAAATGATTTGTTGGAGCTGGGTTAACTTCCATTTCTTTAATACTGGCATGGCTGTGCGTGCTCTTTATTCTCTCAAGTGAGAAATTAATAACTTACATGTTTTAGTATGAATAGTAAAAAGAGGGAGATGGACCACGTCTTAGTCCTCATAGATAAAATGGGTAATAAATTGAGTACATATCAAATAATCATAATTTTTCCATTGAATAAAAAGAAAAGAAATTTTAAAAAAAAATCTGAAAGAGAAAAATCCGACAGAGAGATGGGAATAGAAATAGAAATCCGGGTGGAGGAAAGGAAAAGCAAGAAAAGATCACCAGTCTAAGACTGCTGACACTGCAGCCAGCCAGATGTGCACTGGAGTCACCTGTTCACCCCGGTTTGTCTGGATCTGAGGCTAACAGGGCTTCCTGCTCAGGACAGACAGGCAGGACTGATGCTCACCATACTGATGCCTCCTTATTCTCAACGTGTTCTTTCTCTTTGTTCCCACCTGGTTGTACTCTGCTATGAAACATGTTATTCTAGACACCGCTATCACACAGCGCCTTTACTGTGCCACAGATACACAGGGACAAGAATTTATGCAGATGTTCACACCAAAAGCAGTTTGGAATTGGGCTCCATGAGCAAATAGACAGGGAAATAGGTGTTGAGTCCATGATTGTGAATAGGGCACACTCGTGTGCAGAGACATTTATATTTCTAAGTACAGATATCTGGAGAAAGTTGGAAGAACACAGGAATCTTGACCTCCCATACAATCAGAGGCTAACAAAAGCCCAGATGACCATCAGACTCACATTAACGCTGATGGGATGAATCTCTGATTTATTGGGAAAACTTCAAGTAAGTTATCATCAGATAAGTAATGAATGCTTTCAAATGATTCAGAGGATTGAGTGAGGAATTCTTTCTTGATGAGCACAAATTAAATATGGAAAATGATAAACAAGGAGGAAAAGTTCTTCTGATTGGTCCAAACCTTGGAGGCTTGTTGTATAAAAGGCCCTGACTGGAAGCACTTGCTACATTGTAGAAGACTCACCTGGGAACAGAATATCACCCTCCACTCCTGACACCATGACCCACACCTGTCAGCCATGCTGCTGCAAGACCACCTGCTGCAAGACCACCAGCAGCTCTGAATCCAGCTGCCCTGTGTTCATCTGCTGCCAGCCCTGCTGTGCCCCAAGTTGCTGCAGCACACCCTGTTGCTGCAAGTCTATCTGCTGCCACAGCACCAAAACTGTCAACAGCTGTTCCCAGCTGTGCTGTCCACCAACCTGCTGTGACACTGCCTGCTGTGACAGCAACTGTTGCAAGCCAGCCTGTGTGACCATCTGCTGCAGCACGCCTTGCTGCCAGCCCAGCTGCTGTGTGCCCACCTGCTGCCAGCCTAGCTGCCTCCAGCTCTGCTGCCAACCAGCTTGCTGTGAAAGCAGCTGCTGCAAGACCACCTCTTTTAAACCCTCCTGTGTGATCATTGGCTGCAGCAGTCCCTGCTGCCAGCCCTGCTGTGTGTGCCCACCTGCTGATGATGAGGAGTGCCCAAAAGGAACACCTGCAAAGCCATGATCCAGGAAGAGCTGCCATGCCATGTATGCAGAAAGCCACCTCTTAACCTTTGCCTGGACAACTTCATGTTCTTACCAGGAGACCTGACAAATGTAGTCTTTTCTTAAAAGATGAAATGCTTTGATTAAGGATGGAGTCTCTCATCCTCACGCTCTCATCTCCAGAGATTGTGAATCTTGTGCCATCTTCACGTGTTGCTGGTGTGAAGATCTGGTATCAGCCCAAGTTCTGAGCCAGGTTCTTTACATCTCTCACCAAATAACTTACAAAAACACGTCCCCCTTAGGAATAACTTTATTTAACCCTTTATCTTCTCAACTGTATTTTCTTCTGCTTCTGAATTACCCCAGAATTTGTGTATCCTTTTCTTCTTTCTCCTCACTAATAAGTTGTGTACCTAGAAGCAAGCAATTTTAATAAACTCTGTGCTATCATTCATTCCATTTTGTCTATCATTTTGGTAACCGATGTACTAAAAATCGACACAACCAATAGATGTTTGGATGTTCCATATGGTGCCCTTGTATTAGCCACACTGAGCACAATGCTGAACATCAGATCCATGAAAGGTTTTTATCTGGCAGAACTGAAGTTTGATACCAGTTGGTTGCCATCTTCCTGGTTCCTCCAACTACAGCTTCCATAAACCAATGGTCTATTCTCTCCTTTTCTGTCTTTGGCTTTTATAAACATTGTTTGTGTGAGATCATATAGCAATGGCCTCTTGTCATACTTACTTTCTTTATCCATTTACTTATCTATGGGCATCTAAGTTTCAACACATCCATTGTCAATGGGACTGTCACAAAGTTTCAAGTGTCAATATCCAACCATATTGTTGCTAGGGAATAGCTGCCTATGAGATTATCATATTGAGTGAAACAAACAGAACTCAGAAAGACAAATTACCTACTAAGTGCTCAGACACTTCAAATCTTATAGACTGTCTGTGAAAACATGGACAACTAGTGCAACGTGCAGGAACAAATGTCATCAGAGTACATGGTGCATGGTATACTTAGAAGATGTATTTTTGTTTGATTGAGAGACTCTTTAGAGTCCCTCGCTGCATTCAATAAATAAACACAAGTAAAAATAAAAGTATAAATTTAAAAGATCCTGATTTCTACTGACTTAAACATCCTGAGATACAGCTACTGAGTCGTAATGGACTTGTATATTTTGGGGTAGGGTTGTTTTGTTTTGCTTTTTTTAAAGAACACTCTGTAATGCTCTGCATCCCTATTGTTCTACTTCAAATCCTACTGTTGTGTAAGAAAAGTTCCTATTTCTGGGCTAGAGTGATGGCTCAGTGATTAAAAGCCCTCATTGCTTTTGACATGGATCTGTGTTTAGTTTCCAGCATCCACAGAGCAGCTCACAACCACTGTAATTCTAGTTCCAGGGAAGCTAGTATCCTCTTCTGACATCCCTGGGCACCAGACATGTATGTGCTATACATACATACATGCAGGCAAAACACTGGGGTCATCTTGTGTGTGTGGCATATGTGGCCACCTAAGGCCATGTTGGAGCATCTGGCCTGTATAGCTGCTGAGGACCATGACTGGGTTAATGGTCCTGATGCAGCTGAGAGATGTATTGATGTCTGAGGTGTTTGTTATCACTGAAGCCCATGTGCATGTCTGAGCTTACAGGCTGCTGCCCAAAGCCTTTTTAAAGTCCATGGGTTCTGAAGAGCAGGCCCCACACTTTGAGGGAGAGCTAGTGCTCCCCCTTTCCAACAGCTGCACAGGTCTCCTCAGTTCATGGCCTCTGACTTGGATGCAGGAAGAGAAAGATGCTTCTTCCCTGTCAGGTGCTGGCCATTAGGAATTTTACCATGATCCTGTAGGTACACGGACTTACACACAAAATGAACTCTCTTTGGGGTTTTGTGTGTTTGTTTTGTTGGTTTGGTTTATTAGAGAGGAGGAAGTAATGCAGGGAGTGGGGCTGACATAAGAAGACAGCGAAGTAAACTCTATTGGGGTACATCATGTGAGATTTCAAAGTAATCAAACAAAAATACACTAAAAATATTTTAAAAAGAAATGACACATTAACGGGACTGTGAGTACAGCAAAAGAAAAAAAAGAAAAAAGAATGGGGTGTTACTCAGCTATTAAAAGCAATGACATTGTGGAAATTGCAGGCAAATGGATGGTACTAGAAAAGATCTTCCTCAGTGAGGTAACCCAGAAAGACAAACATGATATGTACTCACTTATAAGTGGATATTAGCCATAATATAAAGGATAACTATGCTACCATCCACAGACCCAAAGAAGCTAAGTAACACGGAGGGCTCAGGGGTGGGCTCCCTCTCATGGCATGGGTTTTAATCTGGATAAGTTATTGGTTGGCCATTCCCTCAATTTCTGCTCCATCTCTAGCCCTGAACATCTATAAGCAGGACAAATTGTTGGTTGAAGGTTTTGTGGCTGGGTTTGTACTATAATCCCTCCACTAGAAGTTTTGCTTGATTACAGGAGATGGCCAGCTCAGGCTCAGTATTTTTGAAGGATATATGATCATATTGTGAACCCCAAGATTGTGAAGTAGAAAAACTTTGTTGTGGTGTGGTTCAGGCCTAGTACACATCTTTAATCTAAGAGCTAAATAAAGTCAACCCTAGTTCAAAGAGCAGAGCAAGCAACCAGCTGACAGAGAGTAAACATAAGCAAATAGAAAGAAGGGACATTTAAGACAGTGTGAAAAAGAAAAAAAGACTTGTTACCTCTGGGACATTAGTAGAGTAAGAAGGTCAGCTTGATGCTGTTTCTGCCTCTTTGAGCTAGCAGGTTTTTACCCCAGCATCCGGCTCCTGCATCTTCATTGGTAAAATTAAATGACATAGATTTTTGTTTGAAAAAACACCACTTTGGTGCTCCAACTTGTAGCATGACTCAAAAAAAAAACAAAAAAAAAGAAAGAAAGAAAAAGAAGAAAAGAAAAAAGAGAAAAAAAAGAAAAAAGAAAATCACTCCAGCTGCAGACAAACTGAGAAGCCATCAGATTTGGTAAGTCACCTGGAAGTCTTCAAGGACAGAGTGAAGGATGGGAAATACCATAATAGAAGGCTTTAGGACCCTGTAGGAAATACCATAATAGAAGGCTTTAGGACCCTGTACAGTGATATTTTAAATGGCTTAAAAAGTAGAAAAAATATTTCCCTGGGTCAGTTGCTAGGTGAAGGTCAATATGCTGAGTTAAAAAGCCAGATTGAATTTGATAATCACACCTTGATGTTATGTCATTTAGCAGTTTAAATGCTTGGGATAAGGTTAAAGAATCATAAAAGAACTCGGAGTCATTTACTAAAATCATTCATGGCCCCAAAAAATCCTTCACAGATTTTTTATAACGATTGACTTCAGCTGTAGATAGAATAGTGTCAGATTCAAAAGTCAGAAAATCACTAATTGAATCTTTGACTTTTAAAAATGATAATTTAGAATTCAAAAGGGGGATTAGATCTTTAAAGGCAACAACAGGACCAATAGAGCAATGGATTAGAGATACAGCTGATATTGGATCTCACTTTTATGATGCTAATCTGAGAGAAGTAATTTCTAAAACTCTTAAGAAAATTCAAAATGTCAGGTGTTTTAATTGTAGTAAACAAGGTTATTTGAAAATGTATTGTAGGCAAGGCATTTCTACTCTTATAGATCTTTGTCTATTGATATAAAATTAAGATTATATTTTGGTTACAACATACTATGTATCAACTCTTTTTAAGGTATTATAACCATGCAATTCTTAAAAATGCAATATGAAGTTCTAGGTTTTTTTTTTAAAGCTACCATTACAAGTTGTTTAGGATAATTAAGAAATGCAAGTTAATAATTAATCAAACTCTGGTTTTGTTAGGTACTAGTTTAGTTAATAACAGTTGTATTCTAAGTTAATCAGATGGTAAATAGCTAGAGACAAGCAACATTTGCCTATTCAAATATACTGAGATAGTTAGATGGTCTTCAAAAACATCAGAAATCTGTAGAATATGGCATTTAAAGATGTTTTATTAATTTAAGACTTTTTGTTACAATGAGACAGGTCAGCTTTTGGCAGCACCCCCATTTTACTTCAAAGAAAATGACATACACTGAAGAACCTCCTATGGAGTTTGCTTCAAATATGGCAAATGATCACTGGGTAAAAAACTGCCCTTCTTTCAACTGCTGACAATATGCTGTCCAAGCTGTGGACAAGCAGGGCACAAAGAACTCTGCCAGGACAAGGTAGAGAAGTCCTTCATAATTCCTGCTTTGCAGATAAATTTGTCAGATATTCTGGGCATGTGGGCTGAAGAGATGGGTGCTGCAACATTGCAACAGAGCTTGGGTGACTGTCAGGCAGCCAGCAGTTTCTGCCATTTTAATAGTTTTAGAAGCTGCTTGTTCTATACTTCCTGTTTATTCAGGTAATATTTAGCCTTCTCAGATCCCTGGTGGGGTTGAAGACTAGATGGTGATAGTCTCACAGTTAAGCTTAAGTTGTTTAGAATTTAAGAAAATGTATTAAGGTGTAAAAAGTTGCTTTGAAGTTGATAAATGCAAGTTATGATAGAAAATAATTTAGATATAGAACTTAAGACTCAGCAAGATAGGATAGATAGTAAAGTACTTTCTCTAAGGTTGCCAAATATAAATGGACTGGACATTGTTAATGTAATTTTACCAGATAGTATATAATTTATTGATGCTAGAGAAACAATCTTTTACTTTAGACAAAAGGAGAAATGTTGCAGGATATTTGATCATATTGTGAACCCCAAGATCATGGGAAAAACTTCAAAAATCTTGTTGGGGTGTTGCTCAGCCATAGCATACAGCTTTAATCTAAGAGCTAAATAAAGTCAACCCTAAGTCAAGAGGCAGAGCAAGCAACCAGCTGACAGGGAGTGAACATAAGTGAACAGAAAGGAGGGACATTGGGTAGAAAGGTATTTAAGACAGCGTGGAGAAGGAGAAAGAGCTTTTTCCTTCCGGGACATTAGTGGAGTAGGAAGGTCAGCTGAACTAGTAAGTTTTCACCCCAGCATCTGGCTCCTGAGTCTTCATGGGTAAAGCCAGACTGCTTGGATTTTTGTTTTAAAAACAACACCATATCCCCCACTGCTAGGAGTCTGAGGTAGAGTCACCCTCATGGATTTCTGAGAATTTGTCATGTACATCCAACAATAGCATTTACAACAGAAATACTCTTAGCAGGATGGTTTTGAATAGTCCCAAACTGTAAACAACTTGTTTTCTCAGACGTGGGGGTTGGGGGAGGGGACACCAACCAATGAGCTGTGTCAAATTCACTCAGTGGAAGATTACACAAAAATGAGACAGAACAAACTGGTGGTCATAAGGGTGAAGACAATCCCAACTATCAAATAAGCAAAGATACAGACTAATTTTGATTGGCAAATATGTTAAAAGTGATGTCCAGTTGGGAAAAAGGACCCTGGATGTCAATAGAAACAGTCTGTGGGAATGGAGACAGGAGATGATTTATAAGGATGAGTGATAATTTCTATTTCTTTGATAATGATATGGCTATGTTTGCCTTTATTTGTTTAAATGGAAAATTAACCCATTATATCCTTAGTAGTATGAACAGTATACTGAGAAAGACAAAAAATGAGAGGAAAAAGAGAAAAATATGTATATCTTAGTTCTCACAGACAAATAGGTAATAGATTACATGTCTCAAATAATTATGATTCTCTCATTAAATAGAAAGAAAAAATAAAACTGTGAAGAAAGTGAAGGAAAAGATCAGACAGAGATGGTTGGGAATACACATAAAGAGAATCAGGCAGAATGAGAACAGGGAAAAGATTACCACCAATCCAAGATCTCTGATATTGCTGCTAGCTAGGTGTCCACTAGAGTCACTTGCTCATGCTGGTTTGTCTGGATCTGAACCTAAATGCAATCCCTCCCCATGATGTCTTCAGTATTCTGGGAGATTTTGGAGATTCTGTCTGAGTTTTAATAATATAGACATGGAGACAAGGGTGTTTGTATAGTTTAAGGCTGTTAGCCTTTTGCTGGGGCCATCATTCAGCTTGATTCTAACTTAACCGGACTTCTCTGCCATTACCACTTCCCTCCAGGTGTCTCTCTCTGCTCTCTCTCTCTCTGTCTCTCTCTCTCTGTCTCCCTCTCTCTCTCTCTCTCTCTCTCTCTGTCTCTCTCTGTCTCTCTTTCTCTCTCCCTTCCTCCTTCCTTCCCTCCCTCCCACCCTACTCCCTCTCCCCCCATGCCCCCTCAACTTTTCTGCTAGTTCTTTCTGTGGCCCCAGCTTCAAGCTTCTAGCCCTTTATTATGCAAAAGTCACACCCCTTGCACAATCCCTTGGCTTTGGGGGCTCTGTGACCTCAACACAGCAGCTTGTCTCTGTTTTATAGGCATTTGAAGAAGCTACATTTACATATCCTGCTAGCCTGTTGCTGGCCAGTTCCAATTAAGAATCCAGAACACAGGGACACACTATGCATAGAGAAAATATACATATTTCTGGGTCATCCCAGCACCCCAGGAGTAGACAGAAAGTCAGAACTGAGGGTCACCCACAAATCTCCTGATGCTTCCTTATTCCTAATGTGCAGTTTATTTACATACCCACGAGTCCTGGTTTATTCTGCTATGAAACAAGTTATTCCAGAAACCCTGTCTCACAGAACCTTCACTGTTCCTCAGATACACAGGGAAAATAATTTACACAGAGACTGACAAATAAGACAGTTTGGAATTGGATCTTGTGGGCAAACAGGAAAACAGGTGTTGAGTCCATGATTGTGAGTACAGTACACACTACCCAGAAACATTTGTACATCTAAGTAGAGATACAGGAAGAAAGTTGCAAGAACACAGGATCTTGATCTTCCCATAGAGTCAGGAGCTAACAAAGGCCCAGATGACCATCAGAGTTGTAATAGAGCAGATGGGATGATTCCCTGACTTATTGGAAAAACTTCAAGTAAGTTATCACCAGATAAGTAATGAATGCTTTCAAATGATTCAGAGCATTGGATGAGACATTCTTCCTTGATGAACACAAATTATATATGGAAAATCATTAACAAGAAGGAACAGTCCTTCTGATTGGTCTAAACCTTGGAAGCCTCTTGTATAAAAGGCCCTGACTAGAACTTGCTACATTGTAGAAGACTCACCTGGGAACAGAATATCACCCTCCACTCCTGACACCATGACCCACACCTGTCAGCCATGCTGCTGCAAGACCACCTGCTGCAAGACCACCAGCAGCTCTGAATCCAGCTGCCCTGTGCTCATCTGCTGCCAGCCCTGCTGTGCCCCAAGTTGCTGCAGCACACCCTGTTGCTGCAAGTCTATCTGCTGCCACAGCACCAAAACTGTCAACAGATGTTCCCAGCCTTGTTGTCCACCAACCTGCTGTGACACTGCCTGCTGTGACAGCAACTGCTGCAAGCCAACCTGTGTGACCATCTACTGTGTGCCCACCTGCTGCCAGCCCAGCTGCTGTGTGCCCACCTGCTGCCAGCCTAGCTTCCTCCAGCTCTGCTGCCAACCAGCTTGCTGTGAAAGCAGCTGCTGCAAGACCACCTCTTTTAAACCCTCCTGTGTGATCATTGGCTGCAGCAGCCCCTGCTGCCAGCCCTGCTGTGTGTGCCCACCTGCTGCTGATGAGGAGCTCCCAAAGAATCCTGGCAAAGCCATACTCCAGTGAGAGCCAGGATGCCCTGCCTGCTCAAAGACACCTCTTAACCTGTGCTGGCCAACTTCATGTTATCACCAGGGGACATGACAGATGTACAGTCTCACTTAAGAGATGAAATGACTGGAGGGAGAATGGAGTCTCCTCATCTCCACAGATTATGGATCTTGTCCTGTCATTGTGGCTCCCCGCTGTGAAGGTCTGGCACCAGTTTCAGGTCTGAGCCATGCTCTTTACATCTCTAACCAAACAACTTACAAAAACACTTCACTCCAAGAATAACTTTATTTAACCCTTTATCTTCTCAACTGTACTTCCTTCTGAGTCACCCCAGATTTTTATGTACCATTTTCTTCTTCCTGCTCACCTATGCACTGTGTACGTAGAAGCAAATAATCTTAATAAACTCTGTGCTATCATTCATTCCATTTTATGTGTCATTATATTTTAATAAATCTCTTAATGAAGAATCCATATAAGCAATAGAATTTTTTTAATTGGATATTATATTTACATTTCAGATTATATCCCCTTGCCCCATTCTCCACACCACCCAGGAACCCCCTATCCCATCCCCCTTGTCCTGCTTCTATGAGGATGTGCCCCCACATACCGTTCCCACTCTCACCTCCCCACCCTCAAATCCCCCCAACTCTGTGTTCATCCTTCACGGAACCAAGGATCTCCTCTCCCACCTATGCCCAACACAGCCATCCTCCCCTACATATACAGATGGAGTCATGGGTCCTTCCCTATATGCTCCCAGGCTGGTGGTTTAGGCCCTGGGAGCTCTGGTTGGTTGGTATTGTTGCTCTCCTCATGGGGCCACAAACCCTTTCAGGTCCTTCAGTCTTCTCTCTAACTCTTCCATTGGGACCCCTTGATCAGATCAATGGTTAGCTGTGAGCATCTACCTCTGTATATGTCAGACTCTGGCAGACCTCTAAGGAGACAGCTATATCAGACTCTTGTCAGCATGCACTTCCTGACATCCACATCAGTCTACCTTTGGTGACTGCACATGGGATGGATACCCAGGTGGAATGGTCCCCAGACAGCCCCCCCCCTTCAGTTTCTGTCCCACACTTTGTCTCCATATTTGCTCCCTTGAGCATTCTGTCACTCCTTCTAAGTAGGACCAGGGCATCCACACTTGGTCTTCCTTCTTCATGAGCTTCATGTGGTCTATGAGTTGAATCTTGGCTATTTCAAGATTTTGGGCTAATATCCACTTCTCAGTGAGTAAACACAATGTGTGTTCTTTTGTGATTGGGTTACCTCACTCAGGATGATATTTTCTAGTTCCATCCATTTACCTAAGAATTTCTCAAATTCATTATTTTTAATAGCTGAGTAATACTTTATTGTGTAAATGTACCACATTATTTTTTACATCCACTCCTCTGTTGAAGGACATCTGGGTTCTTTCCAGCTTCTGGCTATTATAAATAAGGCTGCTATGAACATAGTGGAGCATATGTCCTTGTTATATGTTGGAGCATCTTCTGGGTATATGCCCAGGAGTGGTACATCTGGGTCCTCAGCTAATGCTATGTCCAGTTTTCTGAGGAACCAACAGACTGCTTTCCAGAGTGGTTGTACCAGCTTGCAATCCCACCAACAATGGAGGAATGTTCCTCTTTCTCCACATGCTCACCAGCATCTACTATCACCTGAGTTTTTGATCTTAGCCATTTTGACTGGTGTAAGGTAGATCTCAGGGTTGTTTTGATTTGCATTTCCCTGATGACTAAGCATTTCTTAAGGTGCTTCTTGGCCATCTGAGTTTCCTCAGTTGAAAATTCTTTGTTTAGCTCTGTACCCCATTTTTAATAGGGTTATTTGGTTGTCTGGAGTCTAATTTCTTAAGTTCTTTGTATATATTGAATATTAGCCCTCTATCAGATGTAGAATTGGTAAAGCTCTTTTCCCAATCTGTTGGTTGACATTTTGTCCTGTTGACAGTGTCCTTTGCCTTACAAAAGCTTTGCAATTTTATGAGGTCCCATTTGTCAATTCTTGATCTTAGAGCATAAGCCATTGGTGTTCTGTTCAGGAACTTTTCCCCTGTGCCTAGGTATTCGAGGGTCTTCCCCACCTTCTCTTCTATTAGTTTCAGTATATCTGGTTTTATGTGAAGGTCCTTTATCCACCTGGACTTGAGCTTTGTACAAGAAAATAAGAATGGATTGATTTGCATTCTTCTACATTCTGACCCCCAGTTGAGCCAGCACAATTTGTTGAAAATGCTGTCCTTTTCCCACTGGATGGTTTTAGCTCCTTTGTCAAAGATCAAGTGACTATAGGTGTGTGGGTTCATTTCTGGATCTTCAATTCTATTCCATTGATCTTCCTGCCTGTCTCTGTACCAATAACATGCTGTTTTTATCACTATTGCTCTGTAGTACAGTTTGAGGTCAGGGATGGTGATTCCCCCAGAAGTTCTTTTATTGTTGAGAATAGTTCTCACTCTCCTGGGTTTTTTGTTATTCCAAATGAATTTGAGAAATACTCTTTCTATCTCTATGAAGAATTGATTTAAAATTTTGATGGGGATTGCACTGAATCTGTAGATTGCTTTTGGCAAGATGGCCATTTTTATTATATTAATTCTGCCAATCCATGAGTATGGCAGATCTTTCCATCTTCTGAGATCTACTCCGATTTCTTTCTTCAGAAACTTGAAGTTCTTGTCATACAGATCTTTCACTTGCTCGGTTAGATTCACACCAAGGTATTTTGTATTAGTTGTGACTATTGTAAAGGATATCATTTCCCTAATTTCTTTCTCAGCCTGTTTATCTTTTGAGTAGAGCAAGTCTACTAATTAATTTGTTTGAGTTAATTTTATATCCAGCCACTTTGCTGAAGTTGTTTATCAGGTTTAGGAGTTCTCTGGTGGAAGTTTTAGGGTCACTTAAGTATACTATCGTATCATCTGCAAATAGTGACATTTTGACTTCTTCCTTTCCAATTTTTATCCCTTTGACTTTTTTTGTTGTCTAATTGCTTTGGCTAGGACTTCCAGTACTATATTGAATAGGTAAGGTGAGAGTGGGCAGCCTTATCTAGTTCCTGATTTTAGTGGGATTGCTTCAAGTTTCTCTCCATTTGGTTTGATGTTGGCTACTGGTTTGCTATATACTGCTTTTACTGTGTTTAGTTATGGGCCTTAAATTCCTGATCTTTCCAAGACTTTTAACATGAAGAGATGTTAAATTTTGTCAAATGCTTTCTCAGAATCTAGTGAGATGATCATGTGGGTTTTTTCTTTGAGTTTGTTTATGTAGTGGATTACATTGATGGATTTCTGAATATTGAACCATCCCTGCATTCCTGGGATAAAGTCTACTTGATCATAATGGATGATTGTTTTGCTATGTTTTTGGATTGTGTTGGCAAGAATTTTAATGAGTATTTTTGCATCAATATTCATAAGATTGGTCTGAAGTTCTTTCTTTGTTGGGTCTTCGTGAGGTTTAGGTATGAGCGTAATTGTAGCATCATAGAACAAATTGGGTAGTGTTCCTTCTGTTTTTATTCTGTAAAATAGTTTGAAGAGAATTGATGTTAGGTCTTCCTTGAAGGTTTTATAGAATTCTGCACTAAAACCATCTGGTCCTGGACTTTTTATTGTGGAGAGACTTTTAATGACTGTTTCTACTTCTTTAGGAGTTATGGGACTGTTAGATGGTTTATCTGCTCCTGATTTAATTTTGGTACCTGTTATCTGTCTAGAAAATTGTCCATTTCATTCAGATTTTCCAATTTTGTTGAGTATAGACCTTTGTAGTGGGATCTGATGATTTTTTTAATCTCCTCCATTTCTGTTGTTATGTCTCTCTTTTCAGTTTTGATTTTATTAATTTGGATACTGTCTCTGTGCCCTTAAAAATTAATAGATAAAGATGAGGGTAAAGATTCCCTACTTAAAGAGCCAGTAAATATCTTTTAAAAATTATAGAGGAAAATTTTCCTAACCTAAAGAAAGAGATGTCCATGAATATACAAGAAGCCTACAAAACTCCAAATAGATTAGACCAGAAAAGAAATACCTCCCGTCACATAATAATCAAAACATCAAATGTACAAAACAAAGAAAAACTACTAAAAGCAGTAAGGGAAAAAGGTAAAGCAACATATAAAGGCAGACCTATAAGAATTATACAAGACTTCTCACCAGAGATTATAAAAGCCAGAAGAGCCTGGACTGATATCATACAGACCCTAAGAGAACACAAAAGCCGGCACAGATTATTATACCCAACAAAACTGTCAATTACTATTGATGGGGAAACCATGACATTCCATGACAAAACCAAATTTACACAATATCTTCCCATAAATCCATCAATTCAAAGGATGATTTATGGAAAACTCCAACATAAGAAGGGAAACTACAACGTAGAAAAAGCAAGGACATAATCTTCCAACAACCCCAAAAGGAGATAGTTACACAAACATAATTCCACCTCTAAAAACAAAAATAGCAGGAAGCAACAATCATTTTTTTCTTAATATCTCTTAATAACAATGGACTCAATTACTCAATAAAAAGACATAGGCTATCAGATTGGATACATAAACAGGACCCATAATTTTGATGCATACAGGAAACTCACCTCTGTAACAAAGACAGACACTATCTCAGAGTAGAAGAATGAAAAACAATCTTCCAAGCAAATGGTCCCAGAAACAAGCTGGAGTAGCAATTCTAATATCAAATAAAATCAACTTTCAACCAAAAGTAATCAAAAAAGATAAGGAAGGACACTTCATATTCATCAAAGGAAAAATCTACCAAAATAAACTCTCAAGTCTGAACATCTATGCCCCAAATGCAAAGGCACCCACATACATAAAAGAAACTTTACCAAAGTTCAAAGCATACATTGTACCTCACACAATAATAGTGGGGGATTTCAACACTCCACTCTCAGCAATGGACAGATCATGGAAACAGAAATTAAACAGAGACACAATGAAACTAACAGAAGTTATGAACCAAATGGATTTAACTTTTATCTATAGAACATTTCATCGTAAAACAAAAAAAATATACCTTTTTCTCAGCACCTCATGGTATCTTCTCCAAAATAGACGATATAACTGGTCACAAAACAGGCCTCAACAGATTCAAAAAGGCTGAAATATTCCCTTGCACCCTATCAGATCACCATGGACTAAGGCTGGTCTTTAATAATGACAAAAACAATGGAAAGCCCACATACACGTGGAAACTGAACAGTGCTCAACTCAATGATGACTTGGTCAAGGAAGAAATAAAGAAAGAAATTAAAGACATTTTAGAATTTAATGAAAATTAAATCATACCAAAATACACCAAAACATCATACCAAAACTTGTGGAACTCCATGAAAGCAGTACTAAGAGGAAAGCTCATAGCTCTAAGTGCCTACAAAAGGAAACCGGAGACAGCATACACTAAGAACTTGACAGCACATCTGAAAGCTTTAGAACAAAAAGAATCAAATACACCCAAAAGGAGTAGAGGGCAAGAAATAATCAACATGAGGGCTAAAATCAACCAAGTAGAAACAGAATGAACTATAAAAATATCAACAAAACCAGGAGCTGGTTCTTTGAGAAAATCGACAAGATAAATAAACACTTAGCCAGCAATAGATTTTTAAATGTTCAATGTGGTGCCCTCATATCATTGATACTAAGCAGTGTTGAGCATCAGATCCATGGAAGGTTTCTATCTGACATAACTAAAGTTTAATACCCACTAATTGATATCCCTCTGGATCCTCCAACCTCAGCTCCCATAAACCAGTTGTCTGTTCTCTCCTTTTATGTCTTTAGCTTTTATAAACATCACTGGTGTGGGATCATATAGCAGTAGCCTCCTGTCATATTTTCATCATCCACTTACTTCTCAGTGGGCATCTCGGTTTCCACACATCTTATCTGTTGTTAATGGGACTGGCATAAACTTGCAGGTCTCAGTATCCCTTTGATATTCTGATTTCAACCATATTGTTTCCTAGGAAATGGCTACATATAAGATTATCATATTGAGTGAAACAAACAAAAGTCAGAAAGACAAATTATCAACCAAGTTTTCTCATTTGTAAATCCAAGATTTTATACAAAACCTTCAAATCCGATGGGTTTTCTGTAAGAAAGAGAGCAATTAGTGCAATGTGGAAGACCAAATGTCATCAGAGTACAGGAGTACATGTTATCCTTAATAGGACCCTATAGAGTCCCTCACTACATTGAATAGACACAAGTAAAAATAAAAATTGAAATTGAAAAGATTTGATTTTAATTAACTTAAAAAAATACTGAGACACAGAAACTTGTTGCATAGAATATTTAGAAAGCTTCTCACGCTATCACCAGCTAGGCACCAATCTGCGGCCTTGGTCTGTCTCCACTCAAAACAACACACTCTGGTTTCCTACAGTCTCTCTGCCTCTGTTCTCCCACATTTGAAAAGGAAAGTCCTTTCTCCAGTTTCCCCTTTTCCTCTTCCTGACCCGGAAGTCCCACCTACTTGCCCACTGATTAGTCCCTTGAAATATTTATTCATTAGGGGAAGGTTCTGCCATAGCAACTGAATAATAAAGTACCCTTATTTTATTTAATTTTGGGGGAGTCATTGTTGTATTCTTCATACCTATGGTTCTACTTCATATTTCGACCTCTATGTTAGGAGTCCCAGTTTTGGAGGCTAAAGAGTTGGCTCAATGTTTAAGAGCACATGGTACTCTTCAGGAGGACCTTGGATTAGTTCCCAAAGTCCACATATCAGCTTAGAACCACTCATAACTCTAGTATCAGGCCATCTAGTGTGATATTCTTCTGACGTACATGTGTATGAAGTAGGCATTGTGGCAAAACATGGGGAATAGTCTATGTGAATGTGGATCCCTTAATGAAATACTGGAAAATATAATCAAACAGGTGATGAAAATGAATAAAATTGATCAAGACCTGAAAATGGAAACAGACGCAATTAAAACAAAAAGATAGAATAAAATAGAAACTGAGGGCATCCTAAAGATGGAAAATGCAGGTAAGTGAATGGAAACAACAAAAACCAACCATCACCAGCAGAAATCAAGAGATGTATGAGAGAACCGAAGGCATAAAAGAGATTGATTAATTGGTCAAAGGAAATTGTATGTCTAAAATGTTCTTGACACAAAACATTCTCAAAATCTTGGACACTATAAAAAGACAAAACCTAAGAATAATAGGAATAGAAGAAGAAGATTCCCAGCTCAAAGGTCCAGAAAATAGTTTCCACAAAACTAAAAATTTATCCTGCCCTAAATAAAGAAATGCCCATAAACATACAAGAAGCTAACAGAACACCAAATAAATTGGAGGAAAGAAAACCTCCCCATCATATAATAATCAAAATACTAAATGTATAGAACAAAGAAAGAATATTAAAAGCTGCAAAGTAAAAGGGCAAATATCACATGAAGGTAAATGCATTAACATTACACCTGGATTCTCAACAGAGACTTTAAAAGTCAGAGGGGCCTAGGAAGATGTCTTGCAAACTCTAAGAGACCACAGATGTTAGCCCAGGCTATTTTGACAAGCACATTTTTTTCAATCACAATAGATGGAGAAAAAAAAATATTCTACAACAAATCCAAATTTAGATACATTTATCCAAAAATCCAGTCCTACAGAAGATAGTAAAAGAAAAACTCCAACCCATGGAGGTTAACTACACTCAAGAAAACACAGGAAATGAATAAATTCCCACCAGCTAAACAAAACAACAAAAGAGGGACAAATGTACACACATGCATGCGCACACACACACACAAACACTCACACACACACCCCTAACATCAACATCAAAATAACAGAAATTAGCAATCATTGTTCGTGAGTATCAACATTAATGTTCTCAATTCTACAATAAAAAAGACGCAGGCTAACAGAATGGATGAAGAAACATGTTTCATCATTCTGCTGCATCCAAGAAATATACCTAAACACCAAATAGTTATTGCCTCAGAGTAAAAGGCTGGAAAATAATTTTTAAGAAAATGAACATAAGACACAAAATGATACAGTCATTCTAATCTAATCTCATAGACATTCAGCCAAAATTAATCAAAAGAGATAGAGGACATTTCATATTTCACCAAAGAAAAAGTCCACCAAGATTACTTCTCTATCCTGTATATCTATGTCCCAAATGGAAGGGCAAACACGATTGTAAAAGAAATATTGCTAAAACATAAATCATAAATCAATCCACATATATAAATAATGAGAGACCTGAACAACCAACTCTCAGCTGGGAACAGGCCGACTAGACAGAAACTAAAACAGAGAAATAATGGAAATAACAGACATTATGAATTAAGTAGACCCAATAGATTTCTACATAAGATTTCACCCAAACACAGAAGAATATATCTTATTCTCAGCACCTTGTGGAACATTCTCCAAAATGGTTCATGTACTTGGCCATGAAACAATCTTAGCTGATACAGCAAAATGGAAATAGCTCTTGTACTTTATCAGATCACCATGTATTAAAGCTGGACTTAAAAAAAAAAAAAAAAGAAACAGAGGAAGAGCCTATATAATCATGGAAAATGAGCAACTCTCTACACAAAGACCACTCAGTCTAGAAATAAAATAAAATAAAATAAAATAAACCTCTTAATACACAACACACCCAAACTTATGGAACACAATAATACAAGTGTTAAAAGGAAAGTTCACAAAAGAAAAAAAAATTACTGAGATCTCATACTAGTGACTTAACAGCACACCTGAAAGCCTAGAGAAAAAAAAGGAAGCAAACATACCCAAGAGAGTAGACAGCAGAAAATTGTCAAATTCAGGGCTGAAATAACTACAATAGAAACAAAGGAAACAATAAAAAAGAAAAACAGCAAAATAAAGACTTGGTTCTTCATGAAAAATCAACAAGATACATGAAAACTTAGACAAACGAAATGAAAGGCACGAAAAGAATATCCAAATTTACAAAATCAAAAATGAAGAGGGACATAACAGCAGACACAGAGGGAATTCAAAGACCCATTAGGTCTTACTTCAAAATCATGTACTCCACAACACTGAAAAATCTCAAAGAAATGGTGAATTTTCTTGATAGATTCTGCTAATGAAGTAAAATCAAGATCAGATGAAAAACCTAAATAGATCCATAAGAAAATAGAAGACATAATTAAAAGTGCCACAACCAAGAAAAGCCCAGAGCCAGGTGACTTTACTACAGAATTCTTTCCCAGAAGAAATCAGACTTTCAAAAAAGAGCTAATACCAATAATCCTCAAGTTATTCTACAAATAGAAACAGAAGGAAAATTGTCAAATTTATTTAATGTGGCCATAATTGCACTGATGTCTAAACTATAGAAAGACTCCATAAAGACAACATTAAGCCAATTTCCTTCATGGACCTTGATGTTAAAACATTTAATAAAATGCATAAAAATCAAATACAAAAACACAACAAAAAGATCATTTGCCATAAACAAGTAGGCTTCATCCAAGAGATGCAGGAATGGTGAATCATAAGAAAATATATCAATGTCATTCACCATATAAACAAACAATTTTTTAAAAATCACAAGAAAACCTCATTAGATGCTGAAAAAGCCTTTGACAAAATACAACACTCTTTTGTGATAAAAGTCTTGAAGAAATCAGAAATAAAAGGCACATACCTAAACAGACTAAAAGAAATGTACACCAAGCAGATAGCCAGCATCAAAATAAGTGGAGAGAACCTTAAAGTAATTCCACTAAATCAGAAAAGGGATGAGGTATTCCATTGTCCCCACATCTATTCAATGTGGTACTTGATGTTTTAGCTAGAGCAATGAGAAAACTAGGAGAGATAAGAGAATACAAATTGGAAAGGAAGAATTCAGAGTATCAATATTTGCAGATGATATGAAAGTACACATAAGTGACCCCAAAAATTCCACCAGGGAACTCTTACACCTGATAAAACACCTTAGGCAATGTAGCTAGATACACAATTCACTGAAAAAATTCCATAGCCAACTATATACAAATGATAAATGGACTGAGAAAGAAATTCTGGAAACACCACCATTCACAATAGCCACAAATAATATAAATATTTTGGGATAACTCTAACTAAGAAAGTGAAAGACAAAAACTGTATGACAAAAACTTCAAAGCTTCTAAGAAAGAAATTGAAAAAGATGTCACAAGATGGAAAGATCTCCACTGCTCTTAAATTTGTGGGAATGGCATCTTAACAAAAGCAACCTACAGATTCAAGGCAATTCATGTCAAAATTCCAACACAATCCTCTATATACTTTTAAAGAACAACATTCAACTTTGTGTGGAAAAAGAAAAAGACCCAAGAAACCTAAAATTCTGAACAATCATGAACTTCTAGAGGTATTACTATATCTGATATCAAGTTGTATGACAGAAATAAGTAAAAACCTCATGGTACTGGCATGATAACAGACAGGTTGATCAATGAAATTGAATTGAAACCAAAACTTAAATCCACAGAACCAATAGACACCTGGTTTGTGATTTAAAAAGCCAAAATTTTATAATAGAAAAAAAATAACAGAATCTTCAACAAATAGAACTGGATGTCTGCATGTAAAAAAAATTGCAAATAGACTCATATGTGTCAATCTTCACAAAAATCAAATCTAATTGCATGAAACACCACAACATAAAACCAGATATACTTAACCTAATAGAAGAGAAAGTGGGGAGTAGCCATGAATGCACCAATACAGGCAACAACGGAACACCAACAACTCAGGCAATAAGATCAACACTTAAAAAATGAGACCTCATGAAATTGTAAAACTGCTGAAAGGCAAAGAGCATCATCAAAAGGAAACTGGCAGCCCACAGGATGGGAAAGGATCTTTACCCACATCTCCCAGAGAACTGCTGTACAAAATAAATAAATAATTCAAGAAATTAAATGACAACAAATCAAATAATCCAATTTAAAAATAGGGTACAGATCTAAATTGAGAATTTTCAACAGAGGAATCTCTAATGACCAAGAAGCACTTAAATTTTTTTTATCATCCTTAGTCACCAGGGAAATGCAAATCAAAAACACACTGAGGTCCTATCTTACACTGGTCACACGGCTAAGATCAAAAACTCAAGTTTGGAATTGGACCTTGTGAACAAACAGACAGGGAAATAGGTGTTGAGTCCATGAGTGTGAATACATCACACTCATGCCTAGAAACATTTATACATACAGGAAGAAAGTGGCAAGAATAATCTTGACCTCCCATACAATCAGAAACTAACAAAGAGCCAGATGACCATCAGACTCACATTAAAGCTGATGGGATGAACCCCTGATTTATTGGGAAAACTTCAAGTAAGTTACGAGCAGAGAAGAAGTGAATGCTTTCAAATGATTCAGAGCATTGGGTGAGGAATTCTTCCCTGATGAGCAAAAATTAAATATGCAAAATGATAAACAAGGAGGAAAAGTCCTTCTGATTGGTTCAAGCATGGCAAGCCTGTTGTATAAAAGGCCCTGACTGGAAGAACTTGCTACATTGTAGAAGACTCACCTGGGAACAGAATATCACCCTCCACTCCTGACACCATGACCCACACCTGTCAGCCATGCTGCTGCAAGACCACCTGCTGCAAGACCACCAGCAGCTCTGAATCCAGCTGCCCTGTGTTCATCTGCTGCCAGCCCTGCTGTGCCCCAAGTTGCTGCAGCACACCCTGTTGCTGCAAGTCTATCTGCTGCCACAGCACCAAAACTGTCAACAGCTGTTCCCAGCTGTGCTGTCCACCAACCTGCTGTGACACTGCCTGCTGTGACAGCAACTGTTGCAAGCCAGCCTGTGTGACCATCTGCTGCAGCACACCTTGCTGCCAGCCCAGCTGCTGTTTGCCCACCTGCTGCCAGCCTAGCTTCCTCCAGCTCTGCTGCCAACCAGCTTGCTGTGAAAGCAGCTGCTGCAAGACCACCTCTTTTAAACCCTCCTGTGTGATCATTGGCTGCAGCACTCCCTGCTGCCAGCCCTGCTGTGTGTGCCCACCTGCTGATGATGAGGAGTGCCCAAAGAATCCTGGCAAAGCCACACTCCAGTGAGAGCCAGGATGCCCTGCCTGCTCAAAGACACCTCTTAACCTGTGCTGGCCAACTTCACGTTCACACCAGGAAACATGACAAATGTATGGTCTGACTTAAAAGATGAAATGATTGGAAGAAGAATCCCATCTCCACAGATTATGGATCTTGTCCTGTCATTATGGCTCCCCGCTGTGAAGGTCTGGCACCAGTTTCAGGTCTGAGCCATGCTCTTTACATCTCTAACCAAACAACTTACAAAAACACTTCCTTCCAAGAATAACTTTATTTAACCCTTTATCTTCTCAATTGTACTTTCTTCTGAGTCACCCCAGATTTTTATGTACCATTTTCTTCTTCCTGCTCACCTATGCACTGTGTATGTAGAAGCAAATAACCTTAATAAACTCTGTGCTATCATTCATTCCATTTTATGTGTCATTATATTTTAATAAATCTCTTAATGAAGAATCCATATAAGCAATAGATTTTTAAATGTTCAATGTGGTTCCCTCATATCATTGATACTACGCAGTGTTGAACATCAGATCCATTGAAGGTTTCTATCTGACATTAACTAAAGTTTAATACCCACTAATTTCTAACCCTCTGGTTCCTCCAACCTCAGCTCCCATAAACCAGTTGTCTGTTCTCTCCTTTTATGTCTTTGACTTTTATAAACATCTCTAGTTTGGGGTCATATAGCAGTAGCCTCCTGTCATACTTTCATCATCCATTTACTTCTCAGTGGGCATCTAGGTTTCCACACAACTTACCTATTGTTATTGGGATTGGCATAAACTAACAGGTGCCAGTATACCTTTGATATTCTGATTTCAACCATATTGTTTCCTAGGAAATGGCTACATATAAAATTATCATATTGAGTGAAACAAACAAAACTCAGAAAGACAAATTATCAACCAAATTTTCTCACTTGCAAATCCAAGATTTTATATAAAACCTTCAAATCTCATAAGTTGTCTATGAGAAAGAAGGCAACACGGAGGACCAAATGTTATCAGAGTATATGAGTGCATGGTATCATTAAAAGAACCCAATAGATTCCCTCACTACATTCAATAAACGGACAAAAGTAAAAATTAAAATTAAAATTGAAAAACTTCTGATTTCAGCTAACTTAAAAAAAAATCCTGAGACACAGAAACTTGTTGCATAAAATATTTAAAAATCATTCCATGCTTTTGCAATTTAGGCACCAGCCTTCAAATTTGGTATGTCTCCACTCAAAACAACAGCCTCTGGTTTCCAACATTCTCTTGCCTCCCTTCTCCTACATTCTGAAAAGGAAAGTCCTTTCTTCACCCTCCCCTTTTCTTCTTCCTGACCTGGAAATCCTACCTGCTCACCCACTGATTGTTCCCTTGAAATCTTTATTCAATAGGGGAAGGTTCTGCCACAACAACTGAATAATAAAGCATGCTTATTTTTTTTGAGGAGTTATTGTTGTATTCTTCATACCTATAGTTTTATTTCATATTCCCACCTCTATGTAAGGAGTTAATATTTAAAAGCACATGGTACTCTTAAGAAGGACCTTGGTTTAGTTCCCAATGTTCGCATATCAGCTTATATCCACTGATAACTCTCGTATCAGGCCATCTAGTGTGATATTCTTCTGACATACATGAGTATGAAGTATGCATGGTGGGAAAACATGGGGAATAGTCTATGTGAATATAGATCCCTTAATGAAATATTGGAAAATATAATCAAACAGGTGAGGAAAATGAATAAAATTGATCAAGACCAGAAAATGGAAACAGACACAATTAAAACAAACAGAACAAAATAGAAACTGAGGGCATCCTAGAGATGGAAAATGCAGGTAAGTGAATGAAAACCACAAAAACCAACCATCACCAGCAGAAATCAAGAGATGTATGAGAGAACCGTAGGCATAGAAGAGATTGATAAATTGGTCAAAGGAAACACTACATCTAAAATGTTCTTGACACAAAACATTATCAAAATCTTGGACACTATGAAAAGACAAAACCTAAGAATAATAAGAATAGAAGAAGAAGATTCCCAGCTCAAAGGCCCAGAAAATATCTTCCATAAAACTATAAAAAAATTTTCCTGCTCTAAATAAAGAAATGCCTATAAACATATAAGAAGCTTACAGAACACCAAATAAATTGGACCAGAAAAGAAAACCTCCCCATCATGTAATAATCAAAATACTAAAATACTAAATGTACAGAACAAAGAAAGAATACTAAAAGTTACAAAGTAAAAAGCCAAATATCACATGAAGGTAAATGCATTAAAATTACACCTGGTTTCTCAACATAGACTTTAAAAGTCAGAGGGGCCTGGGAAGATGTTTTGCAAACTCTAAGAGACCACAGATGTTACCCCAGGCTATTTTGACCAGCAAAATTTTCAATCACAATAGATGGAGAAAAAAAGATATTCCAGAACAAAACCAAATTTAGACACATTTATCCATGAATCCAGTCCTACAAAAAATAGTAAAAGAAGACTCCAACCCGTGGAGGTTAACTACACTCAAGAACACACAGGAAATAAAGGAATTCCCACCAGCTAAACAAAACAACAAAAGAGGGAGGAATACACACACACACACACACACACACACACACACATAACTACCATCAACATCAAAATAACAGAAATTAGCAATTATTATTCATTAATATCTCTCAACATCAATGTTCTCAATTCTACATTTAAAAAGATGCAGGCTAACAGAATGGATGAGAAAACATGTTTCATCATTCTGCTGCATGCAAGAAACACACCAAAACATCAAAGATAGATATTGCCTTAGAGTAAAGGGCTTGAAAATAATTTTCAAGAAAATATACATAAGACAAAAAATAATGTAGCCATTCTAATCTAATGGCATAGACTTTCAGATAAAAGTAATCAAAAGAGATAAAGACACTTCTTATTTCACAAAAAAAAAAAAAACATTCCACCAAGATTACTTCTCAATCCTGTATATCTATGCTCCAAATACAAGAGCAAGCACGATTGAAAAAGAAATATTACTAAAACTTAAAGCATACACAGATTCCCATACATTAATAGTGAAAGACCTCAACACTCAACTCTCAACTGGGAACAGGTCAACCTAACAGTAACTAAACAGAGAAATAATGGAAATAACAGACATTATGAATTAAGTAGACCCAATAGATTTTTTTCTATGAAACATTTCACCCAAACACAGAAGATTATACCTTCTTCTCAGCACTTTGTGGAACCTTCTCCAAAGTGGTTCATATACTTCAGCATTAAGCAATTCGTAACAGATACAAGAAAATAGAAATAGCTCCTATACTTTTTAAGATCACCATATATTAAAGCTGGACTTCCACAACAACAGAAACAAGGAAAATCCTATACACTAAGAAAAAATGAACAGCATTGTACTAAAAGGCAACTCAGTCTAGGAAAAACTAAAGAAAGAAATAAAAAATACTATGTAAAATTTAAGTAAAATTAATGTACAGCATACGCAAACTTATGGAACACAATAAAAGGAGTGTTAAGAGGAAAGTTTATAAAAGAAAAAGAATTACTGAGATCTCAGACTACTGACTTAAAAGCACGTCTGAAAGCTTAGAGAAAAAAAGGGAGGCAAACACACGCAAGAGACTGGATAGCAAAATGTTGTCAAACTCGGGACTGAAATCAGTACAATTCAAACAACAGGAATAACAAAAGTTATCAGCAAAATAGTTGGTTC
Source organism: Rhabdomys dilectus (assembly GCA_019844195.1). Lineage (NCBI taxonomy): Eukaryota > Metazoa > Chordata > Mammalia > Rodentia > Muridae > Rhabdomys > Rhabdomys dilectus. The sequence goes on along the minus strand of JADRCG010009239.1, from coordinate 343,517 downwards.
TCTGAGAATTATCAACAATATACATGAAAACTTAGACGAACTAACTAAAAGGCATAGAAAGAATATACAAATTTACAAAATCAAAAATTAAGAGGGACATAACAGCAGACACAGAATAAATTCAAAGAAATATTAAATCCTAGCTAATCCTCCCTGTTCCAACAAAACCACTACCTTTCCCTAGAAAGGCAGCCCAATATTAACCACCTTAGTCCCCAAGCCCAGGGAATAGGAGCGCTGACTCTTCTTTAACTTCTTCAAGCTGATTAAGGGCATTGAGATATTAGAAGAGGGGTGGGGGAAAGAGTAAATTGATAAGCCTCTGGCGCTGTGTCTTCACTGCATCCAGATGGAATTCCAGGACATCAGAGTTTTGAGCAGGTCTGCTCAGTTTGCTTGATTAGTAGATACACCAAGGCTGTGTATTCTGCAATATACAATTCTCAGAACAAATTTTAGTATCAAAAAAAATTTTTTTTTCCTAGAGGGATGACATTTTTTTAAAGATGTTGGTTCTAACAACTTTTTTTTCTTTTTCTTAATTGGTTATAATATTTACATTTCAAATTTTATCCTCTTATCCCATTTCCCCCACCACCCAGGAACCTCTTATCCCATCCCCCCACCTTGTGCTTCTATGAAGGTGTGATTTTCCAGTTTCTATGATACTGTTTCCATTAACATAAACTGCCTCCGAGATTTCTAAATCCTTCCATTTGTGTTATTAAATCTCCTATTTTTCTTTTTTCTCTTTTTTCTTTTTTTCTTCTTTTTCCTATTTTTACTTCTTTTTCATCTTTCTTTTTTTAAAAAAAATTGGGTATTATATTTACCTTTCAGATTTTATCCCCTTACCACACTTCCTCCCACCACCCAGAAACCTCCTATCCCATCCCCCCTCCTCATGCTTCTGTGAGGCTGTGCCTGGACCTACCCCCCCCCCCGCCTCTACTACCCCCTCCCCACTCTCACATTACCCCCCACACACTCTGTGTTCATTTTTCATGGGACCAAGAATCTCCTCTCCCACCTATGCCCAAGAAGGCCATCCTCCCCGACATATACCTCTGGAGTCATAGGTCCCTCCCTATGTGCTCCCAGGCTGGTGGCTTAGACCCTGGGGGGCTCTGGTTGGTTGGTATTGTTACTTTCCTCCCGGGGTCACAAACCCTTTCTGCTCCTTCTGTCTTCTCTCTAAGTTCTCCATTGGGAAACCCTTGGTCATATCAGCGGTTAACTGTGAGCATCGTCTTCTGAATGTGTTAGTCTTTGGCAGACCTCTAAGGAGATAGTTATATCATGTTCTTGACAGCATGTACTTCCAGCCATCCACATCTAGCTTAAGTGTCTAGCTTAAGTGACTGTACATGGGATGGATACCCAGGTGGAATGGTCTCCTGATGAGATGGCTCCTTCTTCAGTTTCTGTCCCATGTTTTGTTTCCATATTTGCTCCCTTGAGTATTTTTGTTACTCGTTCTAAGTAGAACTGAGGTGTTCCCTCTTGGTCTTCCTTCTTCATGAGCTTCATGTGGTCTGTGGGTTGAGTCTTCCCTATTCTGAGCTTTTGGACTAACATTCGCTTAAAAGTGAGTAAATACCATGTGTGTTCTTTTGTGATTGCGTTAACTCACTCAGGATGATAATTTCTAGATCCAACCATTTACCTAAAAATTTCTCGAATAGCCATTAACATATTGGTAGAAATCTGTATAATTAGTATCAAGATGAAGTTATAACTTCTTAAATGCTACAAAATTTACTTTGATTTCAAATTTAAGGTTTTCATTTGTATGAGCTTCTTATTGATATAAAAGTGAGATGAATATTGATACTCTCATGGGCGTTGTGCCTGTATAACACATTTAGGAATACAAGGCTTAGACCCAGTCCTCTTTTAACTTTTTTAACAGATTTGGGACAGTTAGCCTGTGAGTTAAGGGACTATAGCAAATTCATGGCTTTGAGCTTATTGTTAGGGTGTTTTCTATATTTTATTTAAAAATAGCTGAGAGGAGTTAACAGACAACAGTCCAGGTTACCTTACATGGATAGTTGGATTTCAAAACGTCAGAAGTCCATAGAATTGACGTTACAAATATTTCTATATTAATGTTCATTTTGATTAGAGACCTGTCTGCTCCTGACAGCTTCCTGTCTTGGATTCTAAGAAGAAATTGAGCATCCTTGGAGTTACTCCAGTTTTGCGGAGACAGCCACTAGGCAAGAATTGCCTCTTTCCATATACAGACAAATTACTGTCCAGAAAAGGACACACTCGCAGAATAGTCGACTGATTATATCTGCCTAGACAGAGTAACCAGCCCTTAATAATTCTGCATCACTAAGGTCTGTCAGATGATTCTGGGCCAGAAGGCTGAAGATCTGATACTCCAACATTCGGTAGTATAGGGGCTGTCCAGGTGTTCAGCGGTCTCTATAAATTGGCTAAGTTTTAGAAGCTATGCTTTGTGCTTCCCATAATTTCAGTTAACTCAGTCATTCTGAACTTCTGACAAGGGTGAAGACTTATAGTCTCATAGCCAATCCTGGCTATTTACTTTGAGAGAAAAGATCTGAGTGGATGGTTTTCAGCTGACATTCATTCTAAAGTCAAGAAAAAAGCCAGGTTCAAAACTAAGTGTTTTAGTTAGGAGAGACGACAGAGGTTCTGATTAGTCGACAAAATGATGGACTGGGTATTAGGACTATCTTGTACCTCACTGGTACAACTAGGAATAATTATGCTCTAATTGCATTTTGAGACAAAAGTGTTATTTTAACAGGAAGGGTGATATGTAGGAGGAGCTAAGGGGGAAGGAACACTGAGAGGAAGAGATGGAGTAAGGAGAGGAAAAGATGAAGTAGAGGAGAAGCTAGGTGATGAGAGAGAGAAAGAGAGAGAAAGAGAGCAGGGGGGGGCATGGAGGCAGATGTTCAGGTGTCTCCTCCAGTCAAAGACAATTTATATGTCTAGGTTGGGCATTGGGTTACACTTCTGACTGAGCATTACCAAACTTATAAAACCTTTGACTGACATTAAAAAAATATTGTATAAAAGCAAAAAGGAAAATAGGGCATGGGCTAGGGGTTTTCTCCAGGAAGGAGAAATGGGAAAGGGGGATGGAATCTGAAATGTAAATAAAATATAAAAAAAAGAAAAGAAAAAAAAGATGTTCAGATATGGAGCAGAAATTGAAGAAATGTCCAACTAATGACTGGTCTAGTTTGAGACTCATGCCATGAGGGGGAGCTTGCCCTGACTGTATTAATAATATTCTTCTATACTTGTAGAAACAAGCCTAGCATCTAATCATCAGAGAGTCTACCCCTACCACCTGATGGAAACAGATCCAGAAAAGCACAGCCAACCATTAGGCACAGTTTGTGGAATCATGTGGACTAGGAGAATAAAGGATTATAGATTTAGAGAAGCACAGCCAACCATTAGGCAGAGTTTGTGGAATCCTGTGGAATAGGAGAATAAAGGATTGTAGGAGTCATAGGGGTAAAGGACACTGCAAAAAATACCTAAAGAATCAAGGAAACATGGGCCATAGTGGCTCATAGAAACTGAACCACCTACCAGAGAGCATGCATTGGTCTGACCGAGGCCCTCTGCACGTATGTAACAGTTGTGGAGCTTGGTCTTCATGGGAGACTCCTAACAGCAGAAGCAGGAGCTGTCTCTGACTCTTTTGCCTGCTTTTGGGACCCTTTCCCTCTAATGGGCTGCCTCATCTATTCTCAATAGGAAAGGATGCTCTTGGATTCACTGGAACCTGATATGACAAGACTGTTTGAAATCCATGGGAGGCCTCCTTTTTCTGAAGGGAAAGGGAGACAAGTCGATAGTGAGAAGCTGAAGAAATGATTCTTTTAGACAGCGTTCCCTTTCAGTCAAATCACCTGCCTAATCAGCCTCACAGACAGCCTGGGACCATGAAAGACAGAATCACATTTTACGCTGACCTGATATTCACCACCATCTCACTGAAATACATTCCTCTAGTATAATACTTCCAACCATGTCATATTGACCTAAAATGTTTCTAACACAGAAAGAAATCATTGTCTTTGAAGTTAGAAGACATAGGATGCCCAACAGAAAGCCTGGATTAAACCTCTCTCTCTAAAGTTAAAAAAAATCCATTAGTTATAACAATTTGCCCCCCTTCTGCTTACCCTCAAAGAATCCTCATCCTCTGAATAGGAAGCAGATTTGCCCACCACTTCTCTCTCCTGCTAACCTGTAACAAAATATAACCCTTTCTTAACACAAGGACATGAGAGGAGAGGCCCTACAGAGCCCAGAATCAGGCAGGAGGCCAATCATTCATTCTGTCACTATGGATACCACAGCAGCGTGTTCATCTTGCAATGAACTCTTAATCTAAGTACAGGCAAAAATCAACATTGGAGAAGAAAAAACACAACAACCATCCCAGTCAGCGGACACATGACCACATGAACAGACGATAATCTGAGCAGGAATGTTGTCAACCAGTTACCCAATAGACGATTAATATGCATGTGTATATGCTTGTGTAATATAACACACATATATGCATACTTATGTATATACACATGTTTATTTGTGTATACATGTCTATGTATAAGACAATAAATATGTTTATGTATATATACACATATATACATACATAAAAACTATAAACTGTATATGAATATATTTGATGATACACAAAAATACATATAAATATATAGTGTGTGTACATATAAATATATATTGTATTGTACGCACACACATAAACACATACATACACATATATTTGTGTACATATTCACATATATGTGTATATGTTGACAAATATATATGAATATATATTTTGTATGTATATATATATGTAAAAACATATATATATGTATACTTAAAAGTAAAAATTTCAAAAAGGTAATCTAAAAACTAGGCATATTTATTTTAAGAGATTTTTTAAACCAAAACTCAAAAATGATTAAACAAACACATGGAATATATGCAACACCATTAGCTATGAGAAAATACAGATCAAAAGTTCTTGGAAATTCTACCATATTCTTGTCTAGAACAACTGTCATTAAGAAAACAAACAATCACACGTGCTGGTGACGATATAGGAAAAAAAGAAAACCTTTACACACAGTTAATGGGAATGTAAATCAGTACAAGCTGTATGGAAATTAGCTTGTAGGATCTAAAAAAAAAAAAAAA
>JADRCG010009239.1:325976-337909 GCA_019844195.1 Rhabdomys dilectus | reverse complement strand
TTTTTTTATCATCCTTAGTTGTGGGGAGCCAACAGAAGGCTGCTATCATCCTTGCAGCCATCTTGAGCCACATAACCTGACAAGAGACTTGTTTACAATGGCCTACAACAGCTGAGCACACTCTGATAAAATCTTGTATTAGATACCCAGGAATTTCCTTTGGGTGTGTGAGAGTTAAAGGTGTGATTTAGAGCAAAGACTTAAAGGTGTGGCTTAAAGGTGTGGCTTAGAAGTGAAACATATAACAAGGTAGAGGCAGACAGAAAAAAGTAGTAGGCACTTGAGACTCCAGGCAACTAGGGATTACACAGTATTACTGGAGACAGGCACTTGGAAGAGAACTTGGAACTGGGAAAGAGACTAGCAACTTGGAACAGAGATTAGGACTTGAGATTTTCTACAAAGGAACTAGGAATTAGGACCTGAGACTTGGTACTAGGAACTAGGGACTTTGAAACTGAGAAGAGAGACTGAAGAATAAACTGGATTGAATCATACACTGTCTGGTCTCCATTCTTAGCGTACATCCTCACTCTCTCTCTTGCTTATCCCTGACCAGCGGACCTGAGCAGCCTGGGGCAGCTCAGGCTCTAAAAATTTAGCCCCCAAGGCTTTTGTCAGTGAGGGTTCCAACATTGATAGCGTGGTCCCCAACACTTTGGGACCCAACATGAGGCAGAGCGGTCTGAGACACTTAGTCATTAGGGAATTGCAAATCAAAATGACTCTGAGATTCTATCTTACACTGGTCACACGGCTAAGATAAAAAAAAAAGCTGAAGCTACTGCTCATGCTGATGAGGATGTGGAGCAAGAGGAACCCTCCTCCTTTCCAACGGGAATGCAAATTTACACAGTATGTTTGAAAATCAATTTGGAAGTTTCTCAGAAAACTAGCAATAGATCTACTTCAAGACTTAGCTGTACAACTCCTGGGCATATACCCCAAAGAAGCTACACCACATCACAAGGATACATAGTCAATATGTTCTTAGCAGCTTTATTCATAATAGCCAAAAACTAAATAACCTAGCTGCCCCTTACACAAAGAATGGATTTAAAAAATATGGTACATTTACACAATGGAATATTACTCAACTATTAACAGCAATGACATCATGAATTTGCAGACAAATGGATGGAACTAGAAAAGATCATTCCTAAATGAGGTAACCAAGACCCAGAGAGTCAAATATGTGTGAACTCACTTATAAGTGAATATTAGCCAAAAAGGAAAGGATAACCATATTAAAATCCACAGACCAAAGACACTAAGTAACAGAGAGGACTGAAGGGGCTGGGGGTGTGGAGATGACCTGAATCTCATTGACAAGTGAAAATAGAATAGACATTCTACGTGGATGGTTGTAGGAACTAGATCAGGTTGGGAGTGAGGATGGGAACAGGAGAGATCAAGTGGAGAGAGGAAGGAAGGAGGGAGTATTTGGAGGGCTGATTAGAATCCTTGGAGGAGAAAAATCTATGAGGGTGACCCTAGCCTAGGCTTCTAGCAATCACAATCGAGGATATGGAGCCTGATCCAGTCATCTCTCATGACTAGGCAAGACTTCCAATGGAGGGACTGGAACACAAACCCAATCACAAAGCCTTACATCTACAGTGTATCCTGGTTAAAAGATGTTCAGACATGGAGCAGAAATTGAAGAAATGGCCAACCAATGACTGGTCCAATTTGAAACTCATGCCATGAGGGGGAGCATACACCTGATACTATTAATAATATTCTTCTATACTGGTAGAGAGAAACATAGCATCTAATCATCAGAGTGTCTACACTTACCACCTGATGGAAACAGATTCAGAGACACACAGTCAAAAATAAGGCAGAGCTTGTGGAATTCTGTGGACTAGGAGAATAAAGGATTAAAGGAGTCATAGGGGTCAAGGACACCACAAGAAAAGCTACAGAATCAATGAACCAGGGCCCATAGTGGCTCATAGAGACTGAACTGGCAACCAGAGAGCATGCGTTGGTCTGGCCGAGGCCCTCTGCACGTATGTAACAGTTGTGGAGCTTGTTCTCCATGGGAGACTCCTAACAGCAGAAGCAGGAGCTGTCTCTGACTCTATTGCCTGCTTTTGGGACCCTTTCCCTCTAATGGGCTGTCTCATCTATTCTCAATAGGAGAGGATGCTCCTGGGTTCATTGGAACCTGATATGACAAGGCTGTTTGATATCCATGGGAGGCCTCCTTTTTCTGAAGGGAAAGGGAGATAAGTAGATTGTGAGGAGATGAAGAAATGATTCTTTTAGACAGAATTCCCTTTCAGTCAAATCATCTGCCTAATCAGCCCCACAGACAGCCTGGGACCATGAAAGACAGAATCACATTGTATGCTGACCTGCTATAAACCACCATCTCACTGGAATACATTCCTCTAGTATAATACTTTAAACCATGTCATATTGACCTAAAATGTTTCTAACCCAGAAAGAAATCATTGCCTTTGAAGTTAGAAGACATAGGATTCCCACCAGAAAAAACTGGATCAAACCTCTCTCTAAAGTTAAAAAAAAATCCATTAGTTAACAATAATTTGCCCCCCTTCTGCTTACTCTCAAAAAACCTTCATCCTCTGAATTGGAAGCAGATTTGCCCACCACTTCTCTCTCCTGCTAACCTCTACCAGAAAATAACCCTTTCTTAACACAAGGACATGAGAGGAGAGGCCCTACAGAGCCCAGAGTCAAGCAGGAGGCCAATCATTCATTCTGTCACTATGGATAACACAGCAGCGTGTTCATCTTGCAATGAACTTTTAATCTAAGTACAAGCAAAGATCAACATTGGAAAAGAAAAAGCACGACAACCCTCCCAGGCAGCAGACACATGACCACATGAACAGACGATAATCTGAGCAGGAACGTTGTCAACCAGTTACCCAACAGACGGTTAATATCCATACGTATGTGCTTGTATAATATAGCACACATATATACATATTTATGTATGTATGCATGTTTATTTTGTATACATGTCTATGTATAATACAATAAATATGTTTATTTATATGTACACATATATACATACATAAAAACTCTATAAACTGTAGATGAATATATTTGATGATGCACACAAATGCATATATATATAGTGTGTATACATATAAATATATATTATATTGTACACACACACATAAACACATACATACACATATATTCGTGTACATATTCATAAATATGTGTATATATATCAAAAAATATATATGTATATATATTTGTGTGTGTATATATATCTACACATATATATATCTACATACACATATATATATCTACATACACATATATATATATATATAAACTTAAAAGTAAAAATTTCAAAAAGGTAATCCAAAAACTAGGCATATTGATTTTAAGAGATTTTTAAAACCAAAACTCAAAAATGATTAAACAAACACATGAAAAATATTCAACACCATTAGCTATGAGAAAATACAGATCAAAAGTTCTTGGAAATTCTACCATATTCTTGTCTAGAACAACTGTCATTAAAAAAAAAAAAACAATAACAAGTACTGGTGATAATACAGGAAAAAAAGAAAATCTTTACACACAGTTAATGGGAATGTAAATTATTACAAGCTATATGGAAATTAGCTTGTAGGATCTAAAAAAAAAAAAAAACTAAATTTAGAACCACCATATGAGCCATCTAATCTGCTATGCAGTACATAAAACAAAGAAGCAGCTGCGCGTCTGTCAGTGGCTGAATGCATAAATAAAACATGGAGTAAGTATATAAGGAAAAACAAAATGGTGTCACTAGACAGAAAATGGGTTAAATTTGGAGATTACTTTGTTTAGTAGGTCAAATTCAGAAAAACAAATTTCATGTTTCCTCATCAAAGGAGGAGAGGGCACACAAAACACTAGGACTATTTGGGAAGAGAAGCTAATTCCAGAGGAAGCCACAGGGGCCAAAAAACTGGGTAGTGACATTCCATATGTCATAAGAAACAAAAATGAAAGTTGTAAATTCAAAGCCAGGTAGTGCAAAAAAAATATCCAAGAATAAATCTACTGAAAAGGGAGCTAGGCTCCTGCAAAGGAAGGCACACACATTCCATGAGAAGCCAGCATCCAGGTACACAGTTCTGTAACTCAGCACTAGCATTTAAAACAGAAACACTTGCAGCAGCGTGGTTATGAATAGACCCAAAGTGTAAACAACTCGTTTTCTGTGAAAAGTTCAGCCAATGAGCTGCGTCAAATTCATCCAGTGGAAGAGGACACAGGAATCAGAGGGGGCAAAGATGGGGTCACGATGGTGAAGGTTGTCACAATCATCCTATGAACAAAGACAGACTAAGTTTGATTTGCAAGGAGGTTAAAAGAGAGTCCAGGATTGGAAGACAGACCCTGGATGGCAGTAAGAAACAGCATTTGTGAATGGGTACAATAAAATGATTTGTGGGAACTGGGTTACTTTCCATTTCTTTAACCCTGGTATGGCTGTGCATGCTCTTTATTCTCTCAAAAAGAAATTAGCAATTTACATTTTTTACTATGAGTATTAGAAAAAGAGGGAGGCACATCTTGGTCCTCCCAGATGAAATGGGTAATAACTTAGGTACGTGATCCTTTCATTGGATACAAAGAAAAGAAATAGAAACTGAAGGAGAAAGGCCAGACAGAGTGAAGGAGACAGAGGTAAAAGGAGCTGGGCAAAGGAAAGGAAAATCAAGGAAAAGATCACCAGTCTCAGTTCCCTGAAGCTGCAGCCAGACATTGTGTACTGGATTCACCTGCTTACCCCTATTTCTCTGGATCTGAGATTAAAAGTGCATCCAAGGTTTGCATCCAAAAGTGCAACCAAGGGCCGCCCAGGTCAGAGAGTCAGGACTGATGCTCACCCACACATCTGCTGATGTGTGCTTATTTCTAATGCTGGGAGTTTGTTTTTTACTTCGTTTCTTTGCATACGCTCCAGTCCTGGTTTACTCTGCTATGGAACACGTTATTCCAGAAAGCCTGTCTCACAGCACCTTCACTGTGCCTCAGAAATACATTGGCAAGAATTTATGTAGAGACTAACAACTAACACAGTTTGGAATTGGACCTTGTGGGCAAACAGACAGGGAAATAGTCCATTCTTGTGAATACAGCACATTCATCCCCAGAAACATTTACATATCCAAGTAGGGATACAGTAACATAGTAGCAAAATTAATCTTGACCTTCCATACAATCAGAAACTGACAAAGGGCAAGATGACCATCAGACTTACAATAAAGCTGATGGGATGAACCCCTGATTTATTGGGAAAACTTCAAGTAAGTTATCATCAGATAAGTAATGAATGCTTTCAAATGATTCAGAGCATTGGGTGAGGAATTCTTCCTAGATGAGCAAAAATTAAATATGCAAAATGATAAACAAGGAGGAAAAGTCCTTCTGATTGGTCCAAACCTGGCAAGCCTCTTGTATAAAAGGCCCTGACTAGAACTTGCTACATTGTAGAAGACTCACCTGGGAACAGACTATCACCATCCACTCCTGACACCATGACACACACCTGTCAGCCATGCTGCTGCAAGACCACCTGCTGCAAGACCACCAGCAGCTCTGAATCCAGCTGCCCTGTGCTCATCTGCTGCCAGCCCTGCTGTGTCCCAAGTTGCTGCAGCACACCCTGTTGCTGCAAGTCTATCTGCTGCCACAGCACCAAAACTGTCAACAGCTGTTCCCAGCTGTGCTGTCCACCAACCTGCTGTGACACTGCCTGCTGTGACAGCAACTGTTGCAAGCCAGCCTGTGTGACCATCTGCTGCAGCACACCTTGCTGCCAGCCCAGCTGCTGTGTGCCCACCTGCTGCCAGCCTAGCTGCCTCCAGCTCTGCTGCCAACCAGCTTGCTGTGAAAGCAGCTGCTGCAAGACCACCTCTTTTAAACCCTCCTGTGTGATCATTGGCTGCAGCAGCCCCTGCTGCCAGCCCTGCTGTGTGTGCCCACCTGCTGATGATGAGGAGTGCCCAAAGAATCCTGGCAAAGCCACACTCCAGTGAGAGCCAGGATGCCCTGCCTGCTCAAAGACACCTCTTAACCTGTGCTGGCCAACTTTATGTTATCACCAGGGGACATGACAGATGTACGGTCTGACTTAAGAGATGAAATGACTGAAGGAAGAATGGAGTCTCCTCATCTCCACAGATTATGGATCTTGTCCTGTCATTATGGCTCCCCGCTGTGAAGGTCTGGCATCAGTTTCAGGTCTGAGCCATGCTCTTTACCTCTAGAACCAAACAACTTACAAAAACACTTCCCTCCAAGAATAACTTTATTTAACCCTTTATCTTCTCAACAGTACTTTCTTCTGAGTCACTCCAGATACTTATGTACCATTTTCATCTTCCTGCTCATCTATGTGCTCTGTGCGTATAAGCAAACAATCTTAATAAACTCTGTGCTATTATTCATTCTATTTTATTTGTCATTATATTTTAATAAATTAATTAATGAAGAATCTACATAAACAATAGATTTTTAAATATCTAATGTGGTGCACTCATATCATTGATACTACGCAGTGTTGAACATCAGATCCATAAACGGTTTCTATCTGACATAATCAAAATTTAATACCCACTAATTGGTAACCCTCTGGTTCCTCCAACCTCAGCGCCCATAAACCAGTTGTCTGTTCTGTGCTTTTATGTCTTTGGCTTTTATAAACATCACTGGTGTGGGATCATATAGCAGTAGCTCCTGTCATACTTTCATCATTCATTTACTTCTCAGTGGGCATCTAGGTGTCCACACATCTTATCTGTTGTTAATGGGATTGGCATAAACTTGCAGGTGTTAATATCCCTTTGATATTCTCATTTCAACCATATCATTTCCTAGGAAATGTTTACATATAAGATTATCATATTGAGTGAAACAAACCAAACTGAGAAAGACAAATTATCAACCAAGTTTTCTCACTTGTAAATCCAACATTTTATACAAAACCTTCAAATCATATGAGTTATCTATGAGAAAGAGGGCAACATGGAGGACCAAATGTTATCAGAGTACATAAGTCTATGCTATCATTAAAAGAACCCTATAGAGTTCCTCACTACATTCAATAAACTGACAAAAGTAAAAATAAAAATTAAAATTGAAAAGCTTCTGACTTCAATTAACTTAAAAAAAAATCCTGAGACACAGAAACTTGTTGTATAAAATATTGAAAAAATCATTCCATGCTATCACAAGCTAGGCACCAGCCTTCAAATTTTGTCTGTCTCCACTCAAAACAACAGCCTCTAGTTTCCTACATTCTCTTGCCTCTCTTCTCCTACATTCTGAAAAGGAAAGTCCTTTCTCCACCCTACCTTTTGCTTCTTCGTGACCCGGAAGTCCCATCTACTCACCCAGTGATTGGTCCCTTGAAATCTTTATTCATGAAGGGAAGGTTCTGCCACAACAACTGAATAACAAACCACATTTATTTTATTTATTTTTTGAAAAGTCGTCATTGTATTCTTCATACCTATGGTTTTATTTCATATTCCCACCTCTATGTAAGGAGTTAATATTTAAAAGCACATGGTACTCTTAAGGAGGACCTTGAATTAGTTCCCAATATCCACATATCATTTTATATCCACTGATAACTCTAGTATCAGGCCATCTAGTGTGATATTCTGACCTACATGAGTATGAAGTATGCATGGTGGGAAAACATGGGGAATAGTCTATGTGAATGTAGATCCCTTAATGAAATACTGGAAAATATAATCAAACAGGTGAGGAAAATGAATAAAATTGATCAAGACCTGAAAATGAAAACAGACACAATTAAAACAAACAGAACAAAATAGAAACTGAGGGCATCCTAAAGATGGAAAATGCAGGTAAGTGAATGGAAACCACAAAAACCAAGCATCACCAGCAGAAATCAAGAGATGTATGAGAGAACCACAGGCATAGAAGAGATTGATAAATAGGTCAAAGGAAATGCTATGTCTAAAATGTTCTTGACACAAAACATTCTCAAAATCTTGGACACTATGAAAAGACAAAACCTAAGAAAAATAGGAATAGAAGAAGATTCCCAGCTCAGATACCCATAAAATATCTTCTATAAAACTATAAAAAAAATTTCCTGCTCTAAGTAAAGAAATACCTATAAACATACAAGAAGCTAACAGAACATCAAATGTATTGGAACAGAAAGAAAACCTCCCCATCATGTAATAATCAAAATACTAAAATACTAAATGTACAGAACAAAGAAAGATTACTAAAAGCTACAAAGTAACAAGCCAAATATCACATGAAGGTAAATGCATTAAAATTACACCTGGATTCTCAACAGAGACTTTAAAAGTCAGAGGGGCCTGGGAAGATGTTTTGCAAACTCTAAGAGACCACAGATGTTAGCCCAGGCTATTTTGACCAGCAAAATTTTCAATCAAAATCGATGGGGTAAAAAAAGATATTCCACAACAAAACTAAATTTAGACACATTTATCCGTAAATCCAGTACTACAGAAAATAGTAAAAGAAAAACTCCAACCCATGGAGGTTAACTACACTCAAGAACACAAAGGAAATAAAGGAATTACCACCAGCTAAACAAAACAAAAAAAGAGAGAGGAATACACATACACACACACACACACACACACACACACACACACACAAACACACACAAAACTACCATCAACATCAAAATAACAGAAATTGGCAATCACTATTCATTAATATCTCTCAACATCAATGTTCTCAATTCTACAATAAAAAAAGACGCAGGCTAACAGAATGGATGAAAAAACATGTTCCATCATTCTGCTGCATACAAGAAACACACCAAAACATCAGAGATAGATATTGCCTCAGAGTAAAGGGCTTGAAAATAATTTTCAAGAAAATAGACATAAGACAAAAAATAATGCAGCCATTCTAATCTAACAGAATAGACTTTCAGATAAAAGTAATCAAAAGAGATAAAGACACTTTATATTTCACCCAAGAAAAAGTCCACCAAGATTACTTCTCACTCTGTCTATCTATGCTCCAAATGCAAGAGCAAGCACAATTGTGAAAGAAATATTGCTAAAATTTAAATCATACATAGATCCCCATACATTAATAGTGAGAAACCTCAACACCCATCTCTCAACTGGAAACAGGTCGACATAACAGAAATTAAACAGAGAAATAATGAAAATAATAGACACTATTAATTAAATAGACCAAATAGATTTCTATAAAGCATTTCACCCAAAACAAGAAGATTATACCCTCTTCTCAGCACCTTGTGAAACCTTCTCCAAAATGTTCAAGTACATGGCCATGAAGCAATTCTTAACTGATACAAAAAAAAATGAAAAGAACTCCTATAATTTATCAGATCATCATGGACTTCAACAAAAACAGAAACAAAGGAAAAGCCTATACATTCAAGGAAAATTAACAACTCTCTACTAAAAGACCACTCAGTCTAGAAAAAACTAAAGAAAAAATAAAAAAATACTCTCTAAAATTTAAGAAAAATTAATGTACAACATACCCAAACTTATGGAACACAGTAAAAGTAGTGGTAAAAGGAAAATTCATAAAAGAAAAAAATTACTGAGATCTCATACTACTGAGTTAAGAGCACAACTGAAAGCCTAGAGAAAAAAAGGAAGCAAACACACCCAAGAGACTAGACAGGAGAAAAATGTCAAACTCAGGACTGAAACTAATTAAATAAAATTAAAGGGAACAATAAAATTTATCAATAAAAAAGTTGATTGGGGTGGGGGAAATCAACAAGATACACAAACACTTAAACAAACTAACTTAAAGGCATTGAAAGAATATCCAAATTTACAAAATCAAAAAAACGAAGAGGGACATAACAGTAGACACAGAGTGAATTCAAAGACCCATTAGATCGTACTCCAAAAACTTGTACTCCACAACACTGAAAAATATCAAAGAAATGTGTAATTTTCTTGATAGATTCCACTAAGGAAGTAAAAACAAGATCAGATGAGCAATCTAAGTAGATCTATTAGCCCTAGGAAAATAGAAGCTGCCATTAAAAGTCCCCCAACCAAGAAAAGTCCAGAGCCAGATGACTTCAGTGCAAAACTCTTTCAAAGAAGAAATCAGACTTTCAAAGAAGAGCTAACACCAACACTCCTCAAGTTATTCTACAAATAGATAGAAGGAACAGTGTCAAGGTTATTTCATATGGCCACAATCACATTAATCTCTAAAATATGGAAAGATTCAATAAAATCAATGTATAAAAAAATTTCCTCATGAAGCTTGATGTAAAAATATTTAATAAATGCTCACAAGGCAAATACAAATACACAGCAAAAAGATCATTAACCATGATCAAGAAGGCTTCATCCAAGAGATGAAGGGAGGGTTCATCACAAGAAAATGTATCAATGTAAAAATATAAAAAACAATATAAAAAACCACCATATAAAAAACAATTTTTTAAAAATCACAAGACAACCTCATTAGATGCTGAAAATGCCTTTGAGAGAAATTCAACACACTTTAATGATAAAAGCCTTGAAGAGATCAGAAATAAAAGGCACATATATAAACAGACTAAAAGAAATGTATACCAAGCAGATAGCCAGCATCAACTTAAGTGGAGAGAATCTTAAAGTAATTCCATTAAATCAGGAAAAGGATGAGGCAATCCACTCTCTCCACATCTATCCAATAGGGTACTTGATGTTTTACTTAGAGCAATGAGAAAACTAGAGGAGGTCAAGGGAATACAAACTGGAAAGGAAGAACTCAGAGTATCAATATTTGCAAATGATATGAAAGTATACATAAGTGACCCCAAAAATTCCACCAGAACTCTTACATTGATAAAACACCTTAGGCAAAGTAGCAAGATAGACAATTCACTGAAAAAAATCCCGTAGCCATCTTATACAAAAGATAAATGGTCTCAGGATGAAATTTTGGAAACACCACCATTCATATTAGGCACAAATAATATAAATATTTTGGGATAACTCTAACTAAGAAAGTGAAAGACAAAACTGTATGACAAAAACTACAAATATTCAAAAAAAGAAATTGAAAAAGATGTCAAAAGATGGAAAGATCTGCAATGCTCATAAATTTGTGGGAATGGGATCTTAACAAAAGCAAAAGCAATCTACAGATTCAAGACAATTCACATCAAAATTCCAACACAAATCTGTATATATTTTTAAAAACAACATTCAACTTCGTGTGGATTAAAAAAAAAAAAAAGAAAGCTAAAATAATCCTCTATAATAAAGGAAGTTCTGGAGATATTCCTATATCTGATATCAAGCTGTGTGACAGAGAAATAACTAAAAACCTCATGGTACTGACATCATAACAGACAGGTTGATCAATGGAATTGAACTGAAACCAAGAAGTAAATCCACACAACCAATGAACACCTGGTTTTTAATAAACAAGCCAAAATTTTACAATAGAAAAAAGAAAAGACAGTTATCTTCATCAGATAGAGCTGGATGTCTGCATGTAAAACACTGTAAATAGATTCATATCTGTCAATCTTCAAAAAATCAAATCTAAATGGATCAAAAACCACAACATAAAACAAGATATACTTAAGCTAATAGAAGAGAAAGTGGAGAATAGTCTGGAAAGCACTGATACAGGCAACAGAACACCAACAACTCAGGCACTAAGACAACAGTTAAAAAAATGGGACCTCATGAAACTGAAAAACTCCAGAAAGGCAAAGGACATCATACAAACGACAAAGTGGAAGCCTATAGGATGGAATGAATCTTCACCCACATCTCACAGAGAACTGCTATACAAAAATACATTAAAAAGTCAAGAAACTAGATATGAACAAATCAAACAATCCAATTTTAAAAATAGGGTACAGATCCAAACAGAGAATTCTCAACACAGAAATCTCTAATCACCAAGAAGCACTTAAAAAA
>JADRCG010009239.1:247834-275092 GCA_019844195.1 Rhabdomys dilectus | reverse complement strand
TGGTGGTGGTGGTGGTGGTGGTGGTGGTGGTGGTGGTGGTGGTGGTGATGGTGATGGTGATGGTGGTGGTGGTGGTGATGGTGGTGGTGGTGATGGTGATGGTGGTGATGGTGATGGTGATGGTGGTGGTGGGGGGTGGTGGTGGGGGTGATGGTGGTGGTAGTGGTGATGGTGATGGTGATGGTGATGGTGGTGGTGGTGGTGGTGGTGGTGGTGGTGGTGGTGGTGGTGATGGTGATGGTGGTAGTGATGGTGGTGGTGGTGGTGGTGGTGATGGTGATGATGGTGATGGTGATGGTGATGGTGATGGTGATGGTGGTGGTGGTGGTGGTGGTGGTGGTGGTGGTGGTGGTGGTGATGGTGATGGTGGTAGTGATGGTGGTGGTAGTGGTGGTGGTGATGGTGATGATGGTGATGGTGATGGTGATGGTGATGGTGATGGTGGTGGTGGTGATGGTGATAGTGGTGATGGTGGGAGTGATGGTGGGGGTGGTGGTGGTGGTGATGGTGGTGGTGGGGGTGATGGTGGTGGGGGTGGGGTGGGGGTGGGGGTGGAGGTGATGGTAGGGGTGATGGTGGTGGTGGTGGTGGTGGTGGTGGTGATGGTGGTAAGATGGTGATGATCCTCCTGGTAACTTACTTGTCACACTGACACAATTCACTTTTTACCTTTCTGGTGACCACCAGGCTAGCACAGAGTGTTCACCATCTCCTCTTTTTTTAAGAGCTTCTGAGCCATTCTGAGGCAATGCAGAGATCTCACTCTTATTTCCTTAGGGCTTTTGGATGCATATTTTGTAACCACATGTCCTTTATGTGGTCATATTCTAAAACCTAGGCATTTAAGGAAACAGCTCTTTATGACAATTGCATAGTTTTATGCAACTGACCCATCGCATTTAAGAGCACTGTTTCTTCTGCAGTACATTCTACTCTAGATTTTTGCAAACTTAAAAGGCTGAGCGATGACTTCAGGTTTACACGACTGGCAGAGCTAAGGCTTCAAATGCAAATCCAAGACTGCTCATTTCCAAGATGAATTCATTTTTCTGCTTGTTTTCTTCTTTTCATGATTGCTTTGTGTTGTCTTCCGTGCTCTGGGCAAGCCTCCATTTCCCTCCCAGGAAAACCTTGATGTCATCCAGCCTGTAACTGTGGTATCAATTTTTTTCTGACATTTAATTTCCAGGACTTGCATGTAGAGAGATTTTAATCCAGCAATTTGGCTATTCTGGCTGTAATACAGACAGACCATTAGCACATACCTAATACAGACAGGCCATTAGCACATACCTAATACAGACAGGCAGGCCATTAGCACATACCTAATATAGACAGGCCATTAGCACATACCTAATACAGACAGGCCATTAGCACATGTCTTCAATCCCAATCAATGAAAGTAAAGTTAGTTTATAGAAGGAAGCAGCCATGTTTGAAAGCGATGTCTAATCGAGTAGCAGAAAAGTGACAAATCTGAGAAAGATTTGACAGAATAGGATATGCTCAACTCTCAGGAGAACAGAGAGAAAAGAGGGGCTACTTAAGAGATGGAAGAAAGGAGAGAGGAGGCAGTTTTCC
Source organism: Rhabdomys dilectus (assembly GCA_019844195.1). Classification (NCBI taxonomy): domain Eukaryota; kingdom Metazoa; phylum Chordata; class Mammalia; order Rodentia; family Muridae; genus Rhabdomys; species Rhabdomys dilectus. Next base: position 273,511 of record JADRCG010009239.1, on the reverse strand, counting down.
CTGGACAATTGTACAGAGACAGGTTGCAAAGAGAGAACAAGCTAGATAGAGATAAAGACAGAATGAGCCAAAGAATGAGGAGGAGCTGGTTAGAATTTCTTGCCAAAGTTAGTATGAGGCCAAGCAGAGCAATTCAGGAGAGGCCAAAGAGAAGCCAGATTGAATCAGTCACCTTGGAGAGGAATTTGAGCCAGAACAGCTGAGTTGAGCCAGCCAGCTAGAAATCAGAAAGAACTAGAAAGAAGTGAGCTTGTTCATCAGCAAGTCTCAGAGGCTAAGCACATTCTAAGCCTAGATTGGATTATACAGAGGCTAGAAGCTTCCAGAAGTAGGCCTAGGTTAGCAGACTAAAGCAGTAAGCCTCTGAGATGACAATTACTACAGATGAATAGAAGTTACTTTAACAAGTTAGGGTTGTTCATCAGCAATAATAATCATATCTTGTCCATGTAAGGTGTATCTAAGAATGCAATGTAACTGTGTGGTGCCTAATTTTGATTGTCAACTTGACATGCCCTGGAAGAGGGAATCTCAATGGAGGAATTGCCTGCATTGGCTAGGAGTGTGGGAAAGTCTTTGGACATTTTTCTTCATTGTTAACTTAAGTTGGAAAGCTCAATCCACCATGGGCAGTGCCATCCATGGACAGGTGGACCTTACCTGTATTAGAGAGGTAGCTGACCATGAACCCAGGAGTAAACCAGGAAGCATCACTTCTCCATGGTTTCTGCTTCAAGCTCCTGCCTTAAGTCTGTGCCTTGGCTTCCCTGAAAAATAGACCATTTCCCCAAGTTGCTTGCCTGTGGTGTTTATCACCACATCAGGAAGTAAACTAGAGCATACTGTCAAAAGCTAGATTAAGAAAAAGGCTGTAGGCTTGCTAGAGCACATTTCTAATTTGGGGTTCTCCAAACCCTGGATCAGTTTGGCTATCCTGGACAGAGCTCTGTAAGGATAACTCAATGATCTACCTGGCCTCTGGATGTTTAGAGGCAAAACTGAAGCTAAAGAAATAAGACTGGGATTTGAGAAGAAGAAGAAATTAAACACTGCTAGAAGTGTCAGTGGCTGTAACAGGTATGAATGTGGTCCCCCAAAGACTGAGCCAGGTCTTCTGAATAATTATGGATATAAGCAATATTCTTAGATGTGTGCTAGCTGAACAACTGATACTGGCTCTGGATAGGAATGAATAGTTTATGGCCAGAACTAGCTTGTGGTTAGTTAAATCTCAGATGGCACACTATGACAGAAGGATTCTGGGAAGGGACCACCGAGTTGTTTTGTTTTCTAGATGCTTACTCCCCTGGTCCATGATGGGGAGAAAGATGAGCTGGGAAACCAGAATCTACAGGTATGACCTAGATCTTTCCTCCTCCCATTTAATTCATAATTCTGCATCATTTCATCATGTCCGTTTTGCACATGTGGCAACAGAGACAAAGTGAGATGAAATAGCTATTCAGGGTTCCACAGCTAGGCTAAACTGTTGGCACTACGCTCACTGGGAGCCCTACACAGCTTGCTCATGGAGAAGGAACATGGGTTGGTGAAGCTACCTAGACTGTGAAATTACCAATTATTATAAATTACCTGATCTGTCCATGCAGTTTGACCTTATTTTCTTAATTGAAAATTTGATATGGAGAATGAAAGCAAAGATTTCTGCCTGCGTGTTAAGATGCTTCTTTATTTCAATAGGATTTATAGAGCACTTACTATATAAGTACTGTTCCAGATACCAGGATTAAAGACGTAATCAAGACCATCAAGATGTCCACCATCATTGTCTTGAAGAATAGAAACAAGGAAAGAAATGTACATATCAGGAGTGAGAATCATAGACTTCCATCACAATTACGTAGTGTCGGAGTAACTCATTCTGTTACTGTGATGTAATACTCCAACAAAAGCTACTTAAAAGAAAGAAGATTTATTCTGGTTCACAGTTCCAAAAGGAAATGGCCTGTCATGGCAGAAAAGACACGGCAGTAGGCAGGAAAGCCATGATGACAGGAGCAGGAGGCTGGCTAGTCACATTGGATTTATACTGAGGCAGGAGAGAGTCAACAGGAAGCAGGGCCAGGCTATAAAGACTCAAGCCCCACCCCTTTCCCAATGATACCCTCTAGGACCCACCTGCTAAATCTGCACAGCCTTCTCAAACAGCGCCACCCACTGGGGACTGAGTGCTCAAACACATGAACCCTTTGGGGGACAGTTCATATCTAAACCACCCACGTCAAAGGCAGTAATATCTAGCAGGATTATGCCATGCCAACCAAACAAGGCAGAAAAGAAGAAAAGAAAAACTGGTCTGCGTTGAACACACAAATCAATGTGTAGGTGGGACAAAGTGCAGACACTGAGAGAACAGTTTCAGAGACTTCTGAAATAAGTACATGTAAAACCAGTGGAAGGTGTAGGGACAAATTAAATTCTCAAACAGACGGAAAAGGAGTGATGAGAATCTTCATGTCTCTGGTTCACGACCCAGCCTTTCCTGCCCCCTTCCACAGTGAGAAACATGCAGGTGAACCTAGGAAGAAAGATGTATATATGAGCTCTCTTTGTATAGGCATATTATACAATTTTCCTGGCAAGAGACCAAGATGTACATCACAAAGCTGGTACGTAGCTAGGTGTGATGGTACATGTCTGTAATCCCAGCACTTGGAATGGCAGGACCACTGTAAACCCAAGGCCAGCTGGACTACATAGCAAGTTCCTAGCACAGCTGGGTCCACAGGCTAAGACATTGTCTCAAAACCCCCCAAAATAAATAAATGGGTACATATGTAGGAGAGGAATAATGATAGGAGAGGGATAATAATAGATAATAAAATAATCTAGATATTTCCTGGAGACCTCATCCAGTACACCTAGAATGCAAAGTTCTTGGGCATCCAGAAAAACCACTCTGAACTTTACTGTAAGAGTGGTAGGGTTCCACTAAACATTAACGATAATAAACTTGCTACCAGAGGACCTCTAAAATTTTGTATTAGCAAGGAAGAAAAGTATTTGTTTGACAGAAACTGTATCCCATATCAAAAAGAAAATACCCACTGTGTTTAGAGGAAAATATATCTGATTTCTTGGCAAAGAGCCTCAGGTAGAGAACAGAGATGACAAAGGCAGAGGCATGCTCAGAAGTACCATTCTGATTATCCAGTAGTGTTTACTACTAAGAAGGGAACATTTAGAGGGCTCGGAATGGGAATAAACTAATAGGTGGAGAAACTCTGCAAAAGACCATTCCAGGGACACACCCACTAGACCATTCCTTTTCATGAAAACTGTGAGTTTTCAGCCAGGAGACAAACACTGGATCTGGCAATTGCCTGTTAGGAAGATTCATGAGGATTCTTTCCATGCCTGGAATTCCTCAAGCTCTCTAAGCATTCTGTCTTGGCCTGTCATTACTAGGTTGATTCCCTGCCAACCAGATCATCCTCTGAAGTCCATAGGATTCAAACATCTCTTTAAGGAGAACAGATGTATGGCTGTGAGCTACAGTGTTCCCTTTAAAGAATGCTACCTTCAAAGGACATTTGGGGCAGAACTCATGGTTCTGATAAACTTAGAAGGATCTGGCCTTTAGCCTTGCAAACTCACAGACTCGTTTTGTTTACATACCGAGGGTGAAGCCACCACTTGGAGCTGACACACGCCAAGGAAGCCTATAAAACCAGGGTATCTGTTTATTCACTTATGGTAGCGTTAGCTTACAGAAACTTCTCACCCACCACTTGACCAAGGAGTCAACACTGGAAGTGAAAAGGACAGAATGTTGGGGGCATTTTATATGCTCATTACCTAATGTCTCCCCACTGGAACATGAGAATCCACAGTCCCAAGACTTATCCCCACCAGCATGCCTCCATGGGCCATCCATTGGCTGGACACTGGCAGTCTCGTCTGAACTTTTGAGTGCCCATGCTTCATCTATAGGTTTCATATTTTTATATACCTCGTCAAGATCTCTGTCAATTCTTCAGATTTTCAAGCTGTCTTTTCTTAAATTGACTCTACATAGTTTGGTTTTGATTTTTTATAAGGGAAATTCCAAGTCAGGAATAGCATCTAACTGTGGCTCCTAACTCGAGGTGACATTTCACTAGCACCACTGTGCCATGAATACCTGTGGTGGAATTTATTTTGGTATAGCTCATGCTATCTCTCCATAGCATTTTTAAGTGTATTTCAAATTTGGAGTTTATTAGTCTTTCTCTTATCTTCTAAAGTCTTCAAAAATGAGAATTCTCAGTGAGGTAGAACTATTATCACAATAATAATGTGGAATTGTCACCATGAGGTTTGTCGGGAAATGTCACCCTCTGAGTGTGTGTGTGTGTGTGTGTGTGTGTGTGTGTGTGTGTGTGTGTGATGTGTCTGTGCGTGAGCGTAAGTGTATGTGTATGTTTATGTGTATGTGTGGTCTGTGTGTATATGTGAGTGTATGTCTGTGTATATATGTGAGTGTATCCATGTGTGTATACATGTGTATGTGTGTGTGTGTATATGTGTGTCTCTGTGTGAGCATAAGTGTATGTATGTGTTTATGTGTATGTATGGTCTGTGTGTATATGTGAGTGTATGTATGTGTATATATGTGAGTGTATCCATGTGTGCATACATGTGTATGTGTGTGTGTGTTTCTCTGTCCATCAGATTATAATCTAGTATCACCAGCTGCTCATAATTCACACACATCATATAACTTCCCTCTTCAATATAGAATATTGGAGACTAAACCATGATTCGTGTTCTCATCACTTAAATCAAACATGAAAGTTCATCTCTGTGTTAGCTTTTCTTTAATCATATTTATTTGTTCTCTGAGAATATTATACATAGAAGCAGCAAGTTAAGTGGAATAAAATAGATTGTTCTACCTGTTCGATGTTGTTGCAAGCTCTGGCGAACCTTATCGGGAACATCGTGGCTTGAACTTAGGTCTTTTTGCCTGTATTTTTTTTAATCTCTCCTGTGCCTTGGTATCCACTCTTCTGAACCTGAGGCTGCCTTCTCTCATCTGAACTGCCCCCTGGCAGTCCTTTGCCTTTTGGCTTGTATCAGGCCTGTGCATCAAATCCACAGTTTTCAATCATCCTCACCTTTCCTCCTCAGCCACTATATATACCATCAATAATGTATAGAAAGACTTAAAAAAAAAGGACTCAAAAATGTGCCCATGTCCAGAGAGTGGGCCCTAGACAGTAGGCCTTACTCTACTTCAAAACTTCCACAGAAGCCATGCCCTTAAGTCTCCAGTCTGATGGGGAAAGACTATGTTCTAAAGACGAACTGGCTCAGAGACACGGAGAATTTCTGAGTCCATATCACGGCACACTCTACATGTTTATGTCCAGAGCAGTCAGGCTGGAAGTGCCAAGGTTGGTCTTTGAAAAACCTTAGAAAACCAGAGATGCTTGATGTGTTTAAGACAGGCAAAAACTACACCAGGTGTCCAAGCTCCTGCAGGCTATACCTCTAAGCTTGATCTTCTCTCGAAAAAAGAAAAAGAAAAAAAAATCCTAGAATGGCTTATTCAAAGGACTCTTTGTGATTGTTTTGGAGAAGACAAAACATGTCACCAATTAGACCAAATCAGTTCAAACCACTCATTGTTTTGTTTCTGCTAGACTATATCGATAGGCGAAGCTCGGTGGGAATGATCCTGGATTCTGCAGGATGGTTTAAAGACCTAACCTAATGCCTTAGGAAAACGATGTGGAGGTATGGATAGAATCCAGCGGCAATTCGCCCAGGCCTGTTTCAATGTTAGTAGAGTCTTACTTCATTCAATACTAATGAGGATTTAAGCCCAAATTCAAGCTGAGATCCTGGCTAGGAAATGTGTCATTAGGTTAGGTAGCCTAAGTCCAGAGGTCCAGGACTGCCCAGTATAGGATTTCAGAGCATTAGAGGTTCTGATGGGATTTTCACTCAGATCCTAAGCTAAAGGCACCCAGCTAAGCCACACCTGTATTTCCATCCTACAAAAATGCCAAGATACTACATGTTTGTTGTTATGTGCAACTACTTTTTGAAATCATTTCTTTTGTAGCATAGATCTCTAATAAAATCAAATAGATCCATGTTTAAAAGTACACAGTTCATATGAGAGAGAGAGAGAGAGAGAGAGAGAGAGAGAGAGAGTGTGTGTGTGCATGGGTTTATGTGTATAGAGGTGCATGTGCACATGCGTGTGCTCATAAAGACCAGAGGTCAATGTCGAGAATCATTTCTCAGGAGCCATTGACCTTGGTTGTTGAAACAAGGTCCCTTACTGGGGCCTGCAGCTCACCAGCCAGCTCGCCCCACAGATTCTCCTGCATCTGCTTCTCCAGCGCTAGGATTCCAAGCGCCCATCACCATATCGACCTAGCCTTTTATGTGAGTCCTGAAGATCAAGCGCAGGCTTGCATACTCTCACAGCCAACCCTTCTCCTCCTGGGCCAACTCCCCATCCCCCACATGCATAGCTCTATAAAGCAATGTGAGAAGAAAATGAATAAGTGATGCAAGTTGACGTGGCACCTGTGGATCTCGAAGTTTGTAAGCCCTGCACTAGACTTTATGTAAATACGTCATGGGTAGTACAGACTGTCCCCAGATTTGGATAAACAATAGTGGCAAGGACTATGCACAATGAAGTCTTGGGAGAGGTTGGATCTGAGGAAAGAAATGAGCTAAGGTGAGAGAATAAAAAGGAGACATCACTGCCACAGACAACATTATATTTCAGTTACATTTCTGTAAAGATCCAAAGCAGGTGTTAAAATAAGAAAAGGAAGGAAAGGAAGAGAGGAGAGGGAAAGAAAGAGGAAGGGAGAAATGAGGAAGAAAGGGAGGAACAAGGGAGAAAGAGAGAGAGAAGGAAGAAAAACTGGAGAACTGTCTACTGTGGATGTTGGCACTGGCATACTCTTCTTATGTTTTGAAGATTGTTTCTTTATTCCAGACATAAGTGTAAATATGGATTTGCTTAAGAACATGTTCAGGCTGAACACTGCTTATAACAGATGTTTTACCGACAAGTTCTAGCAAAGCTACAAGAAGCAAATAAATGCTACACTATCTGACCTGACGCCAAGCATGATATTAAAAAAACAACAGTCACAGATCTTCCAAACCCACCTCTTATACCCACTGTGTTTGGAGCCTACGGTTAGCGTGCTAGCAGAGGAGCAGTAAGTTGAGAGACCCATAACTGAGACAATGAAAAGAATAAAACAATCAGATATGATAGCCCAGTTCAAAGGCTAATTCCAGCTACTTGGGAGATTGAGGCAGAAAGGTCTTAGGTTCAAGACCTGTCTGGGGTCCAGAATAAGTAATGTCAAGGCAACCTTTGAAGGCAAAATTTTTAGAGCGAAAGTAGAGCTGAGACTATAGTGCAGGGTTGAGCACTTGCCTAACGTGCAAAAACTGTAGCTTCAGTCCCCAGCACTGCAAAACCTAATTAACTTATTTCATTTGAGATTCCAGTTACAAATAATGGATAATTGTGACAGACACATCAGCCAACAGCAGAACTGAAAACTGATTCATGAAATCACACGAATACCTATGGTCAGCTGATTTTCGACAGGAGGTCTAAGGTCACCCAACGGAGAGAGAGAATAGTCTTTTCTACAAATAAGGCTAGAATAACTAGACTAAAAATATCTCCACATGTTTCTGTTTCAAGTTTGTTTTGTAATCCCTTTCTGTCATAAAAACCTATATGGAATCGACATTGCAATTGTGCTTTGTAGAGGGGGGACCCTCCTCTTCTTGTCATTCTGCTGAAAAAAGAAAGGATCTGGGCCCCTGTGTACTGGGTCATGGAATTCCTTTTTGTTTCCTTTTTCTCTGTATATTGAACCAGAGATGCCACAGCATCTCTATATGATTATGAACAGTTAGCATCTGATAACACATTCTCTTTCTCTAGTGCCGTTGTGTGTGGGACCAATTCTTCTCATCCATCGTGTGGGTGCTGGGGATAAAGTTGTCCTCTAATCTCCACGAGGTCATCATGGCATGTGCCCCGACACATACACACATACAAAACAATAAATAAGTGCAAATTATTTTTATTAGATTCCTCTCTTAATAGGAAGAACACAGAGGCATGTGCCTTTAATCCTAGCATTTGGGAGGCAAGAGACAGGCAGGTCTCTGTGAGTTTGAGGTTAGCCAAGACCACAAAAAAGAAAAAACCCTGCTAACGATGGCTGGAGCCTTGCTTCTCACTAAGGGAGTCAACAGAACCTACATGACTTTATTTAGAGTTGATAATCCATACGGTGACTCTGCTTTGTCTTCGGTGTTTTCTCGTTTTGCCCTGGAAAGGAAAAATGGTGTTCCATTTTAAACTTTAAGTGTATAAAAGTTGTTTTGTTACAGAACAGCTCAATGTGTACACCGAGAACTAGATGCCTTTCTCTCAGAATAGAACTAACTGTAGCCTTCCCAGTTTGACATTTTTTTGGGGGGGGGTTTCGAGACAGGGTTTCTCTGTGTAGCCCTGGCTGTCCTGAAACTCACTCTGTAGACCAGGCTGGCCTCGAACTCAGAAATCCGCCTGCCTCTGTCTCCCAAGTGCTGGGATTAAAGGCGTGCGCTACCAACTCCGGCTCAGTCTGACTTTTGTAACATCATCTTCCTCAGAGTTGGACACCTTAACTGTGTATTTTGTACGCATGGTACAGGCTGACTTCCAGGCTATGTAGACTGAATAAGGGGATCTGACTCAACGCCTTAATGTTTATAATGTGGGTAGTTTGCTAGTGTAGAAGTCTACCCCTGTTTTTATTTTTTAATCTCAATTTGTCACTCTTTCAAATGAGATTTTAGTTACCTCAATACTACAGTAATTGTGTCTGCTACTACTGTCCTACAGACCTGATGCCATGTCAGGGGATACAGAGGGCAGCCACAAGTGGCAATACAAATGGTAGCCAAGAAGATGGCTCGTCGTAAGAAGCCCACACTGGTGATTAGGAATGCTTTCACTATTTCACTGGATGTATAGCAGAAAGTTTGAGATGTGACTGTGTAGCTCTGAATGAGGAGCTCTCTCTGCCCAGTGCCATTGTGAGAGAGAACCACTGACTGCCTAAGCTTTGAGTGCCGTAAAGCAGAGCTGAAATTAGATGCCTGAACAAACTTGAAGCTTTTTGGATGTGTAAACTTCCTGAATTAAACTATTCCATCAACAAGCAAAGTGTAATCAAAACCCATCTGCATGGGTAGGGCATCATTTCTGCACAGGACTTTGTTTAGTCGGTGTATACCTGTCAGGAATCTTGCCCCAATAAAGAAACATACTTAGTATTTTTAGTTTTATTTTTAATCAGCCATTAAATAAATTGATTGAAAAAAAACTTAGACAGGCAATGGTGGTGCATGCCTTTAATCCCATTACCCAAGAGACAGAGGCAGGCAGCTCTCTGAGTTTGAGGCCAGCCTGCTCTATAGAGCCAGTTCCAGGACAGCTGGGACTACAGAGAGGAACCCTGATTCAGGGTATGGGGCTGGGGTGACTATTACTAGGTGAATTATCCCTAGGCTATTCTCTATGACCAATCTCTCAAATTTGTGTATTTACATATTTATAAGTGGTCAGGTTTGATCTGGTTTGGTTTGGTTAGATTTAAGGTCTCTGTAGCCCAAGATGGCCTAGAATTAATTCCCTGTGTATCTGAAGATGACCTTCAGCTGCCGTTTTTTCTCCCAGGTGCTAGGATTGCGGGTATGCACCACCATGCCCAGGTTAGAAGGAGCTTGGGATCTAACCCTGGGCTTCATGCAAGCCAGGCAAGCTCATTACCCACCCTGCTGCATCCCTGACCTATTCAGCTATTGTTGTGACGGGATCACCTTATGTACCCTTGGCAGCCCGGAGCTCATGATCCTCTGTCTCCAGGGCACCGGGGTTAAAGGCACACTGCTCTACACTCAGTACAGAGGTTTATGTTCATCTATAGGTTTCCTGAATTATCTCTGTTTCGGGTTTTTCAAATCCACTCATGGGGGAACTAAGGCCACTCAGTTCCAAAGAGCTCTTGGTGATAAGAAGATTAGAAATAAGCTAGTTACTTGTCTTTTCTTTCAGCTTGTGTACCTATAGGTCCAGATACCTGCTACCCACGTAGATTAATGCAGATTTTTCTGACCAGGGGGCTGCGGTTCAGTGTGTTCAAATGTGACCTAAATGAAAGCAGTCTGTAAGTAAGTCGTACTCAATAAACTTAACCACTCAATTTTTTATTAGCAGCCAGCAGCAAAAGCTTCCCCAGAAAGACCAGGCAAAAATCAAAAGAAAGAAGAATTGGAGAGAAGGTTTTGCTGACGTGAAATGAACTGACATCAGGAAATGCATGCTGGGAAGGCAGACCGTGCCTACTGACATGCTACCCTTGGGTAAGATCTCCTCAGAGCTGACAAGTCTTCTCCTCAGCACTTGGAGAGAATGTGCGTCTGAACTCCAGTAAAGTCAGAGAGGAGGCAACGTCTGTCTGTGCAGGGCTGGAGGCAGGTACTCACAGGATGGCTCCATACTTGTGGACTATAGCACACCCTCAGAAGAGCTATGTAGAGAGTTCCATCATGAAGGTTGACCTTAGGGAGGCTGAACTCATGGTTAGGTTGTCAGGAAGTAGACCCACAGGTGCCCGCTTGGCATAAGTCTGGAGAGGTTGGTGGACAGCAACCGGGGCCACTGCTGGAAGGTTTGCCTAAACCAGTCACACAGCAAGGGGGCTGGCAGGAAGGAGATTGGCTGTCACACTGATCGTGAGTGGACCCACCACAAATCGGTTGGCCAGAAATCATAACACATGATGCTGATTTACTGCTGCTCTTTACAAAACAGGGGGACTGGCAGGGAGCCACTGGCTGGCAGATGAAGGAGATTATAGGCGTTGTTTGATAGTGAAGTGGCTGGCAAGGGGAGGGCACACAGCAAGTTTGACTGCAAGAACACATACAAGTTAATGGCTGGCAGGAGATAGGCATGCAGGGAGTTGGCTGGCAGGACTTAAGAACATAGCAGATAGGTTGGTAATAAACTGACTGACAGAGCTGACCTTCACCTTTGGTGTGATGACATGACCCTCCTTGGCAGCTGGTTGATTGGCACGAGCCAGCTTCACAGCTGGCTGGTAGACACGGGGTCTCAGCACAGGATTTTGCTTCTGAGCAGGATGGCTGGCAGGTTCCATCATCACGGGAAGCAGATGGGCCACATGCTGTCTGGCATGACCTTAATGTGCAGGCAGACCCCTGGCAGGAGCTCTGGCGGCAGGAGCTGTTCTCATAACACATCGTGTGACAACTGGCAGATTCCGGACAGGAGGGCTGGCATGAGGCAGCAGGATGAGGAGTTCCACTGGTGTCAGAGGCACAGCCGGCTGTCTGGGAACTTATGGGTTGGCAGACAAAACCCACACAGGAAGTTTCTGGAAAGCAGGTTGATGGACCAGAAATAGGTTCAGAGCTAACTGGGGCACTGTCAGGTCCTTGACGGTTTTCTTGGTGTGTAACCAGCTGCCACGTCCTACACCGGCAGGAACTGGGTAAACAGATAGCATTTCTAATGCAGCCACCATTGGAGCATGTAGAGATGGTGGGCACAGCTGAAGCAGATGCGGGGGTTCCGGGACAGCTGTCTGCCATGGTGTTCACTAGCCAGCCTGGGAGACTGCGAGCTCCATCCCTTTGAAAAAGACATCTGATTCCAAGGGGATTTTATAGTTCTTCCCTGGAGTGTTGGCCCTGCCTACAGCAGGGAAGGAAACAGCATCTTTCCTTGTTGGTGCTCTTATTCATTTACATATAAACATCAGGTGAGGGCTTTGGGAGCCCTGGAAGAGGCCCCTGCTGGGAGTTTTCTTTGCCAAATATAGATGCACTCTGGGATGAGCTGTCTCTTTTACAGGTTGCTCCTCAGCCTCAGGAAAGCAAGCTTTTCCTCAGTACCCTCTCATCAGGAGGCCTCCTCCAAGAGGAAGCCACTCTTCCTCCAGGACACAGTTCTGTGCCATCAGATAAAGTGGAGTGCTGACAGTATTCAAACAGAAGGTGTGACATCAACAATGAACAGAAAACTAGTCTCTTCTTCACTTTGGCATTTTGAACTTAACTCTTGATTTGGTGCCAACAATTAACAGCTGCAATGGCTTCCATTAACACACTTATCAAGTAGGACTGAGCCTCTGTTAACGCAAATATTTAACAAATCTTTCATTTATTCTTGAGATGACCTTGGCTAGCAAGTATGGTTAACATCTCTAGTTTAAAAGTAACAAGACACACTCTGAGTTTAAATTATGATTAAAACAAAATTCAAATCCAGAGTCATTGGTCCCAAAAGTCTCTGCTCAAATGGATCTCCTGGGTAGGTACAGAGAGCACTAGGGGCAGGTGCAGAGAGGCTGGGTGTCATTCACATACCAAAGCTGGCCCTGTGACCGTGTGACAAGGATCATCTCCCCAGTGCAGCGTGACGTTAGCTGGATCAAACGAGTTGAATGTTTATCTCTATTTAGTAATATGCCCAATGATGATCTTATCATTTGGAAATTTAAAATATAAACATTTAGTCAAGCATGGTGGCTTACCCCTCTAATTCTGGTATTTGGGAAGCTAGGACAGAATGGTTTCTATAAGTTCAAGCCCAGTGCGGGCTGCACAGTGAGTTGCAATTCAGTCTTCACCAAGGTCTGAGAAACTTCTCAAAAGTTTCTGGGGAAGTAAAACAAACCTTCAAATATTTCATGAAGGGGTATTAAATTCATAAAATGATGATCAACAGCTTATGAATTCCACAAATATCAAACTTCAACAACCAGAAATACCAGGACATCTCTGCAAAGCATTTTAAAGTTCAAGCAATCTCTTACAAGAAGAATTTGTGATACTTTCTCTGGACCTGTCTTTCTTTCCTCTGGGCTCAAGTGGGTAGCTGCACCACCGACCACTTCCAGCATCCCATGCAAGTATACGTCCTGACCTGGTTCCTGCTGAGGCTTGCGATGGGATGGAAGGATGGTGGCGTGGGGCAGCAGGCAGGGCTAGTCTTGACTTCTGGATTTGCAGCTCATTCTGTGCAACAGGATGGCTCATTATCAACATCTTCAAAGTACCAGGACGTCATAAGATGCTTTGAAGTTCCTTGGGTTAACTCAGCTGCTTCAGAAACAGATGAAATAACTAGAGATTCTGGAGGGGTCTTGACAAGGGAGCAGTTGTGGAATCTTGTCTTTTGGCTCCCTCTTCTCCCCCTGTTTTGAAAGAAGAGAAACTCCTGAGGAGAGCCATGCCTGGGAGAGACACTCACCCTTGTCATTAAAGAGCCCTTCCCTACCACTGTCTTTTTATCGTGGCATGGATGGCTCCTGGCACCTCCTCCTCCTCACACTCTCATTTTGTCATCTTTGAAACTGTAGCCATTGCTCACCCCTCTAATTCTGATATGTCTGCCCCAAAGTTCTTCATCCCCGGAGAGAAATACATTTAGTCTCACCAAAGAAGTCAACCATACTAAGAAGCATACAAATATTTGAAATATAATATTAATTTCAGTTTGAAAAATGAAATTCCATGCCAAGCCACCCCTGTTGCATCAACAGAGAGCTTCACTTCTCATCTATTTTTCTCCAAGCCATTCTGCTTTTATTTTTTTCTTAAAAAATAAAACACCTCAGTTGAGAGAAAATTGTATTTTCTGTCAACTTGATGTAATTGAAGGCTCTGAAGATACCTGCAACATCATTCAAAGACATTGCCTGACTACAGCATGAGGTACAGCCATGAGGCTGGAGAGAGGACTCGGCATTCAGAGTGCTTGCTACACAACCAAGAGGACCAGAGGGCAGATGCCACATTAAAAAGCCAGTCATGGCCATGGGTGCCCATGACCTCAAGATTGTTAGAGTTGGAGACACAGGGATCACTAGCGTTTGGTGGTCACCACCCCAGCTTCAGCGAGAGGCTCTGTGTCAGGGAAATAAGTCAGACAGTGATCCAGTAGGACAAGTGAAGTCCTCCGCTGACTGCAGACCAAGTTCACACCTACACACACAGACACACACACAGACACACACACAGACACACACACAGACACACACAGAGACACACACACAGACACACACACAGAGACACACACACAGAGAGACACACACAGATACACACACAGACACACACACAGACACACACACAGACACACACAGACACACACAGAGTGAGACACACACAGAGATGCATATGGATGCATACAGCATACATTCTCTGGTTCTTTCTCTCTTATTCTCTCTCTCTCTCTCTCTCTCAATCTAGTATAGTAATTTATAATAATTTTTAAAAAAAACAGACTTTGGACACAGCTTCGTGTTTAAATAATTTATGCTACTTACTATCTGTAACTACCATATATAGAAATGCAGATAGAGATAAATAGATGTCTTATAAGATATATATTTGTATTTGATATTTGTATTTGTGTATTTATATGTGCATGTATATCCATATATATGTGTGTATGTGTGTATATGTATAATGTATATGATGTATATGTGTATATATATTTATATGCATATGTATATGTATATGTATAATGCATATATATATGTATAATGCATATGTATGTGTATATACATATAGATGGATGGATTGTTTTTATACTTTAAATATAAATATCATCTTCTAGAGATTGTTTAAATCAATCAACTCAACATTGTTGTTAGTGCTCACTCGAGTTGTTACAGCTATCTTCCCTTTTTTTCACTTCAACATAATACTTCATTGTGTTGATTAAACCACATTTTACTTGTCTCTTCATTGGCACTTGTCTTGATTGACCTTCAGATGTTTTATCTCACACATAGAAGAGAAACAGGGCAGGGAGAAATCTTACCTTGAAGAATAACAATGATTTACATGAAACATTAAGTCTAGTGCCCTGGCACCGAGAATGGAAACCCTGGCTAACTCCTCATCTGAAGGACACAGATTAAATCCTAATGTCCTGTCATGACAGTAATTCCAACCAACACCCATGTACAAGTAAATGTTGCTATTGCCTTTCTCCCTCTGCTGTTGCATAACCTGATTCTCCAGTGGCTGGTTTCATGACTCCCTCGGGATATCTGGCAGTGCCTGGCTGGTAGGGACCAGGAATCCTACTTGATTATCTCCAAGACTCCTCAGCAAATGACTGTCCCATTCAAATGTCAGTGGTGACAAAGGTGAGAAGCCCTGGTCTTTCCTCTCCTGTGCTTATGATTGTTCATGTTAGACCTGGAGAAAGGGAGAGACCCTTCATTCTGTGTGTGAAGTAAAAATGTGACTGCTTTGAAGAGATTATGAGCTTCAAATGTAGGTGGCAATGTTTAGATAACAGTGTCTGTGGGGCTCAGAACACAAGGCTCTCCTACAAGATTCCCCATTGCCCAACCCTCCAGACAACAAGCAAGACTCCCATTTGTTGTTCTCATTCCTTTTTGACTCCCAAAGACCTTTGTTTCCTTCCATTTCTCTACATCCAGGACCATGTATTCCCCTTGAGTTTTCCATGCCAAGGCCAGAAAGACTTTCCCAAACCCATTTTCCTTCATGCCCCTGCCCTGCATACAGTCCTCAGTGACTTCACATCAGCCCTTCACCAAACCAAACATTTATCTATCCCACAAGGTCCTCTGTGGAAAGATCATTGCCTGCTACCCACAGTCAGGATCACCTTCCCTCTAAGGACACCTCTGCTGAGCAGTGGCAGAGGTGGACAGTTGGCTCCCATCCCTGTTCATCTGTCTGTAAATTTCTTTCCTAGAGAGCTTCTCCTCTGCACCTGGTTAATTCTTACTTGTACCAAAGGATATGAGCTCTCTGCTTTGCATAAAAGAAATATAGTAATCATCTCATTGATTACATTGATTGTCACCACAGGACAGGGTGATTTCCCCAAAGACTGGGGACTGAGACTTCTGTCTTTTGATTCCTAGAGCATAATAACACCAGCCATGTCACTTACCTAGCAGCTAGTCTATAAGCACCACTGGTTGCCTAGCTAGATGCATGATTAGAAGAATGAGTAGATTGGAAAGGAGGGAAGAGAGGAGGGAGAGAAGGAAGGAGGAAAGATGAAGGGATAGTAAGAAACAAGAACAAGGAGGAAAGGAGAGAGAGGAAAGAAAGGAAGAAAGAGAGAAAAAGAGAAAGAAAGAAAGAAAGTAATGGAGCAAGGGAAAGGGGAATGAGGAAAGTTAAAATGAAAGGGAAAAAGGAGGAAGAAAGAGAGGAATGAAAGGGAAGGATAAAAGGAGACAGAGGGACAGAGGGAGGGAGGGAAAGAGGGAGTGGAAGAGAGAAGGAAAGGAAAGAAGGAAGACTTGGTGGCAATAACAATAGACACTTTAAATAGAAAGAGGAAAAAGAGGGGGAAGTAAAAAAGGAAGAGAGTGGGGAGAACAGAAAGCAGGATGAAAAGTAGAGAAGGAAGAGGGGAAGTAAGGGAGGAAGAATAAAAATAAATCAGGGAAAGAAGAAAGCGAAGAATGAAGAAGTAAAAGAAGGTAGTGATCAGGAGAAGCTTTGAAAGGGAAGGAGGAAGAGGGAGTGAAGAGGGAAAGAAGACTAGATGGGGAAGAGAGAGCAGTGATGACTTTAGAAGAAAGGGGGAAGGCATTGAGAAAGAGAGAGGGGGTTGGGATGTGGGGGAAGGAGAGAGAGAAGAAAGAAAGGGGAAGAAGAAAGGGGAGGAAACATACATGGAAAGACTACTGGATGGAGGGATGAAGGGAGGGAGAGATTGAGGCTTGAATGAACCAAAGGAAGGAGAGATTGACAAGGGAGAGGTGGGTAGAAGGGAAAGAGGAAGAGAGGGGGCTAGAGAGAGGGAAGGAAGGAAGAATGGGTGGTGGGATAGATGAAAGAATAGAAGGAAGGGAGAGAGGGATAGAAAGGAGGGATGGTCGGTGGGGGAGCTTTCTCCAAGAAAAGCAAGAACCATGTGTCACTTCAACGTAGCCACTTTTATTGCAAGATTAAATATATCTCTCTGCAGATGCTCCTAAGGAACACAATACATGAAAACAGAAAGCATCTTGAGAAGGAAAGAGCTTAATGATGTGGCAAAGCAGTTCTCAGTGCCCTGGCAACAGAAGACAACATTCCTTTCTCTGTGCAGGAGGTCTTCACTGAGACCATCAGGAGGTTGGAACTTTTGATACATTCTCTGAAGCATAAGCAAGTGGTGTCTGGCAGTGTAGCATGAGCAAGATTCTAGCTGTGTTATAATAAGGTGTGCACGGGGCTCTCCCTGTTTCTCTCTGGCTTTTGACTGTTGCGTTGCAGGAATTGGTGAGCCGGAGCTGGCTCAGCGGTCAGCAGGCTTGTTGGCAGCAGACTGGGGGGCTGCAGCCTCACGGGTGATGGGGCTAGCGGGTTTGATCTCAGAGGGCTGGCAGGGAGTCTCATCTGAGACCTCTGTCTTGCCGGGTGTTGAGTCAGCACAGTCGGGCTGACTGGAAATTGGCTTTTTGCAATCACTCTTATCGTTGTCAGAATCAGTGCAAGGCTGGCGGGAGCAGACAGGGCGGTAGGAGTAAGAAGCTAGGCAGGTGGGGCGGCGTAGTATGGAATAGCAGGAGCGGTAGCAGGCTGGGCGGTAAGTGATGGATGTCACATATGGCTGCCTAAAGGTGATGGGTCCAGAACAGATGGGGCGGCAGACAGGGCGGCAGGAAATTGGACTACAGGGTGGCTTGGAGGAACTAGGTATGTAGAAAGTCCGAGGGGGGCAAGCTGGTTGGCAGATGGCAGACGCAGAAGACCCCGGACGGCAGCAAGCAGGTTGGCAGGAAGGAGTTGGGCAGGAAACAGGCTCACAGGAGACAGAACGGCATCGTTTGACTATGTAGCAAGAAGGTTGGCATGGGGTGGGCACACACACCGACGGCAGGCAAGAACTGGGCTCAGGGCAGACAGGTTGGCAGATACTGGAGACACAACATGAGGAGTCTTGGCAACTGCTAGAAACACATGGTGGCTCACAAGGGCCTTGAACACAGCAGACGGGACGGAGACAAACGGGCTCACACACCAGAGTCATACAGGCAGATGGCTGACAAACACTGGTCTCTGAGCAAGGTGGTTCGCAGGGAGTGGAGTCACAGCCGCCTGGCTGGCAGCTACTGGCTGCAGAGCAGACAGATGCACAGCAGCTAGGTGTTGGGCACACTGGCTGGCAGCAAGCAGGCTCACATATCACAGGCTCACAGATCATTGGTTGGCAGGAAGCAGGCACAGTGCAGACAGTTGAGCAGCAGCTGGGCTCACAGGTCACTGGCTGGCAGCAGCTGGGTTTGCAGATCACCGGCTGGCAGGCGACGGGCAAGCAGAGGACAGGCTGGCAGGATGCAGTCTCACAACACACGGGCTGGCAGCTGCTCACAGAACAAGAAGGCTGGCACATGGTGGCCTCGCAGCACACAGGTTGGGCACAGGTGTTTATGGAGCAGGAAGGCTCACAAATGGTAGCCTCGCAGCACACAGGTTGACAGCAACTGCCCGCAGAGCACGAAGGCTCACAAATGGTAGCCTCGCAGCACACAGGTTGACAGCAACTGCCCGCAGAGCAAGAAGGCTCACAAATGGTGGCCTCGCAGCATACTGGCTGGCAGCAACTGCTCACGGAGCACGAAGGCTGGCAGCATTGTGAGCCACAGCCAGATGACCCACAACTGTCCTCGCAAGTCACTAGCTGCCATGTCTGGCTCCGGCAGGAGCTGGGTAGGCAGATGGGTCCTCCACAGCTCACCTCAGTAGAGCAGAGAGAGATGGCAGGCAGGGAGGGGCATTTCCTAGAACAACAGCAGCCAGACATGGTGGAGATACCTCTGTCTTGGAATGAGTGCTGCCTGAGTGTGCCGTCTCCCTTTTATACTCCCTCAATGGTGCGTGCTGTTTGGAGGGCCCTGCATCTTTTCCTCATTGTTGCTTGGGCCCTGTTTCTGTAGAAACATCTTATTATGCCGACATTTGTTGATCTAGAAGTTGTTTGTCTGCCCATAAGGAAGGTGTTTATTTACCGACTTGCTAAATATGGAATCCTCAAAGCTACAGGTAGTCCCGGGATGAGCATTGTCACCTTCATGATGGATGGCCTCTATCCAAGCATCTTGAAGAAGGAAAGAAGAAAGGAGCCTATAATTTAGCTGCCATCTACCTTTGCACCACTTCGCCTGGCCTAGGCACAGATGTCAATATGAATATGACTGCCTACCTGCAGCAGGCAAACAAGCCAGGAGCAGACTTAACCGAACTATCATGATAAGGTCCACAGAGATGCAGTGAGGAGCTCAGTTGTGGGTGGGACTTCCAAATTGAACCACAGCCGCTCTGTGTGGGTCAGATTAGTCTCCACAGTTACAGACGGACAACTGAGGGTAGAGGGTAAGAACGGTTAAGTCGCTTGCTGGAGGTTGCTCCTGTCCTCACCACCTGTAGACTTTCAGCAAACTGAACCTCCTTTAAGAAAAAGTATTGTCCTTATTTACTGTATACGTATGCATGTGCAGGTGCATACATGTGCAGGTGCACATATGTGCATGCATGCATGTGCCGTGCACATCTGTGGAATAGGACAATTCAGGAGTCAGTTCTCTCTGTCTACCATGTGGATCCTGGGGACTGAACACAGGTCATCGGACTTGGTGACAAGCACCTTGACCTGTTGAGCCATCTCACTGGCTCTGAACCTCAACTTTCTCAGCAGATGCCATCATTGTCAGGTGTAATAGGCTCAACCAGTGATGCACCCTCCATCCTGTTCTATTAGCTGCCCTACTCAAGAACACTTGTTCCATCTGTCCCTAGAAAGTGCTTGACACAGTTTCTTTGCTTCTCCATTTTTTTCTATCCCAGGCATTCAGTGGATCTGCAGACTCTCTTTGTCTCAGAGGCTGGCAAGGCATTTGTACCCATTCCCAGTGTGGGGCAGGCACTAGGGGATGACTGTGCTGAAGAGCCTGGCTGTTTCAGCTTCCACACAGGGCAGACCCATTGAGAGAGATTTTGAGAGTTCTTAGAAGGTAAACACTGGGACCTGTAAGATGGCTTAGTGAGTAAAGGTGACCAACGCCAAACCTGACAACCTGAGTTTGATCCCGGGACTCACGTGATGGAAGAAGAGAACCAACCCCTGCAAATTTTCCTCTGATGCCCATACATACGCCATGTCCCACGCATACTCCACATACACACAAAATAAAGAAATATAGAAATATTGATTTTTTAAAAAAAACTTTTATTAATTACTTTACTTATCTAGATTTCAAATGTTATCCCCCTTTCTGGTCCCCCCTCCACGATCCTCCCACCCCATCCCCCACCCCCTTTGCCTCTAAGAGGGTGCTACCCAACTCGCCCACCCACTCCCGCCTCACCCCTCTAGCATCTGCATTCATCTTATGCTGAATTTATTCCCATGTCCTAAGTTTCTGTTTCTTCAGTTCTCTTCTGGGATTTGTTTTTCTTCTGTGCAAACTCCTGGATTTGGAACATTTGTTCCTTTTCCGTGAGGATCATCTCGACGTGTTCTGGGGAGCTCATGCAAATTTGTTGGGACATCTCAGGTGCTTTGTTGCCTGGGTGTGTTCAGTGACTAGAGAATCTCTATCTAAACCCTTAAGTTTGACATCACTCTCTGCATTTTGCTACAGAAAATCAACACTATTTTTGGCTACTGATACTATGTCCAGCCCCATTGTTTGGCACTACCAACTCCACCATTACACCACCGGAACAGCACGTGGATCTTTAAAGTGACATCTTTCAAATCCCTGGTGGCTTTTCGGATATGTATACCCTTGGTGGTCTGAGCAGTTTCATGTGTATTCTTAAAATGAACTTGAAGATTTGAATCTCTTGATTTGCGTAATTTTTGTAGGGTTTACTGGGTGAAGAGAGTAGTGAACTGTCTTCCCAGGTTACCTCAGGCTGCTTACAGAAAGAACAAATATTAAATCATTTGAAGATATTTCCAGGATTTGCGAAGTGAAGAGAAAAGGTAGTTTCCCAGGTTGGTTCCTAAGGTAACCAATAAGAATAAGAATCTTCTTTGCTGCTACGTGAGATGAGGTAAGAAACAAACCACAAGTTTCCAGACACCAAAGCTAGGCCTTCTTGTCCAATGAAAGGCTAGCGTTGCCTATGTTTTCAGCCTGAGCGTAATTTAGCCATCCCTGGAAAGTTGAGCATAGGCCATCATTCACTTCTCCCTTCATGTATTAATGTACATAATTATTCACTCAGTTTCTCTTTGTCTTATCCATCAACCAGGACAGCACTGGGACCTGCAGGAAGGATAAAAAAGGAATGACCAACAATTTCAGTCGCGATATACAGGTTAAAAGAGAGATGTGCATAATACTGAGCGATTGTGACATTGAGCAACTGTGACACTGTGATCGTTGTAATAGATTTGCAAGAACTTTGAGGGTACTGGGAGAAATATGCATATGAGGCATAGGAAGAGAGGAAAGCTTTCTCAAGTCATAAATAAGATGGTCAATAGAATCCTCCAGGAATGATGAAAAAGCTCAGTCCTTGAAAACCAAAGACACAGAGTATGATCCATCCCAGAAATAACTTGACAGCTCATACAATTGATACAGCCAGGAAGAAGAACACAGGAGACAGGAAGAGACTGTACTGGGACCATAGCAGTTACTGAGGCACCAAGCTATAGAAGGTCTAGAGTAAGAAGTTAGATTTAATAATGAATGGTACTTGACGGTTTAAGCAAGGAAGTAATGGGGTTGTGATTATATAAATCTCTGCCTATGGAGATGGGAGAAAGACGGCAAATTTAAAGGTAGAGAGAGCATAAGGAGACTGGCCAATTACCCAAAAGCCTCCTGATGACAACCTGGACCTGAAAGCTCTTTGGACTAGAGCAGTAGGAGTGGTTTTAAGGCAGTAGAATCTAGAAGTGTCTATGGTTGAGACTAGAAAGGACCACCATTCTTTGAGATATTCCTTCTCAGCTATGGGGAATGGGTACCTTCCTACAGCCCTGTAGAGGGAGCAGTGGAGAACTCATGAACTCCCTGTCATTCATAGGTCCTCTCCCTCTGCTTCCCTTCTTCAGCTAAGCCAGTGATGGAGTTGTAGTTGTTGATGACTCCCTCAAAAAAGAGCCCTCATAAACTCTCTGATGAGAGCTGACAGGGCATTGTCCTTTTTACTGTGGTGTTATCTCCTCCAAGAATCCTCTCCTGCTAAATGAAGTGGCAGCTCTTCTGTGTGGCCCATTCTTACTCGACTCATTTTCAAAGCACTGCTCGCCTTCCAGCATCATCCAGGTCCCATAAGGGCAAGGACTATTCATCTATTCAGTGCTTGCATACCTGGTACCCAGAGTCAAGACTGATACATAGGCAGTGTGCAATTACTATTTATCGAACGGACTAATGAGAATGTGTGCATGTAGCTAAGAAGGGCAACCCTAGTTGGTAACTCAAAGAAATCACTACCTCCACTCATGCATCTGAGTGACATGGCCATGAGCAATGGATTGATCAGCTGCTCTGATTCACAGACACTCTGTACACAGCCATTGGCCTGTTGGCAGGTTTGTCCCATTGCCCCATCCTTGGCAGAATGCTCCTTCTGCAGAGTTTGTTCTGGTAATTAAAAAGTATTCCTTTAAGAGACCAGCTATAGCCAGAGTAAAAGGTAACTGAAATAATGGAGTCTGAAATGAGATCAAAACAAAATGGAATCTCATATCCACTGGAAGCAAGACATGCCACTATCTATATTTTATAATAAAACCCCAAATTGAAAGCATAATAGCAGAAGGAGAAAATGTATGAATGACAGAGCTCTCCACAGCTCCCCCTACAAGGCTGTCAGAAGGTAGGTATATTGTGCTT
The DNA here is from genome assembly GCA_019844195.1 of Rhabdomys dilectus. Lineage (NCBI taxonomy): Eukaryota > Metazoa > Chordata > Mammalia > Rodentia > Muridae > Rhabdomys > Rhabdomys dilectus. Next base: position 250,580 of record JADRCG010009239.1, on the reverse strand, counting down.
TCAGAAGCTATAGAAATATATTATATATATATATATATATATATATATATATATACATATATATATATATTGATATACATACATATATTGATATATATACATATATATGTGCAAATCAATATATATCAATATACATACATATATGTATATTGGTTGAAGATAGAAAGATCGATAATATCAAGTGCTTACAAGGGCATGGAGCAACTGGAACCCTCAGACATGGCTAATTGGAATACAAAATGGTATAGCCACTTTGCAAAACAATTTAATATTTTCTTGCATATTTAGATATCCAATAACCATTTCCCCCAGAAATATCATTCCAATGTATTTTCCAAAAAGAATAAAAAACATTGTTTATATGAAAACTTGTACATGAATGTTTCTGAAAGCTTTATTCACAATGATGAAAAATTATAAGCCATGCAAGTACCCTTTATTTAACAGATGGATTTTTAATATCATCTATCCATACAATAAAATACTAGTCAGCTTTTAAAGAAGAAGAAGAAGAAGAAGAAGAAGAAGAAGAAGAAGAAGAAGAAGAAGAAGAAGAAGAAGAAGAAGAAGAAGAAGAAGAAGAAGAAGAAGAAGAAGAAGGAAACTAGGGTTTGGGGAACTGACTCAGTAAAGTATTCATTGTATAGGAACAAGGACCTGAGTTTGATTCCCAAGGCCCATGTTCTAAAAAAGAGAAAGTGGCTAAGGCAGCAAGTCCTTGTAATTCCAGTGCTAGTGAGGTAGAGGCAGACAGAACACTGGAACTCACTGACCAGCCTGTCCACCTACTTGATCCTTGAGAGAGACCCTGACTCAAAGGGGAACAGATGAACGGTGCCCGAGGAGCATACCCAAGGCTGACCTCTGATCATGTGCACGTACACGCACCCATACCCACATGTGCAATCATACCCAAGAACATGACACTCACGCTTACACACAGAGAGGGAGAAGCCTGATATGGGCAGCAATGTGAATGAATATCAAAGCTGTTACCCTGAATGAGAAGAATTCACACTGCATGGTTTCTTTCTTAATGAAATTCTAGACATGAAAGAGCTGATAGCTGCCAGGGGCTGGGTAGGGTGACCTACTGGAAGAAGAAAGCAGGGAATTTGGAAGGTGGTGGAACCTTCTGTGATCTGAGTGCATCTGTGATACCACAAGGACAGGATGTAAAACAGTCAGGTCTCATCAAGCTGGTAAAAAAAAATGGTAAAAAATGATAGCATTTAATTGCATGTCAATCACACAGCAGTAAAATATGTTTACCTAAAAAGTTTATGAAATTCTCAAGGAAGACACTTTCTGAGAGTGTTTAAATGAAACAGAAAAAAAAATTGAAAGGCATTATCATAAAAGCAGACTCACGCTTGTGCTTGTGGCTATGCTTATGAAGGCCTCTTGAAATAATCAACCCTTAATAATTCTGCATCACTAAGGTCTGTCAGATGATTCTGGGTCAGAAGGCTGAAGATTTGATGCTCCAACGTTCAGTAGTATAGGGGCTGTCCCGGTATTAAGTGGTCTCTATAAATTGGCTAAGTTTTAGAAGCCATGCTTAGTGCTTCCCATAATTTCAGTTAACTCAGTCATTCTGGAGTTCTGACGGGGTTGAAGACCTATAGTCTCATAGCCAGTCCTGGCTATTTACTTTGAGAGAAAAGATCTGAGTAGATGGTTTTCAGCTGACATTCATTCTAAAGCCAAGAAAAAAGCCAGGTTCAAAACTAAGTGTTTTAGTCAAGAGAGACGACAGAGGTTCTGGTTAGTCAACAAAATGATGGACTGGGTATTAAGACTATCTTGTACCTCACTGGTACAAATTGGCATAATTATGTTCTAATTGAATTCTGAGAGAAAAGCTTTATTTTAACAGGGTAATATGTAGGAGGAGCTAAGGGGAAAGGAGCACCAAGAGGAAAAGATGGAGTAAGGAGAGGAGAAGATGAAGTAGATGAGAAGCTCGGTAATGAGAGAGAAAAAGAGAGAGAAAGAGAGAGGGGGCATGGAGGCAGAAGTTCACGTGTCTCCACTAGTCAAAGATAGTTTACATAGCTAGGTAGGGTATTGGGTTACACTTCTGATTGAGCATTACCATACTTATAAAACCTTTGATTAACATTTTAAAAAATTGTATAAAAGCAAAAAGGAAAAGGGGGCACGGGATAGGTGTTTTCTAGGGAGGGGAAATGGGGAAAGAGGATAGCATCTGAAATGTAAATAAAATATCCAATAAAAAAACATATTTTGTAACAAAAAAAAAGAAGGCCTCTTGAGATACGTGTCAGTGAGAAAACCTGAGCATTCCACTGGCTGTTTCTGCTGTCTATGCTCCTATAGCTTGCATCCTTTAAGAATCATCCTATAGCTTGCATCCTTTAAGAATCATTCCTTTGCTTATAGTCAGATACATGATATATAATTAATATAATATATACATTCTTTATATATATTATATATTCTTTAAATATATCTTTTATATAATATATTATTCATAAATAATATATCCTTTATATATCCTATATGTGCTCTTTATATAATATATATCCTATATCTAATGTATCTTTTATATATAATATGTATCCTTTATATATAATATATATCCTTTACACTCACACACATATATGTGTGTATATACTATATATGCTTTTTATATTATATATATTTTATATATAATATAACCTTTATATATTTTTGAGAGAGAGAGAGAGAGAGAGAGAGAGAGAGAGAGAGAGAGAGAGAG
>JADRCG010009239.1:234251-247824 GCA_019844195.1 Rhabdomys dilectus | reverse complement strand
AGAGAGAGAGAGAGAGAGAGAGAGAGAGAGAGAGAGAGAGAGAGAGACTGACTTCTGGCCAAGAATTACGGTGCATGCCTTTAACCTTAGCATTAAAATACTGTTCCCTTAGTGCAAGAACAGACTATTTATTTTAACCCATGTGTAACTTAAAATCATTCCTAACTATGGATTAATCCACTATTACATGAGTTTTAATTTCCTAGCTAGGCTTGTTCTGTACATGTGTCCCTTCCCTTCCTCTCAGTACAGTAACTGCAGCTAGGTCCAGGGCAAAAACAAACAAAAACAAAAACAAAACAAAAAGACAAAAATAAAAAAACAACAACAACCCAAAAAGCTAGAGGAAAATCGAAACCGCACCAACATCCTCAGAAACTGTGCATTCACACAGTCTGGCCACAGAAATCCCTGCCATTCACAACCAACTTGGGATGGGGTTATGATGCCAGCTGCCACATGGAAGGCTGAGGCAGGAGGATTCTAAATTTAAGGCCAGCTGGGGCAACTTAGTGAGACCCTATCTCACCATAAAAAGTGAAAGGAGGTCTGAGAATTCAGCCCCATGGTAGAGGTCTTACCTATCATGCCTTTGAAACTCTAAATTCAATCTCTAACATGGAAGAAAAGAGTCATTAGCATGCTTGCCTCCTCTGACTTTGCCTCCTCTGACTTTGCCACAGGGTTCAGGCCAAGCATCCTAGAAGCACAGTACAGAAAGTACACATGCATCCTGAGCATGATAAAACACAGCTAGAGTCAGCATACCTTGAAGCTTTCAGAAACATGACCTCAGGCATCCCAGGTCCTAGAGCTAATGGAAACCACAGTTAGTGGTGACACCCAGGTATTTTCAAAGTCTCTCTAAGTGACTTTCAGACTGCACTCAGCAGCTTCTGTCTACAGTCTGTCTACAATCTGTACAACCTCCAACCCTCCATGTAGAGAATTACCTGTGTTCCTATTAAAAACACAGATTCCCCCAGGCCACACCCCTACAGCACCCCCTATGTTCAGGGAGGGCTCCAGAACCTAGTTTTAACCAGCCTCCTTGGACTTTGCTGCAGGAGATCAGCAAATACTATGCTGTCCCTGAGTAGCTGCCAAAGTAAATCTTTCTAGTAGTCCCTAGGAGGGTTAAAGGAAGAGGCAAGAGGACGGATAGGGTGGCCAGCATGCTTGAATTTATTAAAAGGTTGACAAAGTTTCAAAAGAGCAGAAAGTTGGGGTGGACCAACAGGTCCAAAGAGCAAGAGAGTGTCTCATAGCTGCAAGGCATTTGACTTCATGCAAATGAGGCCAGGAACATTGAACTTGGTGACCACCTCATTGGAACCCAGCTTTTAATTTCTTGCCAGGAAGTGGCTCTTTAGCCCTGAGTGCCTTAGACATCAGGGCAAGCAAGCTCTCCTCTCAGAAATAACAGGAGAGGCACGTCGCTGTCTTGGAGGTGCGAATGAGTCAGGAGATGAGGAGGTCTCCATCTGAAGTGGACTGGATGGAGGCTGTCCCCAACACTCTCTCAGTTAGAAGGGGGAAGGTCTTCATTTCGTCTCGCACACAGGTGTGGGCTGACAACACACTGGACCACAGCACCCGCCGCCGCCGCCACAGCACCCGGAGCCACAGCAGCTGCCTCCGCAGCCCCCGCAGCCCCCGCAGCCAGATCCGCAGCAGCTAGACCCGCAGCCTCCGCAGCCCCCGCAGCCAGACCCGCAGCAGCTAGATCCGCAGCCAGAGCCTCCGCAGCCACAGCAGGAGCCACAACAGGAGCCACAGCAGGAGCCACAGCAGCCGCAGCAGCCCTGCTGGCAGCAACACTCCTCACAGCAGTCTTGTTCCTGGGAGCAGCAATTGAGGCAGTCTCCCGGACAGCATCCCATGGTCCCAGCCGGTCAGGTCGCAGGTCAGGAACGCGGCCGAGCTTCCTCTAGGTCTGACAGTGGCCAGCTGGACAGCAGCTTTTATATCCCCCTAACCCAGGGGTGTTGGCACGGGGTACAGGATGTTTGCTTTGTTATTATTTATGCTGGTTTCCATAAGAACGTCTCATTAGCTGGCTGTTTATTTTCCAGCCGTGAGTACCTCAACTCATAAAAACGGCCCCACTCGTCCCAACTGCTGTTTGTCCAGAGGGTAAAAATACACCTGGGAAAAGACCTGTCATTAGCCAAGTTGGAGGGAGGAAGGGAAGCTGGCCAAAGAATCTACTCTGGCTCCTCTCCCACTTCTCTGGTGGCATAAAGGAGATGCCTCTGTTGGCCATGTAGCCTGTTTTCATGGATGCTGGCCCTTGAAAACTTAAGAGTGAGAATGGATAAGCCTTCTGCCTACACAGAGGCTGCAGTGGAGGGTCTGACTCTGTGGATCCTCCCAGGCAGAATAGCATTCTCTCCCCAGCCCTGTGAGCAAAGCAAATATTTGTCTCTGTGTGAGGTATGTGGATGTGAGCTGCACGTTTATTTAGGCTTGGCGGGTGAGCATCAATCACGAGTAATAACTGACTTGTGAAGTGCAGATAGACTCACTATAAAACTGCGGAAGGCTGAGGAGCCGCATTCTCCCTAAGCTGAGATGAACTGAACGTTCTCACTTCTCCCTATGTAGGCAGGAAGAGCTCAGGGCAGCATCTGCAACCCACAGCCCCAGTTCTCTCTGTAATGGAAGATGGAGATAAGGAAGGGAAGGAGGGAGGTAAGAGGGAAGTAAGAAGGGAGGGAACGAGGGAGGGGAGGAGGGAGGGAAGGAGGGAGGGAAGGAAGGAGGGAAGGAGGAAGGAGGAAATCAGAAAGAAAAAGGAAATGGAAGTAGGAAAGAGGGAAAGAGAAGGAAGGAGGGGAAGGGATAAGGAGGGAGGAGAGATGGAGGGAGGGAGGAAAAAAGAAATAAATGAGAAAGAAAAAAGGAAATAGAAGGAGAGAGGGAAGGGAAGGAGAGAAGAAGGGAAGGAGAAATGGAGGGATAGAGAGAGAAATAAAGAGGGAAGGTGGGTAGGAAAGATGAAAGGAAGAGAAGACAGAAATGATGGAAGGTAGGAAGGCTGGAAAAAGGAGGGGTGATGGGAGCAAAGGAAGAAAATTGGAAAGGGACATTAGAGTGAATGAAAGAAGGTAGAGAATGAGGAAGAGTAAAAAGGATAAGGAAAGAAAGGGGAGGAAGGGGAAGAGAAAGAATGGGGGAAGGGAAGAGAAGAAGGAAGAAAAGAAGGAAGTGGGAAGGAAAGAGAAGGAAGGAGGAAAGGAAGTAAAGAAGGAAATGAGGAAAGAGAAAGAAAGGGAAGAAAGGAAGAGAGAGGGAGAGAGGGAGAGAGGAAGGGGTGGAGGGACAGAGGGAGGGAGGGCCACTGGAAGCCAAAGCACTCCATTGAAACAGGAATGTTGCAAGGCTGAAGAGAGGGCTCAGCACTTAAGAACACTTGTTTTTCTTGCACAGGACCCAGCCTTAGTTCCCAGCACACACATGGAAGCTTACAACCACATGCAACCCCAGCTCCACAGGAGCCAGTGTCCTCTTCTGATCCCTGTGGGTACCAGATGCGGAGCAGTGCACAGGCATGCATGCAGACCAAACACCCATGTACATAAAATCAATAAGTCTATAAAAATAGAAAGAAGAATGTTGAATTCATGGACAGATACAACTGCCTTTGGCAAAGCTATAGATTTTGTGTGGTTGCTTCTAGGCAACCAACGCCAGTTAAAAAATCTCCCCTGAGGTTTTATTATTTCTCATAGTTTTTCTTACTGAATTAAACTCCTACCTTAATGGAATGCTGAGTTTTAAGGAAAACAAAAGGCAGAGACGATTTAGAGCGTCTGTCGGGATGTGGCATTAGTGCGGAATATCCCAGTGTTACCCCAAGAAATCAAAGGCTTTGGGGAAGAGATGAGAATGCTCAAGTTCTGAGACAGGTGAGCAGTCTGTCCGTACGTTAAGCCCTGGGAACTTTCCATGCTCTAGGGGTGAGCATGGCAGTCCCAGAGCCAATGGGGATCCACCTTAAGCTAAGGGTAGGGGTACAGATGGGAATCTGAGTCAAATAATACAGCCCCTCCCCTCTCCTTTGCCTTTCTTTTGGAGATGGGCTGGAAGCAAGGCCACCTCTAAGAGAGGTTAGGCAGACTCAGGACCAGGCAGATGTGGTACAAGAAAAGGAAGTGCATAACTTGGACCTAATGTGGATCCCCCTGCTTTACCTGATAGGGAACCTGGAGCATGAGGAAGCCCTGAACCATCCCCAGCTCCAGTTGCTAAGACTAGTTTCATGTCAGCATTACACAGAGTGGCATCTTCCAGGATGACACTGAGATTATACTAATGCCACATCCTGGCAGACACATCCTGGCATCAGTGGTTCTCAACCTAACACTGCGACCCCTTAATACAATTCTTCATGTTCTGGTGACCCCCACAACCATAAAATTATTTTGTTGCTACTTCACAACTGAAATTCTGCTATGGTTACGAATCATAATTTAAATACATAATATGCAGAATGTCTGATATGCCACCCCTTTAGCAGATGTCACCACCCATGGGTTGAAAATAGCTGCTTTACCAAGAAAAAATCCAGGTTCAGAACTAAGTGTTTTAGTTAGGAGAGATGACAGAGGTTCTGGTTAGTCAACAAAATGATGGACTGGGTATTAGGACTATCTTGTACCTCACTGGTACAAATTGGCATAATTATGCTCTAATTGTATTTTGAGAGAAAAGTTTTATTTTAACAGGAAGGGTGATATGTAGAAGGAGCTAAAGTGGGAGGACTAAGGAGAGGAAGAGAAGGAGTAAGGAGAGGAGGAGAAGAAGGAGAGGAGAAGCTAGGTGATGAGAGAGAGAAAGAGAGAGAAAAAGGGTGGGGACATGGAGGCAGATGTTCATGTGTATCCACCAGTTAAAGATAGTTGATATATCTAGGCTGGGTATTGGGTTAAACTTCTGATTGAGCATTACCAAACTTATGAAGCCTTTGATTAACATTTTTAAAAAATTGTATAAAAGCAAAAAGGAAAAGGGGGCATGGGATAGAGGTTTTCTAGGGAGGGGAAATGGGGAAAGGGGATGACATCTGAAATGTAAACAAAATATCCAATAAAAAAATAAAAAACACTTTAAAGAGAAAAAAAGAAACTATGGGGAATAAAACAAGAGCCAGACTAATAAGGAAGGCTGAAAGGATACTAGAGGAAATGAGGAAAGTGGTGGAAAAAAGGTGGAAATCAGGACAGTAATCGATAAACAGCTTTACTCCTAGGAAAATTATGTATGAAGAATATAAATAAAAACTGGGTCACATAATAAATTGTAGCAGTATGAACAACTGACAATGACCAGGTCCTACACTGCTAGCTTCTAGCTAGTAAGAAATCTATTTGGGCTGGAGAGATGGCTCAGCACTGAGTGTTCTTCCAGAGGTTCTGAGTTCAAATTCCAGCAACCGCATGGTAGCTCACAACCATTTGTAATGGGATCTGATGCCCTCATCAGATATGTCTGAAGACAGCTATGGTGTACTCATATCAATAAAAGAAATGATTAAATCTTAAAAAGGAAATATAACAAAAAGAAAGGAAAATAGCTGCTTTACATCATGCCCACTTTTTTTCTTGAAAGCAAGCATTCAGTTAAGTCAGGAGTTGTATAACACAGATCTCCAAATGTATCCCTGTTTTAGATTAAGTCAAAATCTGAGTGTTTATGAAGTTGTATGCTTAAAAGTGTCTAAGGTGGGCTAGACTATCAGTTTGGCTACAAAACACTGACATAATTTAACACTGCTTAGACCACATACAACCTGAAAGTGCTTGTATTTCTTAGAAGATGACACCAGTGTCCAGAGGGACACACTAATGGTAGATTGGACTCATTGCTAGGTGTTCTGTTTCCTGGTCAAGTGTCCATGCCACAGTACCACCCTGAGGCTGGCACTTGGGAGAGGAGCATAATCCAGCAATGTCCATAGCACACAAGTCCTTCTATTCTGTTGGGTTTGTGACAGGCAATGCATTCTCAGCGTCTTAACTACTCTGGATGAAGTTTAAGTGTGTTCTCCCAAACTGTGTTGGGAGCTTGGCCCTCACTGCAGTAATGTGAGGCACTGAAGGACTTTCAAGAGGTGTGGCCTAGTAGCCCACTGAAGTGCTGCCCACCAGAAGGGAATGCTGGACTCCTGAGTGATTCTTCTCAGAGCTAGTTCTTATAAAAGCCAGGACCTGACTTCAGTTGCCTTCTGATGTCCCATTTGGAGCAGAGCACTCTCTCTCTGTCTCTCTCTGTCTCTCTTTCTCTCTCCTGCCTGGTGATGTATCCTTCCTCTCTCCCCTCTCTCTTTCTCTCATTTTTCTCACTCTCCCATGTGCGGATGTTGACAATATGCCATGGAACATCCTGAACAATTAGCTAAATAAACTTCTATAGACGTAGATCCAGCTATATATAGTCACAATAAACTAATAGACAGGATTTTTTTAAAAAAAGAATTCAATGAGCGTTCCTGTCTTCCTTGTTCTATCATTCGGTGTTCTTGCCTCTCAGCCAAACACCCTCTGCTTCTACATTTTACTTGACACCTCTGTGCACCAACTTCCTCAACTGTTAACTGGAAACTATGATAGTAATAACATGTCTCTCAAAGATGCTGTGATGAAATGTGTGCATGCATGTAACATGTAACATGCAACGTGTAACAGACCTCCAGATCTTAGCACTCCTGACACCATGTTGGAAGTACCATTCAAACCATAGAACCCAGCACGTAGGCAACAATGTCTGCCAAGATGAGATTAAAGAGCTAATCCATCAAAAACCTATAGTTCTGGGAAAGTTTCTAGATAACCAACTTTGCTTTTCGGCTTCTGGAGTTCTGCTTCTGACGAACTGATCTTGCTAACTGAGGTGGGTCAAGCCAGGATGTGGCTTTGTGCTTAAAAGCTCACCCTGAGAAAGCCTTAGAGCTGCACTGTGGTCCTGAATACCCAGTGTAGTTGCTGGCCAGCTAATAAAGAGTTTCTATTGGATTGAACTGTGTCCAAGCGCCCTACTCTGGTGGCTATGTCACAACACACATGCAGACAGAGCACAGGGAACAACGGCCTTAGAGAAGCATCTGCTATTGCAAATATACAATAGAGTGTGTGCCTGCGTGTGTGTGTGTGTGTGTGTGTGTGTGTGTGTGTGTAAGTGTGTGTGTGTGTGTGTAAGTGTGTGTGGGTGTGTGTGGGGGTGTGTGGGTGTGTGTAAGTGTATGTGTGTGAGTGTGTGTGTGTAAGTGTGTGTGTAAGTGTGTGTGTGCAGGCGTGTGTGTGTGTGTAAGTGTGTGTGGGTAGGTGTGTAAGTGTGTGTGGGTGTGTGTAAGTATGTGTGTAAGTGTGTGTGTGGATGTGTGTGTAAGTGTGTGTGTGGATGTGTGTGTAGGTGTGTGTGTATGTGTGTGTGTAAGTGTGTGTATGTGTATGTGTATGTGTGTGTTCATAAAATGCATAGGGATATTTTCCTCCAGACAATGATTCTTTCATTCAAGTAATTTCAAACAGAAACCCTGATGAAACAGAGATAGAAACATCAGAACAGGCTAAATTACGGCCGTCATCTGCAACAGAATGGGGAAGAAGGTAACCCTCACACTCTCTCAGTAGTCACCATGGAGCACACTTCCCTCAGTCCGCCATGGAAATCTGGAGATGGGACTCGCTTTTTCTGAGATTTGCACAGTGGGCAGCCAAGCCACTGTACTCAGTTACCCATCCCCCACAAAATACCTCCAGATAGGGAGTGTGGGGAGTTAGGGAGAAGTGACAGGGATGAGCTTTGGCCTGGGCAGCATCGGTAATGACAGATGTCCAAGAATGAAACCTGAGCAATAGAAGCCCCTTATAGAAAAGGGGAGCAGGTCTAGAGTGGAAGAGGGTACGATTGGATGAGTATTCCCCCATAAACCATAGGTGGCTGGGAACCTGGGCTCCTTGCACCTCACGTAGATAAGAAGTAACTCCATGTCCCTGTGCCTCCATCACTCCCACGTGAGGAGGACAAGATGGGCTAGACCCCTATGAAAAGGACTAGGAGGGTTCCATTCTCTCCGATCATCCTGCACCCCAAAGAGAATGGTCTGATCTAGTTCAGAGACTACAACGGGTCAAGTGCAGTGAGCCCCACCTGCTGACAGAGACAGGCTGACTGGGAAAATGACTCCCTTTCACTGGTTACACCTGCTGCCGAGAGAGGGAACATCTCCAAACGAGGTGGCCCTTAGACTCCTTTAAGCTCTAGAGAGGCAGAGTGGTCCCAGCCCAAGAGCCCAGAGGCCTGTTAAGGGAATGGAAACTTGACAGAAACAAGATGCCACTTAGTGCAACTAGAACCTCTTTCAGGAGACAAGTGTCCGAGTGTGAGCATATGAGTGGAGGCGTATAAACGTAAGCTATGCCATGAGTGTGGGAAGTGATGGGAAGTTCATTTTCCTCCCAGGGCAGAGGCCCTGTGCCACTCGCTACTGTACAGTGCAGGGGTTGAAGGCATAGCCAGGTAGCTGGCTAGGAGCCTAGGGCAGAGGAGCTGAGCAAGCTGACTAGCCTCACGGGGAACCTGCTTCTCTAGGGAGAGAGCAGGTCAAGAGCCAGGCGTGGCCACGCCATCCTCATTCAGAATGACTGCCAGAGGCTCTCCTCCTTTTCCTGCTTTTGGTCTGTCCCTAGATGTCTTCTCTGGAGCTGTGGTTTTCCAAGTGTCCCCATCATCCCTGTCATGACTTTCCTTCCATAGATCCAGGTGTTGTCAACTGCTCCGTCTGAAGATCCCTTCCAGCCCCTCTCAATGCTTTTCTTCCCGTGTCAGGAACTCAAGGCTTGGCAGAACTTAGTGATTAAATCCCCTATTCTCTTTTCCAACCACCTGGTAGAAATGCCAACAGCCAGGCAAAGATGGATGCCAGGCTGCTGGGCTCCAGCTCCAGGCTCTGCAGAGTTCCTGCCTGACCAAAGTAGAAAACAGACTCCATTTTAGCAGTAGCAAGAACCTCAGAAAAAAACTCCCTTCACTTCCCTTTAGAGAGCTAGCTCCACACGCTATCTTAGTGCTGATACCCTGCCCCTTATGATAACTCACAGATCATTCCGTCACCAGGTACATAAAGAAGTCTTCCATAGGATTATATTATAACAGTAGTCTGTATTAACCAATTCCCTACTGAAAGACACTCAGGTCACTCCTACTATTTCTGATATTTTCTCACTCTAACTACGTTGTGTGGAATAACTGTAGTTTAAGTCACACATGTGTTTTACACATATCTTGGTGTCTCCCTGCTGTAAACTCTTTGAAATCATGGGGTCAATGAGTTCTTGCATTTGTAATTCTCATGGATGTTGTCATATCACTTTTTATAAAGGTACCAAATTACACCCCCTTCAGCCCTGTGTTTCATTCCCCTCATACCTCACCTACAAGATGGCTGTCAAGGAATGTGAGCTTGCCCATCTGATGCGGGGAAGACAGCAGGGTTAATGTGCATCTTTGTTGTGTACTTAAATGCCAGCTGTGCTCCCTCTCTGGTGAATTAGCTTCTCATCCCAAGCCGTTGCCCATCTTTCTGTTAAGTTGTTGATATTTTTTTGATAGAAATAGTTTGCACAGCAGAAAATATTTCATTCTTATTTAGTTGTATCCATAGATATTTTTAGGAAAAAAATAATCCTATAAAGTTTATTATATATAAAACACTTGCAGATAAAATAAACATCATGTATCAAAATTAGCCAAATCCAATGATATCTCACTGAAATATTTTACAGTTAGAAGAGGCATTCTAAAGCAATGGGGCGTTTTCACTATCTAATCTATTCTTATTCTTTGTTTATATTATTATTATTATTATTATTATTATTATTATTATTATTATTATTATTTGGTTTTTCGAGACAGGGTTTCTCTGTGTAGCCCTGGCTGTCCTGGAACTCACTCTGTAGACCAGGCTGGCCTCGAACTCAGAAATCCGCCTGCCTCTGCCTCCCAAGTGCTGGGATTAAAGGCGTGGGCCACCACCGCCTGGCTTGTTTATGTTATTTTTAAACGGACTTTTTCCATACAATATATTCTGATTCCTCCAGATCTCTCATTACCCCAGATCTTCCCCTCTTCCCCACCCAGCCAAACCTATACCCTTTTTCTCATTAAAATAAAAACAGAAGTTAATAATATTATTATTAATAATAATAAAAGATAAGATAAAAGCAAACCAGAATAGGACAAAACAAGCAAAAATAATAAAATAAAAAGAGACCACCCCAAAAGCACGAGAATCACATACAGACTCTAAGACACACACATTTGCATACACAGAAAAACATGCTTTTTGCTACTTTATTGAGTTCTTATATTTACCATCCTTCTCCACCCCAATCTCACCTAACCCCCCACACTAGCTAGGCGAGAAAGAAGGTTAGAGAGGAAAGGGGACGTCGACCTCTTTAGACTACTTCCTGCTGATTGTGGCCATCAAGTCCCTAGGGGCAAGTCCACTCTTCATCTCCAGCATATCTTCAACTAGGAAAGCTGCAAGCCATCAACAGCAGCGAACACAACAGCAGGGACCAGCAGTAGCAGCATGGAGAGCAGCAGTGGGACTCTGGCATTTCTACACTCTCGCAAGAGTCTTCAGCTGGCAAAATCATGCCCCTGCCAGAGCACGAGACAAGGCATAGTCAGCTGCCGTGGACAGTCCAAAGCAGTCCCATATCACACACCCGGGATTAAAACAAAGACATATTCACCAAACATAACTGGGTTTTTAAGGAAACCAAAATTCTCACTATAGAAAAACCCGTAAAAACAAAATCAGAAACCATAATATATAAAGAAAAGATCTATAAGAAAGTGAAAAGAAAATTTCCAAAATAACCACTTTGTTTATTTTGTGTTGTCCATGAGGCCTGCCCTTAGGTGTGGGTTTGTAACCCAGTGAGACACCACTGGATTTTGAAACTGAATTTTCCTTTGCAAGCTGTTATCAACTGGAGTTAGCTGTTATCAATTGGTTAGGGATAGGGGCTTGTGTTCACTTCCCCTCTCAGCACTGGGATCTATCTGGTTTAGACCTGTGCAGTCCTGTGCATGCTGCCACAGTCTCTGTGAGTTCATATGTGTGTCTCAGTTCTGTTGTGTCTAGAAAGTGTCTTTCATCCCTACTGGCTCCGACACTCTTTCCACCTTCCATTCCTCAGAGTTTCCTGAACACTGAGGGAAAGGGATTTGATGGAGGCATCCCATTTAGGACTGAGTGTTCCAAGGCCTCTCGACTTCTGCACGGTGTCCAATTATGAGTCTCTGTGTTTGGTGGTGTATGCCTGTAGGATGTACTGAGGGAGGCAAAAGAAGAAGGATCAAGAGTTTGAGGCCAGCTTGGACTACACATCTTTTTCACCATCACTCAGATAAAATGGCAGGCCACAAAATTGAGGGAAAATTGACACTGTAATTAATAACTATCTTCCTAGGCTGCCACATCACAGTATTATTATTATAATTTTTAAATATCTGTGTATGTGGTGTGTGTGTGTGTGTGTGTGTGTGTGTAGGTCAGAAGACAACTTTCAAGAGTTGCTTCTCTCCTTCCACCTTGTGGGTCTTGGGGGTGGTATTCAGTCCGCCAGGTTTGGTGGCTGGTGCCTTGAACTCTTAAACCTTCTGTCTCCCTTTCCCAAATGCTGTGAGTACAGGCACATTCCACTGGGACCAGCTTACATCGTATTTCTTAAAGTCTTGGAACCCTGAGGCTAGAGAGATGTCTCAGCAGTTAAGAGCACAGGGTGTTCTTCTGCAGGACCAGAGTTTGATCCCCAACACCCACATGGCAACTCACAACTTTTTTTTAATGGTGTCTTCTGGCCTCTGGGGGCATCAAGTATGCATGTGGTATGCAAACATACATGCTCATCCATACACATAAAATACAAATCTCTTTTTAAAATCTTGTATGTCTAGTAGGCCAATTACAAAATTTCATCATATTTATGATATATTTTATTATTAGTACATCTACTTTATAACTAAGTATTATTCCCCACAACTGAAATCAGAGAGATAGACAGAGAGAGAAAGAGAGAGAGAGAGAGAGAGAGAGAGAGAGAGAGAGAGAGAGAGAGAGAGAGAGAACTTGCTTTAGGCTACCTATTCTACCTATTTCTGCCAATTTTTCTACTAAGCTATTCATCTTTCTTAACTGATTTATAGGAACTTATTTTATAAGAAGCATGTTTCATTTTTCATTATGTCAAATATGTTTCAAAATTTGCCCCAGAGCACCAGTTAATTGTGTCTGTGGTGTCTTTCCTTTCTTGTCCTGTTATGTTTTAAAATCTGTTCTTCATCTCCAAATCAAATGCAAGCCATTTTATTTGTTTCTAGTTCTTATGATTGTGCCTTTATACTTAGTCACCCTACACATGAATTAATTCTGGTGTGTGGCAGGCAACATGGTTTTCCCCATTGAAGAAATTCATACTTAAATAAAATGAGTAAATTTAATTTTAAAAGCCATGTATAAAGTATGTGTGCCCACTGTTGGCCTTAATCAGAGAATCCTTTTTCCAGTGAACAGCACATGTAGAAACTCATGGCTGCACTAGATACTGAGGCTAAGTAACAGACGCGTGCTCGGCCTTCAGAAACCCATCTGCATCTTCCCTTCTAACACTCAAGGAACACAGTTGTGGAAGTGGGTGGGGAGGATGTCATAGCAACACACAGCAGACAGAAACTGCAGACACAATGCTGCAGCAGGTCAGGCGTCTGCAGAAAATGGGATCCGGGCTGGAGAGATGGCTCGGCTGTTCACAGCGTCTGTTGCTTAGGCAGAGGATCCCCATCCACAGAGACCATCACACCTTCAGTGACTTCGGTTCAGGAGATCTGACACCGTTGTCTGACGTCCATGAGCACCACGCCTGCAAAGGGGTGCACAGCCATATACGCAGGCTAAACACTCATACATGTAAAATGAAATCATTTTTGAATAAAATAAAAAATAAGATTGTCAACAGTCAAGCACGAAAGGAAAGGGGATTCAAGGGCTCCGTCTCTCACTACTGAGCAATTGCTGCTGACAGATGAAGTGGGGGAGTCACTGCCTTCAGCAGTGTAAGCACTGGTGGTGTCTCCCCCCAACACACACACACACACACACACACACACACAGACACACACACACACACACAAAACCAGGCTCCAATGAATAGTTACGAACAGATGCTAACACAATTGGATCTGATTAAACTAAACAGGTCACAAAACAAGGCCAAAAGTCATCAGTCTGGACAGGGAAGGGTTAACCAGGATATAAGTGTGATAAGAGATTATATGAGACTCATCATAATACATACACATGTATGAAATTGTCAAAGGAAAATTTGGGTTTAAAAAAAAAAAGCGTTAAGTTTGCCCTCTATTCTGGCGGCCTCTAGTGTTCATCTACTGACATTACATACGCAGCATCATGGCCAGGACTGCACTGGGCAATTTATAGACAGGATCTCTCTCTCTTCTCTCTTCTCTCTTCTCTCTTCTCTCTTCTCTCTTCTCT
>JADRCG010009239.1:212760-228360 GCA_019844195.1 Rhabdomys dilectus | reverse complement strand
GTGTGTGTGTGTGTGTGTGTGTGTGTGTGTGTGTGTGTGTGTGTGTGGTGTTGTGTTAGGAGGATGTTTCAGTGATCAGAACATGATATTTTCACCAATGTCAATCATGAGAATTGTCCCAGGAGAGGACAGAAGCTTGAGACTCCTGGAGCTTTTCTCTCACTTGCAGTAAAATCAGGGGGCTGCGAAGACAGCTCTGACTGTCGCGTGACTGCTGGCCTGCATCAGAATCCCTCACACACACATACAAAGCCAGATGCAGCGGAGCATGACTGTAAGCCCAGCACTGGGGGAGGGGTGGAGACAGGGGGATCTGTGGGACTTGTAGGCCCACGAGTCTAGTCAACTGGTGAGCCCTAGGTTCAGTGTCAGACCCCGTCTCAAATAACATGGACAGTGACAGAGGAAGATGTCTAGTGTCAACTTCTGACTTCCTCACGAATGTGCACACACACACACACACACACACACACACACACACACACATTCACAGAGAGAAAAAGACACCACACACCACATACATACACACACAAATAAATAAATAAATAAATAAATAAATAAATAAATAAATAAATAAATAAAATCAGCTTCTCACAGAACCAGTGAGCCCTGCACACCCCGAGTCAGCCACTCCTCACTCTGCCCCGCTGCTGCTCATCACTGCGAGCACACCGACTCCCTCATGCTGCGAAGGCACAGCTTTGTTTCCTCTCTTGACTCTGCTGCACCCCTGGAATGTTCTTTCCCTCTGATGTCCCTTCTCTGGCTTCAAGTCTCAACAAAAATGTCATCTACTAGCAAAACCAACCTTGGCCATGGTCACTAGCACCACCCAGACCTGTATCCACCTCCTCCTCTCTCTCTTTCTCTCTCTCTCTTCCTTGGTGCCGATTCTGGCCATTGCGTGACATCAGAAAGAGGCTTTCTCCTTGAAGGAAATCACAACCGTATATGGGGGTGACTGGACCTTTTATCTAGTGGGAAAACGCTGGTTAATATTGAATGAAACAGACAATTCAGATTTTTATGCCAGAATAAGAATTTATTGGGAAGACAAACAAGGATTTGTGTTGCATTTAAAAGACAGAAAGTGTCACCAAAAAAGGTGAAGTCCACTGATGTTGTTACACAAGCCTGTCAATCAGCTCTCCCATACTCAACAGAACTATTTACAAATCACATTTAGGTAAGTTTTATTAAAGGATAGCATTGCATATGTAAATGTGGCTTTGTGTGAATATTGTAGGCGACTCAAAAGATGGACTTTGCATTTCCTGTGCCCAAGGATGACACCAACAAATGCACTGCAGGCTGGAACTGACCCCAAGCACTGGTCTGTCTTTGTCCAGTGCGGTCACTTTTTGAGGTCTTGGGATGAGGTGGAGCTAAGGTGTGACTGCTATCTTTGTCCCCCTTCTGGCCAAGGTATCTCTAATGCACAAAAGTGTTGCAAGGCCCACATCGAGACCTTGTGACACAAGGATTAGAGACACAGGGCCCAATGGGTTTATCACATGCGTTGGTTGTGGCACAGGGATTGCAGGGGAGCCTGGAGACAGAAAATTATTGGAGAAAGTTAGGGCAGAGCAAGTTGAACACACAGGAAGACACTAAAAACACAAACTAGGACCCTTCCTTTGAATGTGTCCAGGTGGAAGAGTGAAGGGATAAGTTAATTCCCTCCAAGAAAACAACTCATCCCAAGGAAAAGTCATTCAGCCATACTCACTTGCAGTCCTCACTCTCCAGCAGGCCCCTGTAGGTGTTGATCTCACACTCCAGCCTGGCCCGGATGTCCAGCAGCACCTGGTACTCCTGGTTCTGACGCTCCAGGTCACAGCGGATCTCAGACAGCTGTTGCTCCACATTGGTGATCAGACACTGCACCTGAGATAGCTGAGTACTGTAGCGAGCCTCACTCTCTGTCAGGGTGTTCTCCAGAGAGTTTCTCTGTGGAAGAGAAGACAAAGGCTGTCACAGAGCTGTTCCCTCTGAAGGTTCCTGCATGGCCTTCCAAAGAAGTTTCAGGCTCTGCCTCCCAACTCCACACTGCTCAGCAGCAGGTCTGGACACTACATACCAGGTTGTGCTGGGCCTGCAGCTCGATCTCCAGGGCGTTGACTGTGCGTCTCAGATCGATGATCTCAGCCTGGCAGGACTGCAGCTGCTCTGAGCTGGACACCACCTGCTTGTTCAGCTCCTCTGTCTGCAATAGCCAAGGGGAGGGACAGGATCAGACCCTGCCCTACAGTCCTGGGGGACTCAGTTCCTGAGCACCCAACCACGGGCTCAGATGCCCACCTGTGTGGTAAACCATTCCTCCACTTCCCGGCGGTTGGTTTCCACCAGGGCCTCGTACTGACACCTGGTCTCATTGAGCACACGGTTCAGGTCCACAGTGGGAGCAGCGTCCACCTCCACGTTGAGGCGGTCTCCAAGCTGGCAGCGCAGGGTGTTGACTTCCTGGTAGGGGAAGGGGGAAAATTCAAAATATCAGGAAGGATCTTGATGCTCTTTTTAAGAGAATGCAGTTAGGCATCTGGTGCAGTGAACCATTCTACAATCTCCGTTCCATTCTTTCCCAGCATCCTTTTCCCATGACTGGTGACAGACTGATTCCTTTCCACAAAGCATCTTCCAGCCCATACCTCATTCTGCCCTTCATGCTAAACATAACACTTTTTTATTTACAGGAATATCATGGTTTAGTAACAGGGCTGAGATATAGCCGGCAACCATTCGAATCCTGCTCCCTAAATATCCTCACCATATTCCTACATGTTTTTATCTTTAAGCTTGGACAATGTCTGACTACAAAGAAAACAAAGCGAGCATGTCTGCATTTTACAATTGACCTCTGCATGGTGCCAACCGAGCTTGGTTCTGAGCTTCAGCACCCACCAGACTGACTTAAATTGTATCTCATCTTTAACACCCCCATATGACTTCTAGAATCATCTAGAACAATGGTCCTCAACCTTCCTAATGCTAGGATCCCTTAATACAGTTTCTCGTGTTGTCATGACCCCCAAACATAGAATTATTTTCATTGCTACTTTATAACTGTTATTGTGCTCCTGTTATAAACCATAATGTAAATATTTGATATTTCCAATGGTCTTAAGTGATCCCTATGAGAGGGTCATCTGACCCCCAAAGGGGTCGTGACCGACTGTTCTGGAATCTTTAAACTGCACATCTTTTTTTTTCTCCTTCCAAAGCTCTCAAATGCTTAGCACCGATTTGGTGCACGATAAGTTCTTGGTTAGCATTAACTGTCGCAGCAGGGTTCTAGGATGCATAGTTGCAGTTGTGTGTTTCCTGTGTGGTGATGACTGACAAACACCTTACTCCATGTTTCCTCCAAGCAGCCCAGACACCAGAAAGCATTTTGGATGGCAATGAAGAGTTGTGTGCTGAGTCCAGCTCAGCCCTCTTGTTGGGCAGCCACCCTGCCCCTTGCCATTCAAAATGGAGAATCATAGTCAGCCATGGTGTCCACATACGCTCCCATTTGGGAGTGACAGAGGCTACAGCACCTGCCTCAGCTCTGACCTTTCCTTATTACTGACTGAGCTAGCCAACTTCCTTTATTCCTGTCCCTGCCTCTGGCAGAAAATCTTAATCTCCTATCAAGATTACTCATTCTTTACAAATACATTTTTGTTTGGAGAACAGCTTTCTGAGTTAATTGAGCCTCAACCCACAGCCTCTCCCCACAGCCTCTCCCCACAGCCTGTGGCAGTTACAAACATGTCCTGGCCAGTCCTATCCTGTGCTTCACGTTGGGAGACTTTACCTGCTCGTGGTTCTGCTTGAGACACAGCAGCTCCTCCCTCAGGGACTCCACCTGAGCCTCCAGGTCAGACCTGCAGAGGGTCAGCTCATCCAGGATCCTGCGCAGGCTGTTGATGTCGGCTTCCACCAGCTGCCTCAGGGACAGCTCCGTCTCGTACCTGCAATCACAGGAGAATCGGGGTAGACTGGGTAGGAACATGCCTCGCCTTGACTCTGCTTTGTTTTTGCTTTGTTGGATAACTAGGAATGATGGATACTAGTTTTTATAACCATCCCCTTCTACTTAAGTCATCCAGACCCAGAAGTAGATCCTGCAGAGAAATGCATGTTAGTTATTTTCACAAAGACAATGAATCTGAGGAGATAAGAGTTTGCAAACTTCCAAGGCTTTCAGGATGAGTGTACTTCCCACATTCTCATGACTTAGCTCTGTGCACAGTAGAGGTCTAGGCTAGTCACAGACAAACAGTTAGGTGGAGCTGAGGTTGGGGCTGGAGACGCCATTCTACAAAGGGGAAGAGGGAAGAGGAGGGAGTGTGGATCTTGGAGACATTCCTAGGGAAAATCTTAATCAACATTGGCCTGTGTGAAGGCCAGAGGAAGGGGAGGGAGAGAACAGATGTGGAGACAAGCAACAACATCCCACGGATCCACCCACTCACTTGGTTCTGAAGTCATCAGAAGCCAGCTTGGCATTGTCGGTCTGCACCACCAGCCTGGCAATCTCAGATTTGCCACACAAGATCTAGAGATCACAAAACATTGTATAGTGATCAGGGAATTGGCACATTACATCAAGAGAAATCTTGTTAATTTGTTTATATGGAAATAATAGAAATTTTTTTTTACAAAATACCACAGCATATTGTGGGTCTATCAAATGCTATCTGTGTACAAAAAAAGGCTCAAAAAATATCTGAGGGACTAAATCTGGAGGCAGACATGCAAATACACAAAGAAGCATCAGCAAATAATCTTATTTTTTCCACTTTCTTAATAAACAATATTAAGAAGCTGATAACAACAATTTGCATTTTTTAAAACAACTAATATTTAGTTGGAAAGTCTCTAAAAGCAAAACAAAAAAACCACTTTAATAAACTTTCAGTCAAATTGGTAAGATAAATACATAAAGTAGCAGGCACAGTGGCCTAGGCAGAGGTTGCTCCATTCTCTAGGCCATCCTAGATAGCCTGGGACCATTTCCACTTAATGTCTAATATTTCTGGGCTTAGCCGAATACTTTGACTCCCCACTGGACACAGTGCACCAAGGGAGACCCAGGGGCATCCAGGTCAAGACAATGAGATCAGGGTGGTAAGGTGCCCAGAAGAGGTCAACCAGAGGTCAGGGCATCAACATGCCAAGTTAAGATAAAAAAAAAAAAAAAAAAGTCCTACTACGTGACTTCCTTCTTTGGCTCAGTCCTTTTCTCTTACTTCAAGGAAATAATTTCAGACCTCAGAAACACCCCCAGACCACTCTTAATAATAGTGGGAAGTTATCTAAGCCCCTATGACCTCCACTGAATCTAATTTCTGCCAAGATTCAAAACTAACAGTCTCCAGTCTGCAAATAGAAGAGTCCACAAGAAAAAAGTACTTAAAGAGCTGAAAGAGTGGTTATCAAATTTTCCACCACACCAAGAGTTCATGTCATTTCTGTGTCTCACACATTCTCCTGAGAACATCCTGCCAGGAATGCTATGGATACCCATCCCCCTCACCTTCTGCTGCAGCTCCTCAATGGTCCTGAAGTAGGCCTGGTAGGCAGGACACACCAGAGGGTCCTGCTGCTGGTTCCTCTCCTGGATCCTACGTTCCAGCTCTGCATTCTCTCTCTCCAGCTGCCTCACCTTCTCCAGGTAGGAGGCCAGGCGGTCATTCAGGAACTGCATGGTCTCCTTCTCATTGCCATTGAAGGAGCCCTCACAGAACCAATTGCAGTTGCCCACATTGGCGGGGATGTTGCAGGCTCCTGGCAGGGTGCAGCCATGGCAGCTGGGGGGCACGCAGGGCCGGGAGGAGCAGCTGGTGCGGCAGCTCAGGGCAGGCAGGCAGCAGTTGTATGGCATGGTGCTGGAGGGAGTGAGGTATCTGGCTGAAGACACAGTGTGAATCCTCCAAGCCTCAGAGGTCTGGGTCCCCTTCCCCTGGTGAGCATTTATACTCACTCCAAACAGGGTGTGGACACATAAGTCGGTCTCTCTCTCTCTTTTTTTTTCTTTTGGCTTTGCTCATTTAGTGACAGTCAAAGGCCTCCCCATTCATTTGCTGTGCTTCCTCAGAAGACTGCCTCACCTCATAAAAGGCTTTACTTGGGCTTCTCCCTCAGTCAGGACTCCTTGCCGTGCTGTACATCATGAGGTAAGAGCTTGGTGGTATGACTTCAAAGGATAGGTCTCATGAAAGGCCCAGCCCTCATTAGTAGGGTGTGTTAAGTCAAGGAACAGTGCTGCTGCCCTGTGAGGTCCCTGACACTTGAGTGAACCACTGGACTGGTCCTCCATGGTGAAACAGAAAAGCAGAATTCTTTCTATGTCCGATTTCCAAATGTCATCGTCACCGTTTTCAAAACAGAGAGCCCGTTTTCAAAACAGAGAGCCGGGTGCTGAGCCATCCTCGCTTCTTTGTGACGCTGCTTGTAGGATCCCATCCACCAATCACATCACAGACAGCACTTGGAGCATGACTTGTCTCAGGCAAGGTACTAGGCACAGTGCGACAAGTACTCCAGGCCGAGGGAACTCCCACTTGCTGAAAGCCTGCACAGTTCTCAGACAGTCTCAGTAGGCATTTTTTCACAAATCTTGACTCTCACCACCCCTTGGCACAAGTCTTCAAGGTCAATGATGTTGTTCCCATTTTACACACAGCAAACCAAAGTGTCGCAGGTGGGAGATGCTATGTGGTTACAAGTCTAACACCGGCTTCTGTTTTTTTTTTTTTTTCATCATTTCACACTGCTACTATACAAAGAGCCCAGTTCCCTTTTGAACCTCTTTGGTCCAGTCTCATCTCTTCTCTGAGCACTCCTTTTGCTCTACCTTGAGCATGGCATTGTCCTGACTTGTGCCTTTATCTCTCTGTTTAAACTTCTGACTGAAAGGACAGGGCTCAATTCATCTTTGAGCCCCAGTTCTAGGACCTCGCTATGTGATGAACACATTGGGTGAGTGTGGGCCAAATAGATGAAGACGTAAACAAGAAATGACAAATAGCATATAAGAGGTTTGCATGTTGGGAAAAGCAAGCATCGTCAGGATTGCAGGTTCACAGGCATAGCTCTGTGCTGGGACACAGTGCAGTGTGCTGTTCAAAAAAACAGAGAGAGTAAAACCAGAAAGTCCAGGTGAGATTTGGTGCATGTACCATAACACAGCAAGAAAATCCAGCGTGGTAGAGGAACCCGAGTAAGTGCTGGCATCAGTGAAGGGAAATGGTAGAAAATAAGGTTCTTTAATGAGGCTAGAGTCATATACTACTGGTCCTCCGTGAAAGACTTGGACTACCCTGGTATCAGCAACCATGTAAGTTTTGGAACCTGG
The DNA here is from genome assembly GCA_019844195.1 of Rhabdomys dilectus. NCBI lineage: Eukaryota > Metazoa > Chordata > Mammalia > Rodentia > Muridae > Rhabdomys > Rhabdomys dilectus. The sequence continues at coordinate 221,015 of JADRCG010009239.1, read as the reverse complement.
AGTATGACAAAAGTTTTAAGGTACCATTTCAACAAATGGTAACCATTTCTTTTAGAAAAAGAAAAGAAAAGGCTGGAAGCAGATAGACCAGCAAGGAGGTTGTTATAGCCGTCCAGACAAGCAGCAGAAGGGAGCAAAGAGAATCAAAGGATGGAGTTCATGGTACGGATGTTAATGGCGGATATGGGTATGAATGTGGTACAAGTGTGAGAAGTACAGAGGTGGGCAAAGGGAGAGGGTAGAGAGAGAAAAGCAAGAGCTGAGGGCCAGACTTTGGAAATTCCAGAGAAGTGGAGACAAAGGGAGAAACAACAAAGGGAGTGCGTTTCTGTCATCAACAATGGGCAGGGGGGAGATCCTATGAAAGAGGAGGCCACGCGGGCCAGAGAGATGGGTGTCAGGAAGGTGCTCGCCGTGCAAGCATAAAGATCATTCAGATCCCCAGAACCTACATTTGAAGGCAGGCACAGAGGCACATGGCTGTAATCACAACAGTGGGAAGATAGGCACAGAAGACCTCTGAAGTTCTCTGGACAGCTAGCCTAGCCAGGCAGTGAGTCGCAGGTGCAATGAGAGACTCTCTCAAAAACTGAGGTGAAGAACAACTGAGAAAGAGACCCAACATTGACCTCTGGCCCATACACACATGTGTATACACACACACACACACACACACACACACAAAGAGAGAGAGAGACAGAGAGACAGAGAGACAGAGAGACAGAGACAGACAGACAGACAGACAGACAGACAGACAGACAGACAGAGACAGACAGAGTATGCATCTTGCAAGAACTTCCAAGTATATCACGAGATCATGTATAATCAGGACCATGGAGAGGGTGTTGAGTAGACCAAAAAGTTGTCAGGACCCTCCTAGTGTCACACAGGTGTGCCTACTGTGTATGAAACCTGTATCTAGAGAGTAATATTCACACTAAGCTTCAGTAAATTGAGTTTTCAAACACGCAGAGGCAAGATGTCCATTCCTTAGAGAACTTCCGCCATATTGCATTAGTATACTTGATTATAAAAAGTATGAGCTTCGGTCTCGGGGATCAGAGTTTTATACAATGATTGGACCTTGAAAGATAATTGCCCTTGAAGCAGTTCAGAGAAGCTGCACTCGTTTGAACTCGATGATTCATAACAGTTTGTAACTTAGGAACAGTCATCCAAGAGACACAGCAGTGTAAACTACCTGTGCATAAGATACCACTTTAGCTTTGTTAGGAAGAATGTGATTTGGTAGTCAATCATTTAGCTCAAGAGCGATGCATCATCCAGGCAGGACTTCCCACTCTCCTCGCAGCAGAGGACAAATGCAGCTCGGGGAGAGATGCTCCCAACAGATCCAAGACACCAAGATGCATGGACTCAAAATGCTCATAGAAATGTCGTACGAGTATCAGGAGATTTTAGTATCTAAATAAGGGGCTGTACCCATTGTAAGAGAGTCAGGAGATTCTAGTGTCTGAACAAGAGACTGTACCCATTCTTCACAGCTCTCCTTTCCATAAGCATCATGGGCCTGGTAGCTGAATGACAGTCCCCACTCAGCAGCCAAGACACATCAGCAAATTCTATTCCTCACAACCTGACCCTTCCTTAACCCACCTGACTTCTTTTCCACCTCCTCGCATAGACCCTGAATGTCAAAATGGTCCAAAGAGAGACCTTGGAACAAAGAGATGTCAAGGTCTTGTGATCTTCTTGTCTATGCTGTTTACCAGTGGGGAAACTGAGGCTCAGAATAAAGAACTGTTCATACTTGGAACCAGAAGTCAAATGCAGAGGAGGACAGTAAAGGCCATCGATATTCGTTGTTATGCTCTGTTGATGAATTAAGGATGTACATGGGTGCATTAATAGAGTCTAGAAATGACAGATTTCCTTGGCATCTCCTTGGTTTTAAATGTTCTGTTCAAGTTGATAACACACTTATAGTAGAGAAATGCCAGTGTAACAATATCCTACCAGGTATAGAACTGGTGTCTGATCAGTCTGGGGTAACGTAGAATGGTAATTGGTTAAGCAACAAAACCCTAGTCTCCAGCAGTATACTTAACTTCCTCCACCGAAAAGGTGCACAAACAAAAGTTTAATATACATTATCTGAAAAACTGTAGTTGGTGGGCCAGTAAGATTGCTGAGCAGGGAAAGGCACTGCAATTATTCATCAACTGTGTTTTGAAAACATAATTTTATTAAGATTTACTCTGAAGGCCTTCACAGAATTTCAGGAGTCTTCATACTGGGTTTTAGCTTGGGGTTTCTCCTTTACCAGATGACAAACTCACTTGTATACAATTAGAAGGATCTCTAAATAGTTTTGCGCGTATCTGGAGATGGATGTTTATTTTGTTGGATTTTTGACAGAGTGCTGCACACATCCTTGTACTAAGATGCAGACTATATTTATCACTATTTTTCTTTCTTTTTTATGTGTTTAGTCATGATTTCATGAATCAAAGTATTATTTGCTTTAATGACTGACTACTATCTGTAATAAATCTAAATAAACCATGAACATTTCTGTTAAAATTGCATTTATTGAGGCCAGTGAGATATCTCAGTGGATAAAGCTTTGCTGCCAAGCCTGCCAGCCCAAACCCCAACCCAGGAACCCACATGTTGGAAGGAGAGAAGTGACTCCTTTAAGTCACCTCCACATGTACACAGTGGCCTGTAAAGCCACATGAATACATACACACACACCCAAAATTACTTATTTTTAAAACAAAAATTTATTAAAGCCAAATCTAATTTAAAATGAATACTAAAACATCCTTACTTTTCAAAGTCTAACATCAATTTTAATACCCAATGGATATATTAAACTTTAGATTAAATGAAGGCGAAAGGAGAATAACTAAACTAGGAATCACCGATGAGGAAATTGTCAACCTACAGCACAAACAGGTTCATAAACAGAAACATTGAAGAGGAAATGAGAGAGAAGCTACGAAAGTCCAAGATCTGCAGAAAGGAGTCCAGAATGATGTCATAAAGGACTCAAGGATAATCCTCCTTCTGGAAGACATTTGTTAAGCCGTTCAAAATTAGTTTTAAAAAAAAAGTCAACATCTTTAATAAAAAGATTCACAAACATACTAAGACGCATGGACTCAAATGCTCATAGAAATGTCAGAAGAGCATCAGGGGATTTCAGTATCTAAACGCCCTTGTTTAGATCCATTGTAGGAGAATCAGGTGATTCTAGTATTTGAACAAGATACTATACCCATTCTTCACAGCTCCATAAGCATCGTAGGCCTGGCAGCTGAGTGGCAGTCCCCACTCATCTTAGCAGCCAAGACACATCAGCAAATTCTATTCCTCACAACCTGACCCTTCCTTAACCCACTACCAGTTTTCTACACATTGGAAGGACCCAGGTAGGATGGCCAGGGAATGGTCCATCCCCTCTCCCTCTCATACCTCAAAGGTGATGGATAAGATACCCTCAAGGATTCAACTTTAATACTAAGATGGTATTATAGTTAATCTTGTCACCTTGGTGGGATTTACAATTATGATAGAAACAAGTCTCTGGACATGTCTGTGAAGAATTACCTAGATTAAGTTAAATGAGTTGAAAAGACCTATCTGAAATATAAGTGATGTAGTTGCGTGTCCTGGGATCCTAGGCTGAATAAAAAGGGGACAGAAGGTGGGACACAAGTATTCATCATGGTCTGTTTCCTCACTGGGAAAACAAGGTTGACAGCCACATCCTGTCCTTGCCACATCCCTTCCCTTCGCCATGATGAGCTGCATCTCTGGAACTCTGTGCCAAAACTATTCCTTCCTCAAGTTACCTTTGTTAAGTATCTCATCACAGCCAGTTATACAGGTACAATACAGATGACAATATTCCTGTAACTGACTTTAAATTTCAACACAAGGCCTAACAAAGTCCCAGTTAGCTTAGGCATAGATATTCACAAGCTGGCTCAAAAATTCAAGTGGGAATGGAGTCAAACCGCCAAAGTAATCTTTTAAAAAGTACGGAACACTGGACGATTCACATGTGCTGACTTTAAAACTTCCTTCTAAGCTCTTCAATATAAGCACCAACACAACTACAGAGGAAAGAACACTGTTTTTGATGAGCAATGTCTAAGTAACCAGGAATCCACAAGCAGACAAATGAAGCTTGGGCTTTGGTTGCACCACAGAGAAACATATGGCTTTAAAAGGAGCAGTGAGCCTGCCAGGGCTGTGCAGTCCTACAATCCCAGTACTCATGAGGGAGAAAGAAGATGCTGAGTCTGAGTCCTGACTAAGATATACAGAAAGATGCTGTCTTGGAGGCTAGTGATAAGAATTCAAACTAGAAAATTTGAGGGTAAGGTAAGAGGAACTCTTCTAGATCTTGAGTTAAGAAAAAGTTTCTTGCCAGGCATGGTGGTGCAGGCCTTTAATCCCAGCACACAGGAGGCAGAGGCAGGTGAATCTCTGAGCTCAAGGCCAGTCTGGTCTACATAGTACATGTCCTGGAACTCCAGGACAGCCAAAACTACACAGTGAGACCCTGTCTCAAAAAAAGACAAACAAACAAACAAATACATATAACATAAAAATTATAAGTGATAAAAGCAAAACTAGAAAACTACAGAGATGACGCATTGACTGAGATCACTTCCCGCTCTTCCAGAGGACCCCAAATCAGTTCCCAGCTCCCACATCTAGGGGCATACAACCACTTGCAATTCCAGCTCTAGAGGATTCGGCACCCACTTCAAGCTTCTACAAGCACCTGCATTCAAACAAGAGTGTGTGCATGCACACACCACACACACACACACACACACACACACACACCCCACAAATACACACACTACTGAAAATAATTTTAAATTGTTTTAAGTAAAATCAGATCGGACTTCAAGATTCAAAACTCTTCTGTAGCAAACAGACTCTATTTTCCCCGAGAAAGTGAAAAGGGAAATGTTTTTGAAGGGGAAAACATTTATACATCATCTGATGGATATGAATCCTGTGTCTGGACCATTAAAAACACACATATAATTTAAAAGAGAAGCGAACCAGGCTTTAAAACCGAGCCAATGGATCTGAGTAAACACATCTCCAAAGATCTACAAACAACCTGCACACACATGAAAAGAAAGATGATCCCATGAATCATCGTGAAAATGCAAATGAAAACCACAGCAAATGCTACTTCACGTGCACTGGGATGACCTGTGTTTCTGTTGTTGTTTTGCAATATGGAAAAACACAGGTGTTTGGGAGAACGTGCAGAGACTGGAGCCCTCTCATTCAGTCAGTGAGAATGGCAGCTATCACAGAGACAGGTCTAACAGCTACTCAGCTTTTGTAAATATACAATTACGACATAACCTCGCAATTTTATTCCTGTGTATCTATACCCAAAATAAATGCCCAAGCAAGGTGTGGTGAGTCACATGTGAAGTCCCAGTACTTGGAAGTTTGAGGCAAAGGGATTGCCATGAGTTCGAGGCCAGCCTAAGCTATGTAATGAATGCCAAGCAGCCGAGGCTGCAGGGTAAGACTGTCTCAAAATAAAGAATATGGGATGAGGAGATGACTCACTTGGTAGGGAGGGCACTTGCTAAGTAAGAATCTGAGTTCAGATTCTCAGCACCCACATAAAGCAGCTGAAGGTTGGCTCATGTTTGTAATCCCAGCACTAGGAAGTACAAGCAGGAAGATTCCAGAGTTTCACTGGCCAATCTATGAAAATCAACAGGCTCTAGGATCAACAAGAGACCTTGTCTTCGAAAGTCCAATGGAGAGCAAAAGAAAACAGCAGACAGCATTATCTTCTGCATTCCATAAGTGCACATATGGGCATGTGTCGGTAGCCGACATTAGAAGATGGCGCTGACTGCCTGCCTGCCTCTTCAGATTTTTCTGGTAAACAGGTATTCTGCACATCACATGCGTCTGCATGATTCTGGTGTGTGCCCCTCCCGAGTGGGCATATGCTAACGAGGTACTGTAGCCTTAGCCAATCCTTACATAGGCAACATCTACTCCTCTATATAAGCAGCACCCTCCGACTGCACGGGGTCCCCCCATAGTATTATTATTAGTTCCTGCAATAAAGGCTGATGAGAAGAATCCAACCGTGTTGTGTCTGCTTGCTGGAAAAGTTGGGCGCAACAGGCATGCACACACACACACACACACACACACACACACGCACACACACGTGCCACAAACATACATAAAGCATACATCACATGCAGAAAGAAGGAAGGGGGTAGTGGGAGACAGGGGGGAAACAAAAACACATGTCCTCTGTGGAGAGCTTTTGATGCCTCTTCTAGAAACTTGTCAAGCACTTGTCACTGGGCTCAAGGAAGTGTGCAGAGATAAGAATATTTACATTTAGGCTAATACGAAGCTCAAGGTAAACTGAGCCTAGGAATGTGTGGCATTCTTTTTATGTTGGTTATCCTGATAAGCCCCTAGAAACAGTGATCACTTGTTTATTGCCTTATTTGATTTTTTTTTTTTGTCTTTGATTTAAGGACTGACCCATTCTCTGCAAGTACCTAGAATGGTATCAAAGCAGACTTGGAAAAAAAAACAAAAACAGAAACAAAGCTGCTTCAGCCTCAGCACTGACTGGAGTCATGTAATAATGTTGTCTAACTGTCTTTTTCTTTTCAGTCCTTACTCCTTCTCTCGAGACCCAGTTGACTGACTGAGCTGGCTTGGTCAGTCCACCCAAAAACTTGAACACAAAGATTTAAAACAATGTTGTCTTAATAAGAAAAATAATTGAAAAAAATCTCAAAATGCGATATTCATAGTACATGCTACATGCTAGAGGATGTGAATCTAAAGACACTAGACTTACGCAAAAGAAGCCAGTCACAGAATATCACATATCCTGAGTATCTACTCACATTGTTACCAGACTTGGGGTCACAGCCTGTGTACCAACAAGCCAGTTTCAACTGCCCATCTTCGTCAAACCCCACAAAAACAGCCATATGGCTAGAGAAAAGCAAAAGAAAGATTCATTCAATGTCCACATTGGGAAGAGGATGAAGGAGATCCAATAATGTACCCCAAGGCTTTCTTCGGGGTTCTGAAGCCCAGCTTTAAGTAGGGGTTGAGGACTGTGCATATCTAGGTTGTCTGGGTCAAAGTCTAGTCCTGCTCTCTTCAATGACTCATCGTAGTTTTGGTTCCACTCTCCTGCAAGACACTCTGACAAGTGCAAACCTCTTCCCAGAGAGAAAAGATTCCCCTCTGGCTTTAGGATCTCTCTTTTCCCAGTGTGAGATTCCTGGGGAATTCCAATTTCTAAGTCTCCTTGGTCAAAAGTCTGATACTCAAAGTGAAGGACACAAGCGTCAGTTTAGAATTTGATATCTCTACAGTGGGCAAATCTATAGACACAGTTTTGTAGATTGGGTACCACCATGTCAGGGAAGCAGAGGGATCAGGCTTGAAGACAGAGAGACTGCAAAAATGTAAGAGTCAGAGATCGTGGTCCAGGAAGGGCTGTAGACCTGGGTCTGGTGTGGCCAGGATAGAAGATGGGATAATAATATCCTGTTATAATGATAGAAGATAAATAATAATTCAAGAATATCAGAAGGGAGAGTGTGCTAGCAACATGGAGGATTGAAAGTGCCCAACCATTGAGCTGTTTAAGGCATATTAAAATAAAAGACTGGTGTGTGTGTGTGTGTGTGTGTGTGTGTGTGTGTGTGTGTGTGTGTGTCTTTCATCCAAGAATCCAGAGCTCTGGGTGGTTTAGAGCAAATTAATCAACTACCTCAACAACACAGAACATGAGAAGGAATGGAAACGACCACTGATGAGTACAAAGTGTTTAATGAGTAATGAAATTCTCTAAACTTGTAATTACTACTGAAATATAAAACATTTAAGATATTTAATTTCATACCTTACATAAGCCTTATGGTACATCGATTACATATGTTGTATTTTAATTTTAGATGAGTAAAACTATTTTAAAATGGAAATTCAGAAAGAGAATATAGAAATAATCAGTCAGAAGTAATATTCAAATAATGACTGGGGATTTTCCAGTTATTGAAGTATATAAATCAACTCAAGAATCATGTGAGTCCCCAGAAGAAAAAGAAAACCAAACCCATACCTTGACATAATACAGTATAGCTTCACAACACAGGAGACAAAGAGAAGATCAAAGAAACAAACAAACAAAACCAGAGAAAGAAAGAAAGAAAGAAAGAAAGAAAGAAAGAAAGAAAGAAAGA
>JADRCG010009239.1:189856-202590 GCA_019844195.1 Rhabdomys dilectus | reverse complement strand
CAGGGCCGGGAGGAGCAGCTGGTGCGGCAGCTCAGGGCAGGCAGGCAGCTGTTGTATGGCATGGTGCTGGAGGGAGCAGAGTTACGAGAGTCAGCTTCTACGCCTGATGTCCTGTCTCTGGTATAAGGCCTGGTCCTCTTTGGAGCTTTATATCCTGTCAGTGGTGGGTGTGGTGACCATGTAAAACATTACCCTCCTTTTGCTCACATTACCAATTTCCCATTTGTTATTTTGCCACCTCACATGAGTCCTTTAGCTCATAAAATGTTTTACTTTGGCTTCCTGCTATGTCAGGACTCCTCACCAATCATGCTGGTTAGTTCAGAATGAGCTTCATGGTTTGGCTTCAAAGTAATCAACTTTGCCAACAGTGGCACTTGTTTGCTGGGCATTAAGTTACAGCTCCAGATCTGGGGTAATTTCTGATTGCTTTTTCCTAAGCCTTGAAAAACTCTATGCCTTGTTTAGCTCATTCCCAGTGAGGAGTCTATGGGGAAACTATCTGAGTGTCTCCTTGGAAACCTAAGTGGTTAATAGCAAATCCCAAAAGGTAATATTAGAAAATACAGCCCAGCTCAGTGCTGCCATATCATCCAAGTGGGTAAAGACAATGTTAACTTCTTCCTACAGAGAGTCTTTTGGGCTCCATCTGTGCCATTGTGTCCACATAGGAATACTTAGAAAGCTAACATTTTGAGAGTAGTTATTGCATACAGTATTTGCCTGCACACAGTCCGGCTGTAATTGGCTTCTACTTGCCCAAGTGCCCACTTTGCACCAGACACTGAGTTATCTAAGTGCCTCATATCCATCAATTCCTTCAGGAACCACAAAACCCTCTAAGAGTTTGTAAGGTAGCCTCAGAGTTTTCCCAAGACCGTACAGATACACCATGATGGAACCAAGATCGAAAGCACACTCCCCTAATTCCAGTGGCCATATTCTTACTATCCATGACACTCTGTCCCTTCCAATACCTTTACAATAAGATGGCATAACGTAGGATAGATTGAATTCAGTTGGACACAGCCATTGCTTGGCAGTGTTTCTCCTCATCCCCCACAACCAGAATGAGCCAAGAAACAAATTTATTCCTTTTTTTAAGAATCCAATGAAAGCCTACATAGCAAGACCACATTATTCCCACTAGAAGTTGAAAAGAAGGAAACCTCTAGTCAATCTAGTGTAGAAATCCCTGAGCCTAGTTTTCCCAAGGGTCTCAGGCCAACACGTTTGCACATGCTAAGGTGACATCACATGACTGTCAGAGCATTTTAGCAAACTCATCTTCTCCCTTGTGCTATTGTAGAGGGAGCTGTAACTGCAGAAATTTCAAGTCTAATTGATCAGCATCCCCAATACAAAGGTATTTCTTAAAGTTCTCCTCCTCTTCTTCCTCTTCTTCCTCCTCTTCTTCCCCCTCTTCCTTCTTCTCATCCTCCTCCTTCTCCTCCTCCTTCTCTTTCTCCTCCTTGAAAACTGTGCTGCCTCCTCTCATATGGTTACCACTCGGGCCACTCTTCAAATGTGTGCTGGGAATGTACTCTTTTACACTATTCGTGGGAAAGGCAATTCTACATATTTTAAGGCTGTTCTATTTGTGCAGCCAGCCAGATATTATTTGAAATGAAACCTATTGAGTATGATAGACATCCACACTGAGTCATTTGTTTAATGGATCAGAAACAAGTCGTGACTGTAAAACATTAAGGTGCATTTTCTTGAGTGATTCTGGAAGTCATTTTCAAGGAAGAGCTTTCTCCAAGCATGCTTTTGGACAGAAAACAAGCTTGAACCAAACGGGTGGTCTTTTGGGGTCAACGTTTGGTGCTTACAGCCTCTGTCTGCCTTCCTGACTCTTCTTGTGAAACATGACGACCACTAATTCTTCTAATGTGACGTGTGGACCAAGTTTGTTGATTTAAAATAAGTACCGAGCTGATCTAAATCCAACTGAATGAACTCACATAACCCAGAAAATGCATGAAATCATTATCATTTTTTATTTCTCCCATACTTCTCTTTTTCTACATCATGAGCCTCAAAAGAGAAAATTTCAGACAGTGCTTTTTAAAGAGTAAGAAAGAAATCATTTGTTGTAAACTAGAAAAATACATCCTGGAAGATTAACTGTTGCTATAGTTTCCACCTTGGTCAGAGGATAATAATCCATGGAAAAGATTACTATACATTCAAAAGTACATGATAGAATTAAAAAGACACATCCTGAGTAGAAAATATATATGAATGAATATATACTATATATGTGACATATTATTATTTAATATATTATATATTATATATTTTATATATATAGCTGAAAGAATGTTGATCTATTAAGAAAAGAAAAATATTTGTTTCCTAGGGATTCTTCAAATAAGTGCTTCTCACTTATTCTATTTACTCAATATACTATGTGTTCTCAACTTTATATAAATGATGATATTGTCTCTTGACAATTACCTTTCAATAAACATGACGGGCAGACGAAATCCTAACAACCAGAAAGGTTTTATAGTTACCTGTATCATTGTGTCAGACGCTGTGGCTGAAGCTTTTGGTCTCAAGATGTGAGCTAACGACATTTGAGGTTTAAGGACACTATTCATTATAGAAGCCAAGGCTATTGTCATGTCAGAGATCACACACAAACTCAGAAGTAGTATTTAACCATAGAGTGAAGTCAGGGCAAGTCTTTGGCTGGAGCCACCCTCCCTGTCTTTAAAGTCAAGAGGAAACCTCCCTTCTCTCTCCCAAAGTAATGTTTATGCTGGCCAGAATTAACTGTGTGAAATTCTCATCAGGACATATCATATGTACCTTGTGCTCTTTTGAAAATGTAAGATAATATATATTGGACTTCTCATGGATTTATTCCATGTTTCTGTACACAGGGGGCAGTTAGATGTCATGAATAATATCACTGGACAAGCAAAAAGATTTCTTATATCAAAAAGGGGTCCAAGTCAAGAAGTCCTAAGTTCACTCACACTGCTTTTCATGCTAGATTAGAAGAATGTGAAGCAACTCCAAACAAGGCAACTTAATGATTTTTTTAATCGTATATATTTATTGTTATTATGTCTGTGTGAGTATAGGCGCACAAATGTGCAAAGATCAGACAGCACCTTTCAGTAGTCATTTCTCCCCTTCTACCTCTGCATGGATTCCAGAGATCAAACTCAAGTCATCAGACTTGCCTGGTGATCACTTCACCCTTCACCAGCTAAACAATCTCATCAGCCCTAACAATAATTTTACTATGCCTGGGATGGCGAGATTAAGGGAACACGTAGAGAATGGACTGAATTCTGCTGTGTGAAACGCTCGACAGGTCAAGGGAAAGAGCAAATACTAACGCTGGATTTGATTTGGTTTTGGTTTTGGTTTATAGCAAATAAAGAAGCTTCGTGCTGAAATACAGTGTACAGTAAATCTTCGAGTTACAATCGCTGTCAAGCGGATCGCTTGAGGTGAACATGAAGGAGCTATGAAGATACTAGTTTTTTCAAGCATCCTACAGACCATGTATACTTGACAGTGAACACCTATTTTCATACCCAAGTTGACTCTCCTCTTCCTTGATCTGTTGACCACCCGCCTCAGTGAAACTCTTAACATCTTTTGGCTTCCATGTCACCTCAGCTGCACCTCCATTTTCCTCTCCAACTGCTGTACCCAGGTGTCCTCGGAGACCTGGAAAAACAAGCTATGGGCCTCATGTTGGGGGTTTTGAAGCACGCCATGTCAGCTCTGTCATTTCTGTCAGTGGTCCCCAGGCTCTTGTACTCCACCAGCTTCCCTTCAGTGGTCTTAACTCTTACATCTCCAGCTACAAACATTACTTAAATAACACTCCAACATATCCAGCCATTCTTTCTAAGCTCTCTATGTTAGCACTATTTTATTTCAGGAAGTCCCAAAACTTCAGACCCAGGGGTCTAGAGAGTTAGCTCAGTGGTTAAGAGCACTTGCTGCTCTTGCAAAGGACCTGGATTTTTTTTTCCCCAGCACACACATGACAACTCACAACCATCCATCTATAACTGCAGTTCCAGGAGATTCAATATGCTCTTCTGACCTCCATGGATGCCAGGTACACACACATTGCCTAGACATGCATATAGGCTAAATATTCATACATATAAAATAAAAAACAAATCCATTTTTAAAAGAGAAAACAACGTTAGACCCATAGTAGAAGTTTGTGATGATAATTTTATGTGTCAATTCGACTTGGGTAATGGATGCTAAATAGCTGATTAAGGCTACTCCTGGATGGACTTATGAAGTATTTCTGGAAAAAAAATTATACTGAAGATAATTTTTACCAGTATAGATGAGCATCAACTAAACAACTAAGGGCTCTAAGAATAAAAATGTAAAGATGTTGGGACCACTCTTCTTTCTTGAGCTAGGGTACCAGTCTAATCCCAACCTCAGACATTTATACCTTCTAACCTTGACCAGAACCTGTTCCATTGGCTGTCCTGATTTTCAAGCCTTTGGGCTTAGAATGGAGCTACACAATTGCCTTTCCTGGGCAATCAACTTGAAGATCAGAGAATTTCTCCATTTCCATAATGATATGAGCTAATCCTGCATGATAATTTTTTTCTATATATCTATTTGTGTCTTAAATAGAAGAGAGATACATACATTGATAGATGAATAAATAGGTGATAGATAATTGATAGATCTAGTGATTTGATTTCTGTAAAGAGCCTATTGGTTGATTTATCTAGAGAACCCCAATACAGTGTTCAACCAGTATTTTCTCCTATCTTTTCTTCACTGTTCCTCATCTAGTTTCCGTAAGCTAGATGATGCCTCTAAACTCCATCATTCTCTCCCCAACCCACCCATCTCAGTTCCTGGTTTCTCTCAGTGACCTCCTAAAATGTCTTCCTCATATGGCAACCAAGTCTACAAGCTTCCAGGTCCCATTACAAGCCAAGCTATCCAAAGCTGCCAGATAAATCGCGTGACAACTTCCCTTACAAGAAGATCTCATAGATAAACATTCAAAGCACTGTTGAATACAGCCTACCAAACTGCCATGCAGTTTCATTCAACTGCCACATATCTGTTACGTTCTAAATTAGAAAGTAAACTATCAAATTACAGATATTCCTCCCAATTCCTCATTATCATAATGGACAAATGCAATGATTAGAAAAACTTTCCCTCTTCTTGAGCCTACACACTCTCATCTGTCCAAACGTGTGCCATCAAATTTTATTTCAGAATTATGCTAATATCATACAGCAATCATATAGTTGATTGAAGTCAGAACTGTGGGAGGTACATAAAGTTTTAATAACCTTAATCATGAATCCTCACTAGTGTTACTCTTTCTTATTCATTCCACTCACAGAATGCCTTGGTTTGCACTTTGGTTTGGTAGGAAGATGATTCTCTTGCAGTTGAAGGGTCTGAAGTCAGCAAGACAGGCAGATGAATTTGTAGAGTGAAAATTATAAAAATCATTTTATAAAATATATACGGGCTTTTCTTTAAAGGGCATGGAAAATTTTTTCTGAAACAAGCCAAGAATGCAGGCCAGCTGGTTCCAGAACCGGCTGACCACAAAAGAAGAATGCAAGTCATCTAGGTGGTGCTGAGAAACTAGTGACCACAATGACAAGGCAGGTCCATGTCCAGAACAACTGAGAAATAGTTGAGCAAGTGACAGGGCAAGGCCACAATGACAGGGCAAGGCCATAGTGACATCGCAAGGCCACATTTTGAGAAGAATGAGTATGCAGAGTGTTTTCCACATTGATTTTATGTTGTGTATCCTTAGCAATCCCTCACTCCCCTGGTTTGTGGTTTTCCCTTTTAAAAAGCCCCTCAGCCAGCCGGTCTTTGTCAATTCATCTCCTGTGTGAGCAAACGAATTGACTGTTAGCTGGCTAACTCTCCCTAATAAAGCCTCTGCTGTTTGCATCCAGATTCGGTGTCTTGCGAGTTTTTGGGTGGCTATGACTTCCCGAGACTTGAGTGAGAGTCTCCCCTGAGAGGGGGTCTTCAAATTCTATATGTAATGAACACATTTCCAAAGTGCTCATGTGCTATCTGGTTCTCTGAGTCTTTTCTTATCATTCTCTCGTGCTTCTGAAATTTGTAGTTCTTTATTTTTTAGCTCTCTTGAGCCATCTTCCTGTTTGTCAATAATGTCTGTCTCCTTGTGTTACACATTCTGGGCTGTAAACACTGCTGTTGGCCAGGAATGGAGTTTGTAGGGTTTCTGCTTTTCTGACATAGCATTTGGCATACAACAATAGATGATTGATTGTATTTATGTCAGTATGAGAGTGTTAACTGAAATACTACTAATAATAATAATAATATTAATAATAATAATTGGATACATAACAATTATAGACTTGACAGCTTTAAAATTTAAAGACAGGGCAAATGGGTAAAGATGTGAGAATTGTGTATTGAGAGAGACAATAAACACTGGCCTTCCTTAGAATTATAGGAACAAAGAGTTCATGCTGGGTGTGGTGATGTGTGCTTTATACCAGTACTAAAGAGGCAAAGGCATGCAAATCTCTTTGAGTTTGAGACTTAAATGATCCACAGATTGAGTTCCAGGCCACCCAACACCACAAAGTGAAACCCTGTCTAAAAGAAGAGAGTTTGTGAAACAAAATGATTTCATTTTTAAAGTTGGGTACACAAATTAATAACCACAGTGGTATCTGTGCACAGGTATATATGTCTCATCCTGCGTACATCCACAAATGTCCACAGGTATATAGCTCATGATTTGGCCTGTTTTTGTGTGTGTGGTTCCCCATTCATCACTACTATATCCATCGCTCTTGGCATGACTCGGAACTTATATTATCAACATATGTGTGTTACCATTGACTATTTTGCATGACTAGCCTGTGAACTCTATGATGCTTTTATGCAATTCTCAAGTAAGTCCCTTTAAAAATGTAAATTCTAAAAAGAATTTATTGGGCCTAGAGAGACAGTTCTACAGTTAAGAGCACTTAATGCTTTTGCAGAGGACCTGGGTTCTCTTCCTAGCAGCCACGTAGCAGCTCATAAAGGTCTGTGACTGCAGTTACAGGGGATCTGGTAGCCTCTTCTGGCTTCTGTGGGCACCAACAGACATACAATATGTGTGTGTACAGACCCACATGTAGGCCAAATACTCAAACCCATGAAATGAAACAAAATTTTAAAAAAATAGTCTATTTGAGAAAGGTTTGGAGAACAAAACTGTCCCAAAGAGAGGAAAAGTCAAGAATAGAAAGTCAACTGTATTTGAAAGACAGTATCTTAAAGCAATGACAAATATAAATAGAATGGGTAACAATATGAGTTATTGGTTTAGCTAATTACCTTTTGACATAGTGGGATGATCTGAGCGATGAATGAGTGAGGATTGTTCTTGTTTTTACTTTGGGTGGTGATTTTTTTTAATGTAATTCTCCTCTAGCAAAATCTTACTTAACTCTTTTAAAAACATATCCTTATGAAATTAAATAACTTCTTTTAACTTTGGATAAATAATTTGAAATCTAAAGAAAAAGGCAATTTCTTAGGCATAACAAGTCGATGATAACAAGACAAACCTGCTTACCAAGGTTACATCTTAGTCCAGTCAGACTTGGTTGTTAAAGTAACGTCCTTCTCATTCTCTGGCTCTTCCTGTCTTTAACTGTGTCTAGCTTGTTTGTTCTTTGCAAACTGTCTCTGTACAACTATCCTGGTATAACTGCTTCCTTCTCTCTCTTTCTCCCTCCTTTCTTCTCTCTGCACTGGTCTCTTAAGTAGCTTCCCCTTTCTCTCTCTTCTCCTGAGAATTGGGCATATCCTATTCTATCAGATCTTTCTCTGATTGGTCCCTTTGTCTGCCACTCAATAAGACATCACTTTCAAACATGGGTGCTTCCTTCTACAAACCAACTTCACCAACATTGTTTGGGATTAAAGGTGTGTGTTAAAGGGCTGAGCCACACAACTAGAAACAGGGCTTTTCAATAAATAATATGATCTCAGGGTTCACAGTGTAAATAAATATCCTCCAATACTTGGTGCAGTGGACATACAGAAAGTGAAACTTTCTCATGAGTAACTTGAACATAGAACTTGAACCAAGACTTGTTATAACAATAAGGACAGAAAACAGCAAAGCAGCTTTGATGGAGAGGAAGAGAAACTCAATTACACCTCAGAGTGAGCTTCATCAGGAGAGAAAGATTTCCCTTTAAACTCTGGACAAAGGCTTCAAGGGTTTAATCAAGAGAGATAGCTTGAAGTGAAAGAGAACAAGAGAGATTCATTATGGACACTGTGATGGGGAAGGAAAAGGGGAGTCCTCCAAAGAAAGCCCTAAACAAAAGGAACAGAAGGCTTATGAAGCCAGTGTCATGTAGTTTAAGAGCAAGAAACCTAATGAGGGTGAGAATCTGAGAAACTTGGGTCATGGAGGAGCCTCAGAATACTCAAGGGCCTTGCAGTCACAGCAAAATGGGCTTGGGTGTTCATGGCCAAGTTTTTCCACATGGGTCCACCCTTTTGAGAGTCCACCCATATAGAGAACATGTCTCTCCGCCCCTCAAGGTTTCCCTTTGAGCTTAATAGCTAGGTCAGCCATTTGATTCATTTAATCACCCTGCTAGTTGGAGGTATTTTTATGAGACAGTCATGAATGTTTTACAAAGTATGAATATGAATGAGAAACACCTTTACTATGCCAGGGAAATAAAGTTTATTGAGAGGTAAATGAAGCTGCCTTCTTGCATTCCAGAGAAATCCCAGAGAAGAAAGGAAGGCAGGAAATGGAGGCATGTACAGGAAACACCCCCTATGCCAACCTCTGGAGCTCCAGTTGCAGACATGTAACACCAGTGCAGCAAAGAGACTCAACCTTCAACTGAAGGAGTTTATCAGGAAATTGCTTGCTGGTCCTGGAAAGCATGTCCTTGCTTAAAAAAATCACAGCTGTTATGATGATGTTTCTTAATGGTAATGGAAGTCCTTGCAAAGGAGGGGCCTGGGTTTGACTGTTCCTGAGTTCCTACTAAATGGCTTCATCTACATCTTCAAAGGGGACTGGTTTGGTTAACAGGAACGCTTTGAGCTGCCACAAGGTCCACAGCACCCGCCACTAGCATTGGTGGTGGCACATGGATTGCAGGGGAGGCTGGGGAGACACAAAAGTTAACAATGGATTGGAGAGAAGTCAGCGAACCCTAAGGCACACACAATGTCTTGTACTTACAGGAGCAACCTATGAATTATCAGCAGTTGGAATTAGAATGGCGTTGAAATTATTATCAAGCCCGTCTCCCTTACCCACAATACCTTGTGCAGAACTGGAAAATTGTGCTTTTGGAAAGCTATTGTCACATACAGTTGTGTTCTTGTGGAACTTAACAAGAGCCTCCTTACCCAACCTAGAAGACTGTGACTGGCCATCTCCCTACCCACCCCTCACCTCGCTATTGGTAACTTTCAAAGGCAGAAACTATTCCCTTCATCTTTGTTCATCTACATTTACTGAACTGACACAAATTACTATAGGCTTTCAGTCTGCTGTTTGAGAAGTTTAAAACATGGCCACCATGAATGTGTCTCCACGACTAATATACACATCACATAGACAGTCCCAGAAATCCATTCTGTACTCACTTGCAGTCCTCACTCTCCAGCAGGCTCCTGTAGGTGTTGATCTCACACTCCAGACGAGACCGAATGTCTAGCAGCACCTGGTACTCCTGGTTCTGACGCTCCAGGTCACAGCGGATCTCAGACAGCTGGTGCTCCACATTGGTAATCAGACACTGCACCTGAGATAGCTGAGTACTGTAGCGAGCCTCACTCTCTGTCAGGGTGTTCTCCAGAGAGTTTCTCTGTGGGGGGAGAAGACAAAGGCTTTCACAGAGCTGTTCCTTCTGAAGTTTTCTACATGGCCTTCCAGAAAAGTCACAGGCTTCAAGAGCTAAGAAGAGAGAGAGTGGCCCCAAGGACACCCCAGTGACTCTGCCTCCCAACTCCACACTGCTCAGCAGCAGGTCTGGACACTACATACCAGGTTGTGCTGGGCCTGCAGCTCAATCTCCAGGGCGTTGACTGTGCGTCTCAGATCGATGATCTGGGCCTGGCAGGACTGCAGCTGCTCTGAGCTGGACACCACTTGCTTGTTTAGCTCCTCTGTCTGCAATAGCCAAGGGGAGGGACAGGATCAGACCCTGCCCTACAGTCCTGGGGGACTCAGTTCCTGAGCACCCAACCACGGGCTCAGATGCCCACCTGTGTGGTAAACCATTCCTCCACTTCCCGGCGGTTGGTTTCCACCACGGCCTCATATTGACACCTGGTCTCATTGAGCACACGGTTCAGGTCCACAGTGGGAGCAGCGTCCACCTCCACGTTGAGGCGGTCTCCAAGCTGGCAGCGCAGGGTGTTGACTTCCTAGTGAAAGAAGGAAAAAGAATAAACGTACAAAGACAGATCCACTCTCTTCCTGCTACAGGGATGTGAGCACAGTGCTACCTAGAAAGGGATGGAGGAAGGAATGGATGGAGGACAGGGGCTAAAAACAAATATCCTGATCATTCCAAAGATGCAGACAGAGCCACAAAGCTCCGACAGGAGCCACATCCATGTCTTTCTGAAAGAAAACCTGAAGCACTTTCACAGCCTCTTCTACCACTGGTTCTTCACACACGCAGATCCTCCTGTTGTCTGCCACACTCCTTTGGGGACTAATGTTTAACCATACTATAATATGCCTTGCTTCAGCCCTTCTTTGTGCAGCCTACACCCTCAAATGGCAACACTTAAGTGTTGATTGAAATCTTTTCTTGCCTCTGAGAAGTCAGCTCCTCTCTGGAAGACGAGCTTCCTCGTACTGTGCACACCACACAGATTTCGCTTCACTCAGCCTTACATTATACCATCAGGAAGGACTCCATAGCTGCTCTCCACACTAGGCTACAAGTTCTTCCAGAGAGGAGCCATGAATTCTTTTATTTATTTTTTTTTAACCCTCCATCTCCACCATCAATTCTAGACCTAGTGGTAGCAACCAGCAGAGATGAGAGGTCTGTGGATGATGCTCTAGCTTCTGCCTCTACTCACCTGTGCACCAAAGCATCCCCATCTCACCTCATTCCTCCATAAGGATACAGTGATAAGTTCCTCCTGGGATATTAGCTTAAAATCCTTCAGGGAATGGCCCTACATCATAATGCCTCCTGATCTGGATGCTAAAGGTGTCGCTCTGAGGCTGTGCAGCTTGCTTTTTAAATATTTCCTCATACCTCCTCGTGGTTCTTCTTGAGACACAGCAGCTCCTCCCTCAGGGACTCCACCTGAGCCTCCAGGTCAGACTTGCAGAGGGTCAGCTCATCCAGGATTCTGCGCAAGCTGTTGATGTCAGCCTCCACCAGCTGCCTCAAGGACAGCTCAGTCTGGTACCTACACACACAGGGTAGGAGGATCAGCCAATATCTTCTCAAGGTGGAATTGAACTAATAACTCCATGAGCGTATCCCTAAGCCTTTCCTCTTCTATTTTCTTCTGGCTATGTGTAGATTAGCTGGGGGAGGTATTGACTCACTAGTGCCCATAGACACCCATAAGGTAGGGCCCTCAGTCTGTTTTTGATGTTATTGATTAGTGTAACACCAAATCAACCCATTCCCATCTCTGGATTTGGAAGTTTTATAAAAAGAACATTCTAGAAACCCTGATATAGGTTAAACATCGCTAACCAGAAGACCCCATTCCCGAAATGCTTAAAAATCTGAAAGTCGTTGAGGGCCATAACACCACACAGCTAAAACTGCCCCATCTGACTTCATTGACAGAGCAGGTTCACAGTGCACGTGCACTAAAAATAGTGTATAAGATGACATGCGTGAACACCTTAACAAGTGAGTTTTGTGCTAAAACTCAGCTCCCCCAAGATAGCTCACTACTAATGGTCAAATAGCCCACAACTCAGAAGGAAAGCAAAAAAAAAAAACAAAAACAAAAACAACAAACAAAAAAAAAAACCCAGAAACACTTCTGGTTCCAACCACTTCCAATATGGGAGATTCAACCATATCAACTGAAGGACTAGAGTCTGAATGCCTATTTGAAGCTTATTTTTCCTGTAGCCAGACTCAGGAGGATACATGAAAAGGGAAGAAATGTCTTTTACATCCCTTCTACCTTCCCTTCCAGGCAACATTAGACCCACAGAGCCATGACAGAGCCACCAAGGTTTGGAAGTCACCCAACTCAAAAGGTTTAACATACTTGGTCCTGAAGTCATCAGAAGCCAGCTTAGCATTGTCAGTCTGCACGGCCAGCCTGGAGTTCTCAGACTTAGCACACAGAATCTGAAACAATAGTTCCAGTGTGAGATCCACTTGAACTTGAGCATGTCTTCCCATTCAAGAAAAGGCAGCTCTTGCTGGGTCTGAGATAGGCTACCCTCTCACCTTCTGCTGCAGCTCCTCAATGGTCTTGAAGTAGGCTTGGTAGGCAGGACACACCAGGGGATCCTGCTGTTGGTTTCTCTCCTGGATCCTACGTTCCAGCTCTGCATTATCTCTCTCCAGCTGCCTCACCTTCTCCAGGTAGGAGGCCAGGCGGTCATTCAGGAACTGCATGGTCTCCTTCTCATTGCCATTGAAGGAGCCCTCACAGAACCAATTGCAGTTACCCACATTGGCGGGGATGTTGCAGGCTCCTGGCAGGGTGCAGCCATG
>JADRCG010009239.1:153374-176295 GCA_019844195.1 Rhabdomys dilectus | reverse complement strand
AAAAAAAAAAAAAAAAAAAAACCTTTTATATTAAACATGAGCAAATTGGCTCTATAGTCTGTAACATATCCATGTTGGCTTTAGCACTAAAAATCCCTTTAAAATTTCCAGTTAAACTTTCTAACATTCTGTCCAGTTCTCTTAGTTCAATGCATGTAGACTGAGTGTTCTACTCTGGGCCTCCAAGCTCCAGCTTGAATGTGATATAGACGTTCTAAGGACCAAAAGAATGAAAGGGGGGGCTACATTATATCATTGAATCCAAGGGTTTAGATGCTAGGAAAGAAAATATTGAGACACCCTGCAAGCACAAATTTTTTTGGCAGGGGTGGGGCAAGCTAGAAATGGTTGGTGGTGAAAGAGACCAGAAGATCTGAGGATGAGGTGGCCTAAACTGGGAATGTATAAAGGTTAGGTAATTATAGGCACCACCAGATACCACCTGCTCTCCAGCACGTCACCCAAGCTCCTGCGGCTTTGGCTCACAGCCAACGCTTCTGCTTTACTGACACCTTATTGGAGTCCTTTTCCCCAGTGGGCTTTCATGACAGTCTTCATGTGGCTGGAGGTTCTGATAAAAGGTCCAGTGCCTGCAATCTCCAAGACCATTATCCCCACTTATTATAAAACCATTCAGATTTCTAAAGGCCCAGAGCACTACAAAGCAGCCTTGGACTAGTAATAAAATCAAATTTTCTTTGTTTTTTTTCCCCAAGAATATTAAAGTGGGTGAAATAGGCGGGTCTGAAGACAGGTACCACCCAGACTTCCCAGAAGAACATCAGGCCTGTGCTGACAGTAGGCAGGGAGCTTCTGTAACCTTCTGGGGTTTGGAATGATATTCAAAGTGGCTTCATCCAAAGTCATCATGAGAAGCCATGACTAAAGACCAGCATGAGCCTCTGACTTCCCAATGCCTGCCAGACTGCTCCAAAGCACTGGCTTTCCAGCAAAGGACTCCTTTTCCAACCTGCATCTTCTCCATCCAAGGAAGCCTTGCTCTGAGCACATGCTGAATACCTGCAGTATTCCATCCCCTTTGGTCTTACCTATGGGCTGCCCAGTGTAGCCTCATAGAGGCCTTCAGCAAAGAAAGAATGTTTGGGTGTTCTATGGGAGAAGATTTGCAGGTGTGGTCGGCCAGAAGAACAAGAATAGAATCCCATCAGTACAAAGAGGTCAAAGACATGGAGCCAGATGGAGACCAGTAGGAGTCTGTACAGCAAGAAAGACAAGAACACAGAAAAGAAAACAACAAGAAAGAAATCCAGAAGGGATCCCTAGAACTGTGCAGAGCCACGTAAGTCAGACAGAGCTAGCCCACTTTCAAATGGGCTAACCTGGAGAGTGCAAAACTGAGAAGGTAACTGAGACGTACAAAATTGATGGCCGGGAAAGCTGGTTCGGATTTGTTTATAGCTGAAATGCCCAACAGTGGCAATACCATTTGTTCCCGACCAAGTATGGAGAACTGGGAGATGAAACAAAGAAGGGATGGGGACAGTCAACCATACAATGCCATCTGTTCCTGACCGGGTACGAAGTGTGGGGAGATAAAAGAGGGGAAGAGCAAAAAATTCAGACATGCACCGGATTCAGGTGTCGGACAAACATCAGTCACATTGAAGATGAGGGAGGAATGATGACCTCTCTCTCCTGCAACCTACTCCTGACTGTTTCCCGCCAACTGTTCTAAGGAAGGTGACATGGGACAGTTCATCAGGACAGAGTGCTCAGGCAGACTGACTGGTGAGTAAGCACAAAGCTGACATCCTGTGTCTCTTGCAGTGTATCAACTAGCTGGAGTAGATTTGACTCTTAAAGAGAAATGAGACCCCAGGTATAAACATGCCTCATGACTCACTCAGGCTAGTGCTTTCTTGATTTCCTGATGGGACTACTTGCTTTAATCCCCCTAAAAAGAAACTGAGCTCTTTGTGGACCCTCAGACCTGCCTTTCTTTATCTGGTTCGATTGAATTCAAAATATATTCACTAGGCTTTAGAACAGAACCTAACTGAAACAGAAGAATCACAGATGATATGGGATTCCCTGTTTATGGATAAGTCAGGACAATTAACACTAATTTGGGCCCAAAATGTAAACAAGAAAAAAAGCAGACAGAAGTGAGGAAATGGGGCATTTTAAAGGTATAAGGTGATATTTGGACATCTATTTGTGCTCAGTATAGTTTTAAAATTACACATAAGATATTAAGGACAGCAGACATTTTCTGACTACCCACTGTGTGTCTATCATAGTCCTAGGAGCAGGGTCATGGTAGGAATGGAGTTTGATGTGTTTTTGTCCCTCTTGGAGCTCTCAGGCATACATAATGGCATGCAATTGGGCAAGTCAATAAAATATCCTTTCTTTACCAACCTTTACCCATTTCCCCCCAACCTGTCATTTGCCTTATATTCCAAATTTGAACCATTTCAATCCAGTTCATGGTTCTTAATCTTGGGTGAAGGGATGGAGCACTTTCTGATGACTCTCTCTCTCTCTCTCTCTCTCTCTCTCTCTCTCTCTCTCTCTGTGTGTGTGTGTGTGTGTGTGTGTGTGTGTGTGCGTGTGTGTATGTGTGTGTGTATGTGTGTGTGCATATATGTGTGTGCATATGTGTGTGTGCATATATGTGTCCACACACATGCCCATTCACATACAGACATCAGAGGAGGACATGAGGTGTCTCGCTCAATCAACGAAGTGTCGTGTTCTATTACTCTCTGCCTTATTCCCTTGAGACAGAGCCTCTCACTGAGCCTGGAGCTAGGCTGGCAGCCAGCAAGCCCTGATGGTCCTCCTGTGATGCTTTCACCATTCCACACACATGTGATCACCCCCAGCCTTTTAGGGGAGTCCACAGAGGCTTGAACTCAGGACCTCATGCTTGCACAACTACCCAACCGGGCCATCTCCAAGCCCTATCTGCCAATGTTTTAAATATCCATTTGTATACCACTTTGGAACTCAAAAGAACTGATCTCATTAGAATTCTAACACTCTTAAGAATCTTTCCTGGTAGTTGGTTACTCTTCTAGCTGGGTCTCATTGCTAAGTCTCATTGTGGACTTCACAAGGGAGGGTAGTGGGTGATGGCCGTGCATCAGCCCTGTGCCTTCCCCACAGGTATGTTTTTAAAAGGGGGAAGGAAGGTTTTGACAGGTACAATGTGAGAAATGGTTCCAAGGGTGTGGCACAGGAGTGTGGCACAGAGGAGAGCAAAGGGAAAGTGTGGATTTTATCCACTTAAAGAGGAAATCCAACACGGGAATCTGAGTGGTAGAGGGAATCGGGAGGTGGCGGTGTGTGAGCCTGCTGATGGGCACACACCACACTTCCCTCCTCACACCAAATCTCTCATGGGTGTGGAAGCTTGTGTACCTACTTTTAACCCCTCTTCTGTGAATCTGGAAGGAGACTCCTCTCCTCTTTCGGCCTGAGCGCTTCCCCAAGGATGGCGATGTTTCCTCTGACTCCCTCCACTCAAACTGACAATCGAGACACTGTAAAAAGCAATGGACACAGATGAGGGTTTCAGACCACATCTCTTCTTCCTTGATAGATGCTGTAATTTTTGGTTATGGCAGTGGGGATAGAGTGGTACATGGATAGGCTTCTTCATCAAATCCTAGCCATCAAAATTGTACTCAAGTTTCAAGCTACATAGAGATACTGTGGAGGACACCAAGGTGTCCTCTACTCAGAACAATTCCTATGGCAGCAGCATCTTCCTTCCTTCCGGTGTAGTGTCTCTCAACTTGTGGGTTGCAACCCCTTTGGGGGGGTCAAATGACCCTCTCCCAAGGGTCACCTAAGACCATAGGAAATCACAGATGATTCACAGCAACCGCAAAATTAGAGTTATGAAATAGCAAAGAAAATAATTTTATGGTGGTGGGGTCAGCACAACGTGAGGAACTGTATTATGGGGTCACAGCATTAGGAAGGTTGAGAACCACCGCTCTAAGGAAATGAACAAAATGACAGTACAGCCATGGTTCTGTTCATCCTACTGACAAACCTGGCTTCAGAAAGCACAGTGGTTAGAGCGCAGGTGCTGGAGGCAGACTGGTCTGAATCTTGTATTCTTCATTCAACAGCCTTGTGATCTTTAATGTGTTAGTTTTACCCTCTTGGAGCCTGGGCTCCTCATCTTTAAAGTGAAAAAAAATGGTAATATTGACTTTGTGAGATTGCTTAAGGATTAAGTGGGCTTATGTATATAGACTTATCTACAATTTAGATCAGTGTCTAGTTCGTAGTAAGTATTCAATACATCTATCTACTGACGTGGAAGAGGAGGTAAAGTATGATCCATCATCATGATCAGAATTCTAGTGCTGGTGACGAGGGGATGTTGTGTTTCCAGGGAATCTCTTCACACACACACACACACACACACACACACACACTCCAGGTATAGTAATCCCTGAACCCAGCATTGCTTCCCAGGAAGCCAAACCACTTGACATGCAACCTCCTCACACCTAATTGTCTCATCGTAAGTGACAGTGACACTGGATATGAACTTAGGAAGCACAGGTCAATCCCCCTGAGGCCCCACTGACTCACTTCATGCCACCAGAGGAATCCCTCAACCACTGCGTGACTCACCCTCCCTCTCTCTTCCTTAAATGGAAAGACTGATGCCTGCTTACTCCGCCGTGGTGCAAGAGTGAGACGGTTTATTTTGTCAGGCAGCTTTGAACTTGTTGGATGAAAGAAGTTATTTAAGCACAGAGGAGTAGAAAGGATGGTTGAGCCAGGTACAACCAATAGGGCCAATCAAGATTGCACTTTCTTATTATGACTACCATTGGTGAGGGCCTCGGGCATGGGTTACCTGTGCCGCATTCCACAGCTTAGAGAAAAGAGCAGAGGTACCGTGGAGAGGAGGGTGTGACAGCCTCCAACCTTCCCTGAGCATCCCATGGTAAAAAAAAAAAAAAAAAAAAATCTCAAATTCTCACAACCAAATCAGAGTTCAATGGCCAGTTGCCAGTGGACAGGAGGATTCTTAGGTTGAGAACAATTACAGGCAGAGCAGCCACATTCTGACTTGTTCTCCCTCCCTTTACCGATGGAGCTTGAGACTATGGCCACTTCTGTACCCAAGCTCCCTACCAGGATAGTGGCTGGATTAAACCAACACTCCACAGCCAGCTACTGTAATTTGTAGAGTTTACAGAGCCAGAAGGGTGGGGAGCAAAGCCTGCTGAAGCACTTGTGGTTTCTCTGGTGAGTAAGAACCAGGAAGCAGGGTTCAGAGGGAGTAGGAGCCAGAAGACTGACTCCCTCCATCAATCACCCCATACCCAGTCCCATCAAATGCCTGAATGCCCTCCTTGGAGGTTATAAAACTTCCTTTGAAATCGCTCCAAGATGCTTCTCATCTTTGGTCAGCTGTGGTGCTGAATTCTGGAGACCTGTTTGTTCTTGGCCACTTCTACCCCGTATAGAATGTCCAATTATTTGTCAGTTACCTTCAGGTTCTAAACTGAGGCAGCTACCAGAAGAACTCATTCACTGGTAGAACTTCTCAGGGAGCTCTAGTGTACCTGTTTATCTGGATTGCTCCAGACTAATGGTATGTGAGACTCAGCAGGTACCATCATTTCACACTTTAAGAGTTTCTGGATGCACAAGAGATACTGTCTCCATGGCACAGAGCGCTCCTCACGCATGGGATGGATGCATCAGGAAAGCAAGAACAATCCTTTCTATAGTGTCTGGCCAAACAGGGGCTTACTCCCTAAACTTATGCCTTGACCCAGATCTATATTCTGATGGCTACTCTCCAGCCTGAGTATCTATCAGAATCACCTGAAAGTATTGATAATAGCAGACTTCTGATTCAGAAAGTTTGGGAAAAGGCTCCAAATTGTGTATATCCAATGAGTCCTTGCTGATGCTGGTGCTGCTGGCTGGAGAACCACAGTTTCAGAACCATCCCTAAAGCTTCTGTGTGGTTTTTCCCTTCAAAGCTTCCAAGGAATGGACTTTGGACCTACTTCAAAGAGACAGGGGTTCAAGTCTTGACTCCGCCACTAAGAAGAATAACAGCTGCTCTCTCTTTGCAGAGTTGTGGGTACCCAGGGCTCCTTTGAAGTCATTCCCAGAAAGTCTCTGCTATCATACTTAGTACTGACACAGTATCAGGGTGTGTTCTGGCAAGCCTCACTCTCCAGGAGTTTTTGACATATGATAATCTTGCCAGAAGCTGGACCTTAATGCCAGCAACATCTGATACTCATGTTCCTGCTCTAGTGGACCTGATGGGACTTGGCATCCAGGCCAGTGCAAGACTACAAAGGCCTCAACTGTACATAGGAGTTCTGACACAGAAAAGAGTGAAACAGGTTAAGAATCATCTATCTATCTCCAACCCCTTCAATAAACCATGACACCCTAAGACATTTCCAGGGCCAGAGAACAAGCCAACTTCTATTACCAGTCTTCAGTTTCAAGAACATCAATGGTTTTGCTTTATCAGTCTCCAGGGTCCCCTTTACTTGGCTTTATGTCTACCCATTCGACATCTGCCTCCAGGAGAAAGCCCTTCCAAAGGAGATGCAGGCAGGACTGTGCTGTATCTCGGTTTCTGTGAAGCTTCTACTGAGCCCAGAAAGCTGCTCATGCAGCCAAGTCTTCTCTATTTACAAAGGAACTTACCAGCATGTGCTGAGACCAGAACTGCACATGCCTGGGGGCTTGGCATGAATCTCAGCTCCAGGATTAATATCAGGCAGAAAGGCCTTCAGACTGAAGCATGCTGGGTCATACAGTGATCCAGAACAGAGCCAGGACCCCTTCTTTTTTATGTGAAAATCTTTATTGGATATTTTATTTACATTTCAGACGCTATCTCCTTCTGCCATTTCCCCTCCCTAGAAAAACCCCTATCCCACTCCCACTTTCACTTTTTGCTTTTATACTACTTTTTTAATGTTAATCAAAGGCTTTATAAGTTTGGTAATGCTCGATATCAATCAGAAGTGTAGCCTAGTACCCAACCTAGATATATCAACTATCTTGGACTGGTGAGAACATTCAAATATCTACCTCTATGTCCCCTACCCTCTTGTCACCTAGCTCCTCCTCTCCTTCTTCTCTTCTCCTTCCTCCTTAACTTCCTCTCCTGACTCCTTTCACCTTAACTCCTCCTACATATCACTGTTCCTGTTAAAATAAAACTTTTTTCTTAGAATACAATTAGAGCATAACTATACCAATTTGTGTCAGTAAGGTACAAGATAGACCTAATACCCAGTCCATCATTTTGTTGACTAAACAGAACCTCTGTCGTCCCTCTAACTAAAAGACTTAATTCTGAACCTGGCTTTTTTTCTTGGCTTTAGAATGAATGTCAGCTGAAAACTATCTTTTCAAACCTTTTCTCTCAAAGTAAATAGCAGGGATTGGCTATGAGACTATAAGTCTTCAACCCCTTCAGAAATCCAGAATGACTGAATTAACTGAAATTATGCAAAGCACAAAGCATAGCTTCTAAAACTTAGCTAAATTATAGAGACCACTGAGCACCTGGACAGTCTCTATGCTACAGAACGTTGGAGAATTCGATCTTCAGCCTTCTGGCCCAGGATCATCTGACAGACTAAGTGATGCAGAATTATTAAGGGCTGATTACTCTGTCTTGGCAGATATAATCAGTCGACTATTCCGCAAGTGTGGCCAGGACCCTTTCTTGATCTGCAGCACACCTCTTTTCCGGGTTTAGAGCCACTGTTGCACCTCACAATGGCAGATGTCCACAAGAGTTCCATTCTAATACCATGTCTCCTCCAGCACCCTGCTCAGATTCACAGTAGACTCAGTGTTCAATTCAATCCAGACTGTGTCTTCCAGCTGACACTCAAGAACTATACTTCATGTGGGCTCTGGAGAAGAATGACATACTCAGGGACTCTTGTTGTCCTCTACTCGAAGCCTCAGCTGCCACTCACTGTGCTCTGCAGTGCCTTCTCTGGGCTCTCAGATAGAGCACTGTCTGCCCCTCCCAGCAGACTCCATTGGCAGCGGTCTAGAGTCACCTCTTACCAAGAGATCCAAGAGAGGAGGAGAATTGGTCTACTCCAGGATGGAGCCTCCTGATAAGTTATCCAATCTCAGGTGGTCAGTCCTAAACAAATACACACATGAGCCACACAAAGGTGATTCCACAGGCTGCAACTTCACATACATATGTATTTTATGTGCATGAAACAATAATTAAGGAATAAAAGATCATGAATTTGAGAAGGAGGGGGATACACAGGAGAAGTTGCAGAGGAAGCAGAAAGGGCAAAAATGATGTAAGTGTAGCACCCCCATATGAAATTCTTGGAACTCTTAAACTAAATTTTTAAAGGTTCTGGTCTTTTCTATTGTGACTACGCACTAATTAAGATGGGTACTGATTAATACTTCACGGTGTCTGTTCTTGGGGTCCCATTCCTTCCACCTGACCCTCAAATCCCTCCTGGCCCTGCTTATAGATCAAACGCATTCAACAGCTTTGATCTTTTATCTTTTGAAATGCCCTTGTATTTCTTTGAAATGCACCTAACTAGTTTGTTCATTATTTGTGAAACTTGAAAACTTTTCTATGTCTATGAGTCTTTTGTCTGGATGATTGTGTATCACATGTATGTAGTACCCATAAAGGCCAGAAGAGGGCGTCAGGTTCCCTGGAGCTGGAGTCACAGACGTAAATGAGCTTCCATGTGGGCAGCAGGCATGGAACTCCGATCTCCTGGAAGAGCGATTACGGCTTTTAACCATTGAGCCTTCTCGCCAGCCCTTATCTTTATTGTTTTTAATTAGCTTACAAAGTAGCAATTTTCCTTACAACATCGGATACCTGTTTTCTTTTCGGTATTTCCTTCCTTCCTTCCCCCCTTTCTGTCACCATTCCCCCCACTGTTCTCGTGTTATTCTCCTCCCCACATAGTGTACCTGAAGTACCTAAAGCTTTTCCCTGCCACGCGGCGCCCCTGAAGCTTTTTTCCCATCCGTGAACTCTTTCCTAGCTGGTTCACGCCTACTCCCACCTCGATACATTTATTATCAGTTAGAATCCAGGCTCTGCCTTAGAACGAGAGCATGAAGTATCTTTCTTTCTGAGCACAGGATGCCTTGATTATTAATATAATGTTCTCCAATTCCATTCATCCTCCTGCAGATTTCCTTCTCTTCACAGCTGAAAAAGAGTCTGTTGAATATATGACCTATATTTTCATTATTTATCTGTCGAAGGATATCTCTACTGTTCCCATTTCCTTACGGCTTTGAAAAGGGTAGAGAGAAACATGGGCATGCAAGTGTAACATCTCTAGTGGGATGTGCAGTCCTTTAGGTGCCAAACCAGAAATAATATGGCTGGCTCACAACCTCTAACTGACTTGTACAGTGAATGAACCAGTGTGCATTCACACGCAGTGAATGAGAGCTCCTCTTTCCCCATATCTTCTCCAGCATTTGTTGTTATTTTTTTTTCTTGATGCTAGCCACCCTGACTTAAGTAGGACGGGATCTCAAAGTGGTTTTAATTTTCATCTCAACAACAAAATTTCCACTGTCCTTGTCTTCAAATACGCTCAGAGCATCAGACGCTTTATACGTTTCTTTTATTTCTAAAACAAAGAGCTAGTGGCTAGTTGTCCAATAAATCCTGGGAAAAAGTAGCCAGCTGGCTTGTGGTCTTTGCCAAAAAAGATGTTTCTCTGCCCCTGTGGTGATTGGCTCACCTTGTAAGTCTTTAAGATGGCAGCAAGACTCTCCAAGCTGAATGGATGTCAGAGCCCTGGAGTCCAGGACTTTCAGACATTAAAACCACTCACTCTGATAATTCCCTCCAACTGTGTGTCTAGTGTGTCATTTCCCAAGGTGGCCCGTGACCTCCCATGACTCACTTTCTCAGGCTTTGATCAAGGCACTGAGAGTATACAAGACTTGTTTGTAAGTCCTTCATGTAGACACAGTTGCCTCCTCCCTTCATCTGCACATATTTGTCCTTCCTCTCATTCACTCCACTCTATTTATTTAGTATCTACACTTACCCAGCAGGTGCTGGTGCTGGAACCTGGTGGGCGTGTACGAAAGAAAGTCGGAGAGCTTTTCCTTTAACTCCCTGTCCTACCTCTACCCAGGGGGTCCCATAAGGGCTTTGGTGAATTGTTGGACTTAGGAGATGTTGGGGAGGCATCAAAGGGACTTCCTGAAACTTAAAGATGAGGACAATTAGAGAGGAACAGAGAGGGTATTCTTTATTTAAAAAATAATAACTGTGTGAAAAAAAGTGAGTACTTAAGAACGCAGGTTTGGAGGCAGAGGCAGGCAGATTTCTGAGTTCGAGGCCAGCCTGGTCTACCGAGTGAGTTCCAGGACAGCCAGGGCTACACAGAGAAACCCTGTCTCAAAAAACAAAAAAACAAAAAACAAAAAACAAAAAAACAAAAACAAAAAACAAAACAAAAAAACAAAACAAAAACAAAAACAAAAAAAAGAACGCAGGTTTGAAGTCAGCAACAGGCCTACCCCAATCATCAGACCACCAAAGAAACAGGTTTGAGCGACATAAAAATATATACAAGAGCAGAAGTAGTGTTTTCAAGATCTGAAAAATGGAAATTTCTGTCCTGATGTGCTCAGGATGTAAGCTGTTCCATTCTCAGAGCTTCTCTATGATCGATGGCTCTTGAACTGTGTCGGGACAGCCAGGACATAACAGCCATGCAGATTGGCGGCTGGAGTCTCTCACACGATACATTTGTGGTCAGGCCCCTGATACTGACACTGCAGGATGCAGGACCACAGTTAGAGGACAGAAGTACCTCTCTATGGCCTGTTCTGTAGTGCCTGTTATCCTCCGTAAATGATAGCTCAGGAAGATGAGACCAAGAACCAATGAATGAATTGTGGTCTTTCTGTATCAGTTCAGGAACTGGAGATGTAGCTTCATGGTTGTCTGTTGACCTGATATGTATAAGGACCCAGGTCCCATCCCCAACACCACAAAACGAAAGTCTGAGTGCGCACTGTCTTCAGGATAATAAGCAAGGTCTCTGTATTATTTCCCTAACTCACTCTTCATGGTAAAGTTTTTTTTATAAGAAATTCTAAGATGGAAGAAGAATAAGGAAGGGACCAGAAGCCTGGATGTTCTGTTTGTTAAGCCTGGGGGAGGAGGCCAGCTGCTACAAAGAGCAATGTTTATAGAGTGCAGAAGAAGGGCAAGGGAAGAGATATTATTAATATGTATTACAGGCTGGGAATCAGATCTGGAACTTAACACAGTATTTTACACACACACACACACACATACACACACACACACACACATACACACACACACATACACACACACACACACACACACACACACACATACACACACACACACACACTATACCTAACGATATACTCATGGTTAACATATACTACTACAGAAATGTTGTCTATTTCCAAAGTCCCACCAAGTTTGCTACCATATATATACTCTGTATGTGATGACATTTTTATGGTACAATATTGTACACATATCCCCATGTAGAATATAGAAATATGGCTCAGTGGTTAAGATCCCTGGCTGCTCTTCCAGAGAACCCTCACTTTGACTTCCAACACCCATGTGGCAGCTCGCAAACCATCTGTAACTCCCAGGAGATATGAAGCCCTCTTCTGAATTCCAAGAATACCAGGCACACAAATGGTTAGCGCACACACATACATTCTGGCAGAACATTCATACGCATTTAAAATTATTGTCATTGTCGTCGTCATCATCATTTATTGATTACAGAAAAATCTAAGAGCAGTTGAGTAACTTGCCTGAGCTCCCAGAGCTAGAAATAAGGGATGGACATTGAAGTGCCAGCCTGGGTCTGCCTTGTTCTCAAGTCCAAGCTCTTTTTGATCACCTAGACAGCTCTAAGGGACCAGAGAACAGAGTCTGGACTAAACACCAAGCCAAGCAAGGTACCCATCATCCAGACACACACGCTCAATTTATTCAGCAAATAAGCACCAAGTTTCTGCTCTGAGTCTCTCCCTTGTAATTCTCCAGAATTACAGCAGGGCTAGAATAGAGTCCCTAAGAGGTGTGCGAGCAGATGGGAGAGGTCATCAAAGGAGCAGTTTGAGACAAGTCGTCTGGTACCCACAATGTGCTCTAGAATGGGAACACTGAATCTCAACTTTGCAGGCTCTTGGGCCATGGCAAGGCATCTCCCGCAAATCTGCACTCCAGAAGTAGGACATGAAAGAGCAGCAGCTGTGTGCACAGGATGGACGTGGCACTAAAACACCAGAC
Source organism: Rhabdomys dilectus (assembly GCA_019844195.1). Lineage (NCBI taxonomy): Eukaryota > Metazoa > Chordata > Mammalia > Rodentia > Muridae > Rhabdomys > Rhabdomys dilectus. The sequence goes on along the minus strand of JADRCG010009239.1, from coordinate 163,979 downwards.
AAGGAAGGAACAAGAAGCATTACAAGGAGCTAAAGAGGGCTTCAAGTGGCAGAATTCATGTGTGATCCTAGCACGTGGAAAGCTGAGGCCCGGAATCAGTGCAAATTTGAGTCCAGCTTCATCCACATAGAAAGTACCAGGCCAGCCAAGACTACGTATGGAGACCCTGTTAATGCCACCAGCAGTACTACCAGGAGGAAGGACAGGAAGGTCATGGGTCAGAGATGTCCTAGAGATGAGCAATTTGAATATAGGGTGGTCAGGGGAGGGAGAAAAATTAAAGGGGGCAGAGATATCCTCTTGAAAGACAGCCACATGCTTAAAGAGATGTAGGAGGTTAAGAGAAAGCCAGCTGGAGGAGAAACGTGCCATTCAGGGATCCGAGATGAAGGCATAGGGGCAAGCAAGCACCTAGAAGGTATCTGGATCTATGGAGAAATTCTTCTCCTACATCTGCTAGGACCTTCTCCTCCTGGCAGGGAGATAGCCCACGGGCTCACATCCAAATAGCAACTATGATTCTCACCGGGACAGTCTGTGCCTCAAAGAGGAGGCAATGTTTAGAGTCTCTGAAGCAGGTGGCAGAGAAGATATTTCAGTTAGAGGGAGTGTCCCTTAAAAACAAGCTTAACCTGTCTTCTAAACGAACTGTCTTCCAAACTGGATGGGAGTTTGGCATTTGTGTTTTCAAAGTTAAAATAACATTAAGCAAGAAGACCCGGTGTTTTTATACTTATTAAAAGGGATGGCACAGAGGAAAAGAATTGAATTAAATGAGGTTGGAGAAAGGAAGATTAAAAACCATTCACCAAACTGTGCCCCTGAAGCTTGCTGTAAGTGTTCATGAGAGGGAATGAATTTGATTGTATTCTGGCGAGGAAGATGAGAAGAGAAAGCTGAGAGATGGGTAAAGGACTGTATATAACCACTATAGGCAGAGCATTATTGAACACACACACACACAGAGAAGAAAGACAGAGACACAGGGAGACTCAGACACAGAAAGACAGACAGAGACACAGAGACAGAGAGAGTGAGAGACAGAAAGAAAGAGAGTCAGAGACAGAAAGAGAAAAAGAGAGACAGAGAGGAAGAGAGAGGCAGAGACAGAGAGAAAAAGATGGGGGAAGGAGGGAGAGGAGGAGAAGAAAAACCACACTGGAAAATTCTCCTAGTCCAAATAAGTCAGTATTCTAGGCTTTTCAATAGGAACAGAAGTGGGGTCCTTCCCTGGAGTTCTCTCAGTAACTAAAATGTCCATTCATGCAGCTGACAGCTAGCCACACTTTCTACTTTACTTGGCTTTGCTGGTAATGATATTTATATTTTAAAACTCCACACTTTGTGAGTCTGGACAAATGTTATCATGGAAAGCCTAGTAAAAGACAGCAAGGCCCATGGTCATTCACCATTCTGGTAGCACTGGAAACCTGATTGGGCCTGACCCTAGACGGCCCCAAAATGGATCTTACCCTAAACCTCGGGAGCAAAAGTCTCAGAGAAGCAAAATAAGAGCCTCCTAAAAACAACAGGCTGCAAGCATTTAGCCAAAGCACTCTCCACTGCCACATCTGAGAGACAGGAAGACACAGCCTATACAAAGGGCATATGTACAGATGGGACAGCTAATCTGTAAGAAGAGAGGGGCCTGGGATTTGGTACCAAGGACATCCTTTAGCTCTCAGGAACCATCATGTGGAAGAATCATGGTTGTAACTTAAGACATGATACTTCAGGGCTAGAGAGATGGCTCAGTAGTTAACAGCACTGGCCATTTTTCCTAAGGTTCTGAGTTCAACTCTCAACACCCACATGGCAGCTCACAAGTGTCTATAACTATAGTCCCACGTGATCTGATGCCCTCTTCTGGTGTGCAGACATACAGACAAAATACCCGTATAAACAAATAAATAAATTGTGTGTGTGTGTGTGTGTGTGTGTGTGTGTGTGTGTGTTACTTCTAAATTATTTGTTAGAAGGAATCCCATTAAGAGCTCCCTGAGCATTCTTTTTGAAGTTTTTATTGGCATGTGTTATAGATACCGATGGTTTTCATTATGACACATTTGTGCATGTATAAAATGTACTGTGATCAGGTTCACTCCCCCATTACCCTTTCCTGTCCATTTCCTCCTCCCGTTGATTCCTTTCTCTTTCCAACTGGTCCCCCTTTTTTTACTTTTCCATGTTTTTGTTTATTTTGTGATGACACCCCAATGTGTTTCATTAGAGTTGCTTACAGGAGTTATTTGTAGAAGCATGACCACTTCATCACTGAAGGAAATGTCTCCCCCTCCCTAGAAACCATCAACTGCCTGTAGTTCACCAGGGAGACACAGAAATGTATGAGTTCTTCCCCTCTCGGTGACAGGATGTTGCTGGGCCCAGACTTATGCATAATCACAGCAGCTGTGGGTATGAGAACACCATGGCCAGCTCTTGCCCAGAAGACAACACTCCACCCCTTCCTCCAGCTCTTACAGTCATCTATAGCATTCCCTGAGTCTTGAAGGGTGACATTCCAGATGTCCTATATATGGCTGAGCAATCAACAGTCACTTAGTCTCAGCATTTTGACCAATTATGACTCTCTGCAGTTACCACTGCTCACTGCGAAAAGAATTTCCTCTGACCAAACTGGACAGGAGCACCAATCTCTGAGAGTAAACACAATTTTTTTTATACAGCCATTTGATGGGTACATCATACACACGCGTGGATGCATACACACACACACATACACACATACTCACTCACAGACAGAGATAGAGATAGAGATAGAGATACAGAGATAGAGAGACAGAGACAGAGAGACAGAGACAGAGACAGAGACAGAGAGAGAGAGACAGAGATTCTTGACTTGTGATAACAGAAAAACTTCTCTTTCTAGTGTCAGGTGGGTCACTCAAAAGGAGAAATAAGTTTGCAGTAACAATTATGGTTCTTTAATCAAGAGCTATTGTCACACTTCCAGGCCACCAACACGGACAGCTAGGGCTCCCCAAGCTGACCCTGGGAATGTACCTCTCCAGCTCTTCGTTCCTGCTGGAGACAGACAGTCCCCACTGGTTCTCCATAAGCAGTATCTGCTGAGTCCCTTCCACCTGCAGGAACATTGTATGAGTTCTCCCTCAACCTACTGAAAAGAAACAGTAATAATTCTACTTTTTCCATTGAGGACTAGGTATCAAGGGGTCACCACTGCAGTGACTGAGTCACCAGATTCGGATCTGAAATCAGCTCTGACTCTAGAAAACATTCTCTATCTTCCATACAATATAGCCACAAAGAAAAATAATTATGCTCTGCTCTTCCCTTCTCTCCTCTCCCCTTCTCTCTTCTCTCCTGTCCTCTCCTCTCCCCTTCTCCCAGATACATAAGTAAGCTAGGATTGCAGATTTTGTTCTTGTGGGTACATTCTGTGCCTGCCAAAATCTGGAGTGCCTGGGGAAGCACAGCCCCTCAGGACTGCTTCTCCACCTGCCTTTTCATCACGACCTGCTAAGGACCACCTGGTCTTTGCCAGAACCCTGTGTAAGAGGTGGTAGTGATCTAGAGGATTCCAGAACTTGTGAGGCATCAGAAACAGAGAACTGGGAAATCTGTGACAATGTTTCTCTTAAAAAAAAAAAAAAAAAGTACATCTGGGCAACGAGCCAGAACCAAGACAATTGTCCCCAGTACCCACGCTGGGCCTCTAGGCCTAAGGAATTTCATGCTTCTGTGAAAGAGGCCAATCTGAATGAGAGATAAAACTTGGCAACTTGGTCAAAGCAATTCTCAACACGACCAACCTCGTTTTAACTAAACTGGATCTCTAAGAGGGTTGAGTTTGCTCTCGGATAAAATACCAAGAGGCCAAAGATGCCAAGAGCACGGTAGAGACATGTTAGTTCTGAGCTGTTCTGAAGGAATTCGAGCCTGGCAACAGGCATCATTTCTGTTCACCAGTCTATGAGGAACTCCAGACAAAGCGCACATCCAGAGTCAGGAAAGAGCATTCGTTCAGGGACATAAGACCCCTGCAACCCAGTTGCAATGACATGTCAAGGCCGATGAGGACCCAACAACTTGAGGACCATTACATGAAGAGCAGCACCCAAAATGACAGCCACTGGCATGCAGGATGGCTGACTGCCCAGGTGATGCAGGCACACAGTCGCGTCTTAAAAAAATCTCTGAAACAATGGACTAGAACCCAAATCCCAGGAGAGACACTGAGAACGATATGAGCTTCAATGGAAGATAACTGCATTATTGCCAAATTAGATTTCGGAGGAATAAAGCTTAAGGAATAACAGAAAGCCAGTATTCGGAAGTATCTACTACTTGCATTTTGGTAGAAATGTCTCCGGGGCAATATGGTCTTTTTGGAAGGAAGATTAAGAAAAGAGGAGATGGAAACACTGTGACCCTAGTGTCACCTCTGTGATTCCCTGCATTGGAATTCTGATTTCAGCACCATCTCCATCAGCAAAGTGAGGCTTGTGGCTGACAGGTCACAGCTTGAGAGAGAAGCAAAGTCACGGTCAGCAAGGATGGTGGGAGAGGCTGCAGGGAGAGAGGAAAGAATGTGCTAAATAAAGGAAGTTACCAGATGCTTCAGTGGTAGACAGACAAGATGGGACCCAAAGGACTGAACAGCAAGATTGCTATCAATCAGGCACACAAATCAAAGGAACCCATGCTGACAGGTCCACCGCCTCTTGCATCTGTGTCATTCAGCATTCAGGAGACTGGAGATGGGGCCACGAGGGGACATGGCTATCATTTATGTAACATTCTGTCAGCATAGAGGTGCATGAGTCACTACACAAAGACACAGGAAGGCATGTTCCTTGTGCTGAGATCTGCAAGCACTTCAGTTATCGCTGAGGAATTGCCTGACAGTCTGGTATGTGGTTTGGCCAGGGTTCACCTACATTACATGCGTGCAGTACTCACTCTCCAGAAGGTTCTAGTACATGTTGATCACACCCCACAAATAGGTTCTGGTGCCCACAATCATCCACTGTTCCTAGTTCTCTGACTTCAGTTGAGCTCAGACCTCAGACAGCTGTCCCTCCGAGTTGTTGATAAGGCTCAGGACCATAGATACCTCATCTTCAGACAAGGATTCTGTACACTAGGAGCTGGAGAGATGGCTCAGCAGTTAAGAGTGCTTGCTGCTCTTGCAGAGGACCCAGGTTCAATATCTAGCACCCATATGTCTCCCAGCTGTCTGTTAGATCCAGTTTCAAGGGATCTGACACACTCTTCCAACCTTTACAGGCACCAGACACATATGTGATACACATACCTGCATTGAAGCAAAGCACTCATATACATAAAATAAGCAAATATAAGTTTTTGATTAAAATTCTGTTTATGTGTCTGAAATAGGGAAGGATAAAGGAGAGAACCTAGGTACCACTAAATTCAGCCATGACGATCATGGCAAAACAATCAAAATCTAATGGTTTGGAGAACACTTCTAGAGCTCTGACATCAGCATTGCCAATACCATAAGAAGTTCTCCCAATACCTAGCCAAAAGCATCATCCAGAGACACTGTGTTGAATGAACAGCGGAACCTCATGCTTCCTTCCAAAGGAAGTAGAGTTGGCTTTTGATGGGAACTCTGCTCTGGGTCAAGCTGAATTGGGAACAAGCCCTCTCTACCACAGAGAGTCAACCAGAGCCTGAGAGATGACTTAAGTTTTTTTAAAGTAATTTTTATTATAATATAATTATATCATCTCTCCTTTTTTTCTCCACCCAGCCCCTCCAATGTACCCCCTTGCTCTCTCTTTCAAATTCATAGTCTCTTATTCTATAATTGATGCTGATGTGTGTGTGTGTGTGCATGTGCGTGTGCCTGTGTCTCTGTGTATGTGTGCATGTGTGCGTATGTATGTGCATGCTTCTAAATTTATAAATACATTCTGTTCAGTCCTTATACTGTTACTTATGTGTTCCCTAGCTGACCATTTGGTATTAGATAACCAATTAGCATCTCCTTCCTTAGGGAAGACTATTTCCCCCTCTCTCCACATCTTTTAGTTGCACCTGAGGCTCAAGAATCATTTCAGAAGAAGCGATGAAAAGATTCTAAGAGACAAAAAAATAGTATTGTGTCTCCTAGAAGTATCAGAGAAGCCACACCCATGAAGCCTCAGTGACACAGCTGCCTAAACATGACCTGGACTAAAACATTACCAATGGGCATTCTAGGATGGAAAGGGAAAACCTCATAATGTCTCGCCCCTAGACAGAGAACCGACTTAATTTTTAAGTCAGAGGAACTTAAGTTTAAGTTAGAGGAACTAGTCAGAGGAACTGACTAGTGAGACTTCTGGTTGTTACTGCCAGGCAGTGGCATGTGACATGTCCTGTGTACTGAAGATAAAGGATGTGTGCCAAGATGGCTGAGCTTGGAGCTGAACCCGAAGAACTCAGTGTATGTCTCACCTCCAGGGTCTCCGGCAGGCAGAATGGTAGTTACTAGGAATTGAGATGTGGCTGGTGCTGATGCCTTCAGACTAAAGCACGGAAAGTCAAAAACACAGGGCGGTACAGCAACCCAGAGCAGAGCCAAAGGGGGCCACCCTGCTCTGCAGCACAGTCTCCACCTGAGCTCAGAACCATTGCTCCACCTTCTAGCAGCTGCCCACTCCTCCCCGCCACACCACCACAGCCTCATATTCCCACTGCATCTCCTCAGAACTCTGTGCGGCGGCGATCACAGTAAGCTTGGTGTCTAGTTCAGTTTGGAACATGATAGACCCCCACCAGGTGACACCTCAGAGTTTGGGGTTCGTTGAGGGAGCAGAGAAATAGATGACTAAAATGAGAAGAACTTGGACCAAGCAAAGAGTGCCTAGACTTGTCCCTTGGCAAACAAAGGAGGCAATCCTATACATACATACATACATACATACATACATACATACATACATACATACATACATACATACTATGCCATCAGGAAAGTCTGACCTGAGGTCCAGGGTGAGGAGACATTGGAGACCTTCCTAACTCATAAGACAGCTCTGCACTAGAGACAGTCTGGCCTCTTAGACCCATAGTATTGCAGTAGATGCAAACACTTACGAGAATTGCTAGAACCCAGTCCTAGGTGTTAGGAAATGCAACGCCAGAAAAATCACATAGGTCAAGGGCACCATGAAGAGTTAGCAGACCAGGCGAAGCCAGTCAGTTCAAGGGAGCCAACTCTTGGAGCTATCCTGAATGGAGACACCACCCTTTTTGCTCGAGTTAAATAAGACTTCATTTATATTTTAATATATGCTCATTTGTAGTTAAGACATAAATACATGCTAAAAGATTAAAGAGATACTGTTTTCTCTTTATCTGATTTTTTTGAAGTAGGATAACAGCACGCAGCACTGGCAGGAGGATGACGAAACAGGTCTCATCATACTTTGTTAACAAGATGCAAATTAATGCCATCATGAGCTGTCAATTCTATACTCCGGTACAGGGCCCAGGGCCTCACAGAAGGATGTTATGAGCCTCAGAGTTGCTTCCGGTGGCAACCTTGGCTAATCTGTGATACATCCATGGGGGAGAGACTTGGTGAAGCTCACTGCACTCTGAAAAAACATGGTTAGAAGAGATTTCCAAAAATGTTTTGGGAAAGATGTTGGAAGATCCTGTATTTAGGACTCTGAAAGGGAGGAGAATATAGAATTCTGTTTCCCACAAGAATGAAGAGACTTCAGCATAATTCAAGGATCTTCATGATGGGGAATATGAGGATGCAGAAAAGTCAGCTTTCCTTTGCTCATCACAAGCCCATGGTGATCAAATAGCCTAAGTCTGCAGCCTTCTGGATTCCCAGACCAATCTAATCTCTTTTCGTCTCTCCTCTTGTCTTCTCTTTTTCTTCTTCCTCTTCTTCCTTTCACTCTTCTCCCTCCCTCCCTCTATCTCTCTCTCCCTCCCCCCCACTCTATCTCTCTCTCTCTCTGATATCAGGTTTCTCCTGCCATTTGGAACTGTGGTCCCATCCTCCCCACCACTCACCCGATCATGTCCCATTGCCCCTGAGCTTGACTGCAAGGTTCCACCTACATGTGTTTAATACACTGGTGAGACATACAATGTGGTCAAGTAAAGACACTCGCATGTTAAGCCAATGAATCGATGCCATACATTCTTAGCAATGTGAAAAAATAAATAAAATACCCAAACAGAGATGTGCTCATGAATTCACTCCAGAAAAGAAAGGGCAACTCTAGTTTGGTATGCCAGCAATGTGTCTCTGAGTGAGGAGCTGGAAAGAGATGCGTAAACTCACCCCTTGTGAGTCAATGGGAGGCAGCTCCCACAGTCTACTTGACTCCACTTTCCAAATTTGTGACAGTGGACTTTTGATGCATCAGTTATTCTACAAATTCTATGGCTCACAACAGATAATGCATGCTATAGATCTACCCTTGGAAAAGGAGAAAGGAGTGCGGCCATGGTGCAGCCCACATACAGCTTCATCCCACCAAGTCCTGAGATGCTTTCCTAGTGCTCCCAGGTTCACACTGGACGGTGGGTCTAAGGGAATCAAGAAGTTCCTGGAAAGAGTGGAAACAGCTTATGCAACACTGGAAATTACTTTCTTCCAGTGATATGTGCTTCTCTCCTGAGCCATCTCCTACACTTTCTTATGCTGCCATGGACCTCAGAGATATATGGCTCCATGTGAGACCATTAGCAAGCATTAGAAGGAGGAAACCAATACAGAGAAGGAATCCAATACAGATGTAGGTTTGCTTTCTCACTTTAGTGGGAAAAAAAGACCTGTGTCTGGACACTTCTCTAAGCAGGCTTTGTCATCCTCCAGGGAATTGCTCCCAATGCTCAGTTTTCTAGTCGTTCGCATCAACGTTGCCTAGAAACTTCTTAGAAATACACATTTTCGGGACCCAGCCTGAACCTACAGTATCAGGTCGGGACCAACAGACAGGATTCGCACAAGTGTCCCAGGAACTTGTGATTAGTGGTGAGATGTGCTGACCACTTCTTAGAGCACAGGAAACAGTTCTGCATGCAAGGGTGCAAACAAGGGTGCAAACATGTAGAACAAACCCCCTGCCTTCTAAACTCAATGCAAACAGCTTCCGAGCTTGGGAACGCAAGAGCCTACCCTGGTAAAAATCCAGATATCAGCTCTGTAGATGGTTCTAACTTCAGTGGAGTCTGAGAAGTGGCGACTTGGAAGGCTGAGAACAGACAGTGAGAAAAGACACGGAGTGGAGAGCAACCCTTTAGAGACAAGCATGCAGTCTCAGGCCTCCTTGCAGGTTTTAGTTAAGCCATGGAAGTCTCCTTTCCTCTTGTGGGAAAAGAGGATTATAAAATCCTCTTTGGAAGATCCTGGGGAGGCGTCCCATCTCACAGAGTAAGATTTGCTAATGAAGGTGCTTGTCCATGAACAGCAAAAGGTTGCCAGGCCTTCTCAGCCATTCTGAGAACTAAACTTTCCCATTACTCATTTGTCTTTAGACAGTGCTGATTTATTTCACTGGTATAAATAGCAATACTCCAAGGGAGAATTAGTAATGTGTTTGCTTACAAGGTCTTCTCCACACCCTTGAGAAGTCTGGACTAGAGCCCAGATATTGGGGCTCAGCAAAGAGCTGCTCCCCCCCCCACTGTGGGGTGAGTTCTTCTACGTGAATACCAGGATTACAGTGTTGATATGGATGGATGATTGAGGTCTGGGTGGGTAGGCCACACACCTGTGGTACATAGAGACTCATTTGACATGTCAATCATGTGCAGGGAACAGACATTCTCAGAGAGGGAGGAAGCACACTTCACCTTAACTCTTCTTTGGTACAGACATTTGGGGAGTTATCATCAAGAATGGAGCTCCTGTGCCTTGCAGGGTGAATACAGAACCTTGCATGCAGAGTGGAGTGGGGGCTGGGAAGAGAAGTTTTCAGATAAGACCAAGATCATCCTAGAACCAAGAGATAGTTTAGGCCTAGAGGACTCCTGCACAGTCTGTGAGCCACCTCAGCCAGATTCTCGAGCTGTAGAACCCCTTTTGTTAGTTCTCACTAGGTCTCCCTGGAAGCACTAACCTCCACCCAGTGACAGGGAACCTGAGGCCCTCTGTGTTCCTTACCAATGTTATATAAGTGATCCTCCCTGGATCTAGTCTTAGAAAAATTAGCAGTCCCCAAGGCCTGGTGACCAGACAGGAAAGACCAGACTTTTACTTTCTTCTCTGGTCCTAGAGCATTCCATTCTGGATTGCTGAACAGGCTAACTTGGGGCTTTCTGCCAGTAAAGAGGGAAGCATCCCTGTAAACGTTCTGCCATTATCACTACCACTCACTAGGCGAGTAGCCCAAAACTAGACACCTTGAATCCCCATCTGGAAAGGCAAGCTCCAGAATAGACTATGCACTTGAACTCCTGTGAGCACAACTCAGATGAGAATTTCATAGAATATATGGAAACCCAGAACATACACATACATATACACACATGTATGCACACATATATGCTGAGACCTGAATTTCTGATGAAAATGCTTCTCTTCATTCAATTTCACTTCAAAACCTCTCTGTCTCTATGTCTGTGTCTGTCTTTGTCTCT
>JADRCG010009239.1:98619-127501 GCA_019844195.1 Rhabdomys dilectus | reverse complement strand
TGTGTGTGTGTGTGTGTGTGTGTGTGTGTGTGTGTGTGTGTGTGTGTAAGAGAGAGAAAGTGAGTGTGAGTGGGTGTGGGTGAGTGGATTGTTACATAAGGAAATAAAGGGTTTTGAGAAGAGAGAATAGAAAGAGGAAAGAAGAGAAAGAAGAATGATTGTCTAGGAGGAGAGACAAAAGCATCATTCTGCTAGTCCCAGCCTTAGAGATAAGGAAGTAGAAACCCCAAGACAGGAACCAACAGCACCTGCCCCAACAAGCCAGGTCCCCTAGCAGAAAACAGAAGCCATCTGCTCAAGGGAGACAGGCCCCATGAGCCAACTCAAAGGTGTGGCTGAAAATCCTGATAAGATGTTTTTAGATAATTTGATTTTTTTAAACAAACAAGTAAGTAATGTTTCAGTGCTATGAAATAGCTTATGACTTGTGCTGCTCCATTTTTCCCTTAGAATTATTTTTAAAAAATAAAATTAAAAAGCTGCCCAGAACCCCATATCAACAAGAACTAACATTGTTTAGCAAGCAAGCATCCTGATAACCTTCCCCTCTCCATACTCTGTCCAGATGTACTCCCTGCCATCCCCACAACATGGCACGGACATACTCAGCCATATTCAAAACTACCTTCTACCTCCTCTCCTTTTTCTGCCCATCCTTGAAGGCTTCTACCAAATACAAATCTTCCCCGAACCCTTCCCTGATCACCCCAACACTCCACAAGCTTTCCCCATGCTCGCAACTCAAAGCCCTACCCCTCACTGGCTCTTGCTATCACTGGGCTCATCTGGGAAATGAGAGAAGGACGTTTGCAACTGGATGGTTGATTCACAGGAGCCATGCCTGTTGTCTGCCGTTGATGCAGCTAATTCCAGACTGAGCCCTGGTGGGCATTAGCATAAGGTTTGCTGGATGCAGTAGGAAGCTACTCATGCCTTAGCTTCTAGTTTATTCACTGAAGCATAAGTATCTGAATGAGGACCAGATAGTGTACCTAGAAAGCAGAGAATAAATTGACCACATTGAATGTAAGTATATCATCTCATCCCTCTCCTGATGTCGTGGAGAGAGCAGTGGGAGAGGAGTCGAGACAACTGGGGAGTCCTAGGACTTCCAGTTGCTGTGCAATGTTGTGTTGTTGTGTCCATCAATGGCCACAGTTAAGGGTGTGTTGTGTGGGTGAGTTGGAGCATAGGATGGGTTTCTTCACTAACCCACGTGCTTTGAAGGATTTAGTAAGAATTGAAGCAATGCCATATAAACAAGCCAAATGCTCCCAATCACTCGGGACTGTTTGAATACAGCCCAAAGACTCTTCCTTTTTTATTCAGACAAACTCTGGTAAGCACCACATTTTGCGTGCTGTGCACACAAATGTCCCATCAGAGAGCTCCCAGAGGCTCCAACTCACAGAAAAAGTGTCAAGACTAAAGGAATCCCTGGGCAAGCCTAGGCACATGCCATAGAGTGGCAGAGTGACCCCTGCCAAACACTGTTCCTGTGAACATCTTCTCCTAGGCGCTTCTTCTGAGCCTCTGGCTTCCTCGTGTTTGGCTTAGTCACCAAGTGATGGTGGCGTTAGCAGTGTTCTTGGCATCAGGAGGCCAGAAGCCAAGGCAGAAGAGCTGGCAATTGCCAGCACTCAGCCTCTCAGTGCTCTGTGGTCTGGGGTAATTCCCTGCTGGGTTTGTGTTCTGAACTGAAAGTGGGTGAGAAGGCAGAGAGGCCAACATGAGACTTCTGACTTCTCACAGGCCTTGCTTCTGTGATCATCAGGTGTCCAGAGCCTGACCCAATTAAACCCCCCACACACAGATCAGATCAGCCGAGAGAATTCAAGCACCCTGAGCTCCACTTCACATAGCATAATGGCTATCTTATGCACGGCACTGCCCCTGCCGTTCTATGCATCCTGCAAACAGAATATGGAAATTCACTGCTGCCTGTCACCATAGAGACCAATGAGCAGAAACGAGAATCAGATCTATGTTGTACTTTATTGGGAGAGATGGCGATAAGGAAAGGTAATAGGTTAACATCATTTTTTAAAAAATACTGCCTTTTGTTTCATCTTCAGCCAGAAACTTCACAGGGCATGAGACTGGGTGAGAAAACGAAGCCTGTCAATCACTCTGGAGCCCAGGATCACCTCTCTGGTTAGGTGGTAGGATGCCTTCCTGAGACTTGTGATGTCTGTACCAATGCCATTCCTATAATGCTCCCTCAGTCTGTGCATGTCTGTACTCAAGGGCTTCCTGAAATTCTAAGTCTAATGAACATCCACCATGACCAACCTTGTGCTCTGCCCAGAGCATCTGAGCTGGGGGTCAGTAGAGCAGACAAACCATTAACAATGCATTCGTGCTAAGCTCCTAACAACGTCTCTGTACTGACTCCAGTCTACAATAAGGAGTACAAATGTATCTTTATAATACGAAACTTTCAAGCGCCCCTATCTATCTTTAAAGTGCCTCTAGGGTCCTCTATCATCCCCATGCTCCCATGTTAGGAACATGGATTTGTCTGACTCCCGTCTTCACCTTCCAGTTCACCCCAACTCCTCTCCATGGTATAGTTGGCTCACACTGGGTTACCAAAGATTGGTCCTCTCTAGTTGGCCCTGGGTCTCATCTCTATTGAACTGACCCATGGTGGGAAGCAGGGAAAGAAGACCTGGGCAAGGGAGAAGGTAGGAAGGAATGAGAGGTGACCACTGATCCCATTAGGACTGCTGAAGACCAGAGTGGGAGACTGTATATTCTCCTTGGCTATTTTAGGGTAGATGCCTAGAGGAAAGGCTAATCGGGGAACAACGGTCAACACCCACCAAGATTGAGATGAAAATCTGTGACCAGAACCTGAAGCATCCCCAATACTAAAAACATTTGATCACTCTGCAATTTTACTCTATCCGGTGCCCAAGCACCCCAGGACACTAACCATTTAAGAGTCAACAGAATCAGTCAGGGTCAGATTTGCTATGCCAAGAGAACACTTTATTGGGAATATTTCCAGGGAAACCTGGTTTTGCATGGCGTAAGAAGCACAGTTAAGACCAGAAACAATAGATGAATTTTAGTAGAAAAACCTGCTAAGCAAGGAGGGCCCTAGGGAAGCACGAGAGCATTTAGCTGCCAAGAGCCACAAGGTGTCCTCCTTCCTGTGGCCTAGGCCCCACTGGTGACTGGTCACATTGCACGGGGCACCACATGCTCCCTGGAGGAGATGACTCTTCCATCCCTGATCTCCTCCGTGATGGTACGGATCTGGGTGCTGACTTGAGGAGCTGGGGTGCAGGGCCCAGCTGGGGTACAGGGTACAGCCGTGGTACAGGATGTAGAAGGAATGTAAGGAACCCTTACAGCGGGCTTGCACTCCGTGGAACAAGGGTGGGCAGGAAGCCTGAAGAAATGAGATCACATGGGATGTACTTGGCATTGGGGCATTAGACCCATGGGAGAGGGGGTATTCTGATGGGGGAGAGGGTGTCCTGCAGGACAGTAGCAATCACATTGAGTGGTATCAGAGCATTTCAGTGATTCTGAGGCCTCAAGGATTGGAGGTTGGGCCTGCAGGAAGGAAGACTAGGAGCTTCTACCAAAATATGGCCAAAGATGGACTTTTACCTTGGCTTAGGTTGCCCCCTTGAACATTACCAGGGACCTGAACCAGAAAGAATCTTCAATGGCTTTAGCTCAGTTACCTTCATCTTTGTAACAACCACTCAGCTCTGAAAGTATGTCAAGCCCTTCTCCCAGCACAGCTCTGGGGGTCCCAGGATCACTCACTTGCAGTCCTCCCCGTCCAGCAGGCGGCGGTAGGTGGCAATCTCTGACTCCAGCCGGGCCTTGACATCCAGTAACACCTGATACTCATGGTTCTGCCGCTCCAGGTCACAACGAATCTCAGCCAGCTGTGACTCCACGTTGGTGATCAAACACTGCATCTGGCCCAGCTGGGAGCTATATCGGGCCTCTGTCTCAGCCAGGGTAGATTCCAGAGAATTCCGCTAGAGTGGGGAAGAAAAACTATTGAAGGGAAGGAATTCCACCCTAAATACCCACTGTCCTGGTATCTGCACACAGTTGTAGTTGGGCCCTGTAATAGCATGATGGCCAGCGCACTAGTAAGTCAGAGAGCCTTTAATGGGCGGAGACCACCCACCGTGCTCTGTTGAGCCTGCAGCTCGATCTCCAGGGCATTGACTGTGCGTCTCAGCTCGATGATCTCCGTCTGACAGCACTGCAACTGCTCTGAGCTGGACACCACCTGCTGGTTCAGCTCCTCGGTCTACAGAGGAGAGAATACAGAACAGGGATAGACCTAGTATCCCTCCTTTATCCCACCCCACAGCCTGTAGTCCTGGATTGCCAGCCTCACCTGAGTGTTGAACCAAGCCTCCACATCTCTCCGGTTATTCTCCACCAGGGTCTCATACTGGCATCGCACGTCATCCAATATCTTGTTGAGATCCACTGGAGGGGCAGCGTCTACCTCCACATTCAGTCGGTCCCCAAGCTGGGAACGGAGTGCATTGACTTCCTGCAGTGACAAAGTAAGATAGCGTGAGGCTGTGGAAAGGTTGCTGGATTGGTAGGCTCTATGACCTGGGTTCAAACTCATTCCTCACTTGGGTACCATGAGATAGAAGAGCTGACCTCTTTGAACATGCCCTCCACCACTCCACTGGTCTATCTCTACTAGACCCTCCTGAGGATTTGGGAGATGGCACAGCACCAAACAATTAGAATTATTATCAGACACTCTAATCTCAATAGAGTTGTAGTGTCATGGCTGAGGGTGTATTCTCTGTGGAACTGTTGGCAAATGACTTCACATCTTTATGACCATCTTCTTGGATGTAAAATAGAGCTTAAGATGGGAGCTAACTCTTAGAATCATTGTGAAGATGAGACGGATGTGAAGTGTTTCACCTCCTGCCGTACAATTCCTCAGCAGCATGGGAACCCTGAGGAGCCTGTGGCAGCAACCTCACCTCTTCATGGTTCCTCTTGAGACACAGCAGCTCCTCCTTCAGGGACTCCACCTGTGCCTCTAGGTCAGCCTTACACAAGGTCAGCTCATCCAGCATTCGGCGTAGACCATTGATGTCAGACTCAACCAGCTGCCGCAGGGACAGCTCCGTCTCATACCTACACACACAGAACACTGCCATGTCTGCAGCAAAGGAAGCCCTGTGCCATAGCTAACTCAGACTCAGAAGCACAGTGGCCCTTTCTCATGTCACAGGAGGGATCCAGGGCCTATACCATGTCTTCCCATTTACAATTGTATCTGGCTTTATTCCCACCTCATCAGCTCCCAAAGGCAGGAGTCAGATTTGACACAGATCGAACATCTCCTGGTTGGGCTACTCACTTGGTCCGGAAGTCATCAGCAGCCAGCTTGGCATTGTCAATTTGTAATATCAGCCTGGCATTCTCAGACTTGGTCAGCAGGATCTGAAAAACAAGAGGTTTTCCCTGAACTGGGGAAGACCCAGCAATGTGATGGGTATGGGGTGAGAAACCCAGCTCACAGATGCCTCTAAAAACAGGTAAAGTCTCCAAATATCCAGGCATGGAAGGAGAGCACAACCCAGAAGGGGTATTACACCACTGGCCCATCAGTCATGGCTTCTGTAGCCTCCAAGCTGGCCCAGTAGGCTATATCAGGGTGAGGCAAACCTGATATCTGATTTAGTTATATGATCTTGGGCAAGTTGCTAAGCCTTTCAAAATTCAGCCTACTTATGTTAGATGGGCATAGTAATACCCATATCTCCAGGATGAAGAATTAGTAAGCCAATAGTTTAGAAGGTGTCGGATACTTTGTCCCCAAGTGGGGACAAAGGACATGATCCTTCCATCCCTAAGCTAAGACAATGAAACAAATAGGAGAATGGCTGGTGACAGGGTACACAGACCAGCAGAGAAGCCTGGGTCCCCACGGAACCACATCCCAGAGAGTAGAGCTCTCCTTCCAGAAGAATTCTCTGTAAGCTTCAGTCCTATCTGGCTGAGTCTTGGAATGGAAAGCTTCCTGGAGTTGTCTGGCCAGCTGGAAGGACATGGCCCATTACCTTCTGCTGCAAATCCTCAGCGGTCTTGAAGTAGGATTGGTAGTCCGGGCAGATGTATGGGATCTGACACTCGTACCACTCTCGGATGCGAGACTCCAGCTGTGCGTTCTCCTGCTCCAGCTGCCGCACCTTCTCCAGGTAGTTGGCCAGTCGGTCATTCAAGACCTGCATGGTCGCCTTCTCGTTGCTGTTGAAGGCGCCCTCACAGAACCAGCCCCCACTCCCTGCAAAGCCAGAGGAGTGGCACCCAGAGGACAGGTAGGAGCCGGGCAAGCAGCTCCCAAGGCCAGAGAAGCCTGTCCTGAAGGAGGGCATGGACCCCACAGTGCCAACCAAACTGGGGGCCCTGTAGGAGCCCATGGAATGGACGGAAGATATCCGAGAGAAGCTCCCTGTGGTGCCACAGAGGCCCTTGGCAGACCCAGCAGAGAAGGTCGGGGTGCAGATCTGGGTGGCCATGATGCTGTCGAGGAAGGGTTCTGAATAGGTAGGATCACAGGCTGTGGATTCCCCAGGCCTCCCTGGAGTGCTTATATACAATTTTCATGGGGTGTTGGCATGTTCCAAGTCTTTAGCTCTTGGGAAAACCCTTTCGGATCCCAGAAAGCCTATCTCATTATAATGTCATTTTTGCCATCCATCAGAATTTCTTTCCTTGTAAAAGAAAAAAAAAATGTTGACTTGGGTTTGCTAAGTCAGGACTCCCAGCCATCGTCATTCCCTAGCAGATTGAATTTTTATTGCCACTTCAAAGAGTCTTTGCCCCAGACCTCATAAACTGGGAGTGGCCTTGCATATGACATTTGGTTTCTGTCCTCCCTATCTGCCTTCCCCTGAGGAATCCATTCTGTCCATCCCCTACTCCCACAGCCGCTCATCTGTGCCTGGGCCACCAGAGCAATGAACAGAGAATGAAGAATTCACAATGGAATATTATTTTGCCATAAGGAAAAATAAAAATATGGATTTTGCAGGAAAATAAATGGAACTGGAAAGTATTGTGTTGAGTGGGGAAAACTGACAAATGCCATGTGTTCTCTACCATATATGGATCCTAGCTTCTAATATTTACACCTGTGTGTTGGTGTCAGAGTATGTGTAGAGGCCAGACAAGAAACCCCTAAGCGAGATTTTTAAAGGATGGGGATGAAGAGGGTAATGGAACGTGTGGTCTGAATAGAGAAAGGTCAAAGTGGAGCACAAAGGTTAAGGGAGGACGGGGATCGGGAAGATGGGGGAAGAAAGGAGTGGGGAGCAGAGTCAAACAAGACAAATAAATATCTATTTACATAAATATATTCCATAAAGAACCTGATACCACATAAACTAATTTAAAATGTAAAAAAGGCTGGGGGGCGGGGGAGGTCAGCAAGATGGCTTGGTGGGCAGAAGTGCTTGCCTGGGTTTGATCCCTGGATCCCAAAGTAGAAGAAAAGACCTCATTAATGTAAGATGTCCTCTGACCTACACACACACACACACACACACACACACACACACACACCACTGTTGCATGAGCATATCTGTACTCACACATACCTATCATGCACACAGAAGGAAGAGAAGAGGAGAAGGAGGGGGGAAGAGGGAAGGAGACAAAGAAAGAAGAAGAAGAAGAAGAAGAAGAAGAAGAAGAAGAAGAAGAAGAAGAAGAAGAAGAAGAAGAAGAAGAAGAGTAGGAGGAGGAGGAGGAGGGGGAGGAGGAGGAGGAAGAAGAGGAAGATGAGGAAGAGGGGGAGGGCAAGGAGGAGAAGGGGAGGGGGAGGGGGAGGGGGAGAGGGAAGGGGAGGGGGAGGGGAAGGGGAAGGGAAAGGGGAAGAAGAAGAAGAAGAAGAAGAAGAAGAAGAAGAAGAAGAAGAAGAATTATTTTCAGAATAAAATTTTAAAAGCGAGAAAGTGTGCTAGGCCAGTGGAATACCTTAGTGAGTAAGGGCACTTGCAGCCAAGCCTGATGAGCTAAATTCAATCCCCAGGCCCACAGGGTAGAAGGAAAGGATCCACCACAATGTTTCCCTTTGATCCTCACACATGTACCAGACTTGCATGTATGTACCCATGTACACACATACACACAAAATAAGTTAACATAATTTTTAGATCTTAAATTAAGAAAATTGGAAGAGAGGGAAATGTGGTTATGGACCTGCAGTGTTCAGGGTTGTAACTCTTCCAGTTTGAATCATAACAGTCATGGAACATGGTTGACCATGACCAGGAAACTTCCACCAACTGTGGTCCACTGCTTACACACTCACTCATGGTAATCGAGGGTGAGTGGTCATACTTAAATCTGAAACCAGGGCTCTTAGACCCCAATTCAGGGTACCTAGAATTTAGGGACAAGAGATGAACATTCAAATCCTGGCTATGTCAATCATTTTTCCTATGACACTGAGCATGTTACGTTTCTGGGATCCTTGGTGGCCTGCTGGGAGCAGTGGAGATCAGTGTGCTATTTCACCTGTGTCACACAGATACGAGGAGGATCCAAAGACAGCTACACGTGTGCTTTGAGAGCCCCTACATACTTTGGAAGTGCTGGTTAGTCAAAAAGACAGTCGTTAGTGGTGATTTGTGGTAAGGACAGCAAAGGCTCATGGGTATAAACACTCTGCTGGAGTTTCTGAGGTCTCTGTGCCCCCTAGGCACAGTTATGGTGTCAGTGGGAGGAGGTACCCCCATTACCAATCCTTCAGACAGTTTGTAAGCTGGTCTTCATGGAACCCACCTGTCTGGAGCCCTGGGCAAGGTTGGAAGACCGCTTCCCTTGTGGTCTTTATCTTCCTTGAACCTAAACCATTTAGACCTTCCTGGTCACTGAACACATCCCAGATATGACCAATGACAAAGAAGGAATAAAAAGAACAAAACCAAACACTACCAGACACCTAAACAAATCATGAGAGGAGACTCTGCAAATTGTGGACCAGAGATAAGTTCTGTTCTTCTCCTTCAAATCTTGGTCTTTCCCAAGTTATAGGAGATGACCCTGCTTACTCTTCCCCTGTAGAGTCATTTTGCAAAGCTGGCATTTATGGAAGCATTTATGTGCTTCTGAAGCTGTGGTTCTCAACCTCTTAAAACACTTTATACGCTTCCCTCTGAGATTACTCAAGGAGGGTGATTGGCTGTGGGGAACACGCCCAATATGGTAGACACCTCCACAGGTGCCTGAGAGCAGCTCCATGCAGCTCTTCCTCACAGAGAGAGCAGGGGCTAGTCAGCCTCTGCCCCCACAGCTCTAGGTGCCCCTCGTGGCTGCCTATCTCCCAGCTCTCCTGGGAGGCTAAGATTATCCTAGGGCTTCTTAGCAGTGTAGACACTGTGGGTTGAACAATCCTGGGTTCTTCGGGGCTACTCTGCATACTGTAAAGTTTCTGTGATATTTCTACCCTCCACTACTGGATGCCACTCTCCCTATCTACCTCTTCTTCTTGTCATGCCAAGTGCCCTGGGTTTCTGGGTAGGAGGGAACTCACCCTAACTCCCTGCTTCTCTTACAAAGGGGCCCAGGTGGGAGGCCCTTTGTAACAGTTGTACAGGAGGTTTTCCCAGGCTGACTGGGTCTGCTCATTCATCCATTCATTCATTCAGTGAATATACATTGGGACCTACATTGCACCAAGCTTGTTCTAGGTGTGAGAGAGATGTTGAAAAAGACGAAGCTTCTGCATTCACAGAGAGAGCTTGCATTACTTCTTGGCCTACTTATGATGACCAAATTGCCTACAGACATTAATTATGTGCCCTGGGAAGGGGAGGGTGGTGAGACCATACCCATCTGACAACTGTTGAACTATCAGGACACAGACTGGGGTCCTGATCAGGCTCCCTCTAACCACCCCCCCCCCATTTCGTCTTCTGGGGAAACTATGGCAGAGTCTGCTGTCTCTGTCCACCCAGGCAAACCCTCAACACACATAAAACCAATTTGTCTTGCTAACCATGTAGTTTGTCATGTAAAATAGGCAAAATAGCAGCCCTTAGCAAACTCTTTACACAGTTTTTCTAATATCATGTATTTACTATAATAAAATATTGGATATTTTACTAATCCAATATATACTAGCGTAAGGAGTAGGAGACTTGGACTCTGGGCCTAGCTCTACCCCTGCCTGAGTGAGCCCCGTGCACTGTGTGCCTCAGCTCAGCCATCTGAACAGGAAATGGGCCTGGACAATGATCTGACTTCCACCCACCTCAGATATCCTGTAGCCAATTGTTCACAAATATTAGGAGACTAAGAGTCAGTAGGTCATGGCTACGGTTTATTCTCTATTCTCCAAAGCCTTAGTCCCTGTCATTCGCCCTCAGAATAAAGAAGAGTTGTAGAGGTTCAAACACATGACACCATGAGGGCTTTTTTTTCTTTCAAAACATCTGCAAACTTCAGGGTTTCTCTTTGCCTCCAGCACACTCACCACAAGAAAATGACAGAGGCTCCCTCCCTCCCTTCCTCCCTCCCTCCCTTCTACTTCCTGAGCAGCAGGCCTGGCCCACTTTTCCAGGCTGTTCCTGAAAAGGACTCCTTCAGAGGTCAATGTCACTGAACACCAAGCAGACATCCCAGCACGCCCAAACTAAAATGGCATCTATTGCCAAAATAGCTGGAGACCTCACCGTACAGAAAAATTTTAGACAACATACGGGTCTAAGCTGCTCACTGCCTCTGAGCCTCAGCCTTACCAACAAGTGAATGGGTCTCCTGCCAGTCACAGAATTGTGAAAGCTTGATCTCAAAGGGAGCTTGATAAACTAGAAATTAGGTCTTTGGTTTCAAAAATCAAAACTATTCTGAAACCCACAGAAGAGAACTGAAGTTAACTGAACTCCCCAAGGCACCCACAGAAGTGCTGTCTTTTGCAGCTCAGCCCAATTGTTCAAGAAGAGATAACAGCCAAAAAGGCAGTCTCTTCCTGCTTCCAGAGTACAGCAGTCCCTCTGGCCAGGATTCTCAAGCCAGTCTCTGACCCTTACCCTAGAGTTATGGTTCTCACCCTTCCTAATGTTGTGACCCTTTAATTCAGGTTCTCAGGCTGCAGTGACCCCCAAACCATACAATTATTTTCACTGCTACTTCATAATGGTAATTTTGCTGCTCTTATGGATCCTAAAGTAAATATCTGTGTTTTCCGACGGTCTTAGGCAACCCCTGAGAAAGGGTCGTTCAATCCCCAAAGGGATCGTGACTCACAGGATCAGAGGTTGAAAATCTCTCTCTGCCTTAGAATTTCCTTCAGGTCCAGGCACCAACTGCAGTCTCAGAGAGTGTTCTCTGACCACTGTGACTCTGTTTTGGAGAACAGGAAGAAAAAGAAAACTGCTGCTGAGGGAACAGAAACAATCCTTTTTCTTGAGCCAATCTTGGAACACTATCAACCTCAAGATCAACAGCCAGGTAAATATCTTTGTTGAAGTGAAGTCTCTGCCTTCAACTAGGCTTCCATCTGAAAGCTGAAGTTCTACCTAGATAAAGCCTGATTGTCCTATGGGTCTCTGAGAAATGACTCCCATTCTGGGAGAATACAAGGACAGTATGCTGTGATATATCCAAGGAATAAATGAACCCTCCCAGCAAGGATCTACTCCTCCCACCCCCACCGCCACCCCCACCTCAAGCTTCTCCAGGCTTTGGCCATATATGTGGGCCACCACATCACCATAGAACCCCAAAGGTAGCAGAGAAAACAGGTTAGACAACAGTCAATGGGACAGTCACCTACCAGTGAATATCAATGAGAACCTAAGTGGCTCAAGATAGCCAGTGGCTGGCCTTCTTTGAGCAGCCTGCTGGCTCAGGCTTGATTTTTTCTGGTTTTCTCATCTCACCTGTTTTTACCCTGAGCCCCACCCACAGGTCCTAGAGAAGTTCCTACCATAGAGGACACCTGAAAATTGGTTCTGTCCCCTGACTTCTTCAGATCCCACCTGGGACCCCGCCCACAGCCAACCTTCATCTCCCCACACACAACAAACTGTTCTCTCCTTACAACAAGAAATCTATTCAAACGCAAAGCACCTGAGATATCTGGCCCCTCCTCCTGAGAAGCCTAGTTACCATATACTCTGTTATAAATAACCATTTCCAGAGCTCCCGCCAAATGTGCTGCCATCTGACGTCAGATGCTAGTACTAATATGTAGAAGCTGGTACACACATTGAAGAAAGCATGGTAGGAAGTAAAAATACTCACAATAGAGACATTTCTAACCATTCATTTAATTTTTCAAAAGGATCCAGGAAATGTCTCACTGGGTTTTGATGGTGAAAGACTCAGGGCCATTCATGAATCTAGGAAGGACAGGGTTACCAGATTCAGCGAGCAAAAACATACTCAGTATTTGGAACATGATTACACTAAAATGTTACTGTCTATCTGCAAAATAAATCCGGCTGAGCAGCCTGGGTTCTTCATGGAAGTCTTCAGTAGGCATGTATCACTATTTAAGGGCCCTGACCAAGCAAGATGTTACTGTCCCTTCCCTCCCCAACACCATGAACACCCAACACCCTCCGTAAGCAGTACTCAGAGGTCTGGTGGCTAAGTTGTCATGCTCCCTCCCTGACACCATGAAATTGGCTGATACTGAAGACAGGTCAATCAGACGTCCCTTGGAAAACCATGACATTTGATTCCTTTATGTCCTGTCTCAGTATCTGCTATGTAGGCCTCCCCACTCTCCATAAGCAGTACTCAAGAGGTCTGGGGGTTAAGTTGTCATGCCTCTAATCTTGATCACATCAGTAACATTCTACCCTGATCCTTCCACTAGGTGACAGCCTGGGCGGGAATCTCAAGTCTCCTCTGCTCCATTTCCAATCTCTCAGGTTTCCAAACTTCTGCCTATCTCCATAGCCTTTATTCCTCACTGGACTAGGATAATCTGAACACAAACCAACTGACCAAGGAGATCACTCACCCACTCCCCTAGCTGCCCTTCAGTGAGGGTGGGGGGGTCTTCAGGAGAGCTGACAAAGGATAACAATAGCCTTAAACAGTGGTTCCTCTCAAAACTCTAGGGTTTCTACTCTCCACGACCCTGATAGGGATTTTCAGTTCCTGTTGGGTCTACCTTATCCTGACTAGGTCTTGAAATTCCCTCTTTACCAAGACCAGAATGCTCTAGAATATCATCTCACTCAAAATACTAAATAAATAAATATCCTCTCCCCAAGAGTGATTTTGGTAATTTCCCCAAGCTCGGAAAGTCCGCTCAGAATGAGCCATATGTCTTGCCATAATGAGTGTCCAGGGAGCCACTGGGCCCAGGGGAAAGTCATACCTCTCCAGTCTTCTTATGACCATTCTCTGCCTTCATGTTTCAGAGCCCAAGGGCCAGCTCTTCCTGCACCACCATGCTGACCAGCAGCTCCCATCCAGAGAACATGAGCTTCTGCTCAGAGGTACCGAGTCCTTATCCCCTTCACCCAGCTTTTATGGTCTGAGAATTCCACAGCATTGCTTTTTCTCCCCAGTGTGTTTGAGAACCTGTGGTTTATGGGAGATGCCCTGTCAGGCATACTGGGACAGGGACTTCAGTGTCCCAGTCCAGTCCTTTCAACTACCACTTAACTGAACCACAAAGTGAATCCCCCCAC
Organism: Rhabdomys dilectus; assembly: GCA_019844195.1. Taxonomy (NCBI): domain Eukaryota; kingdom Metazoa; phylum Chordata; class Mammalia; order Rodentia; family Muridae; genus Rhabdomys; species Rhabdomys dilectus. Next base: position 113,822 of record JADRCG010009239.1, on the reverse strand, counting down.
AAAACACCCCATTTGATTGGCTCAGCAGTCAGCATTTACAGATGCTGTGCAGTCCACATAACAACGCCCCTCCTGCTAACAACAGCAAGTCTGTGGCCAGGCCCCTGGCTCCAGGCTATCATTAACTATCCTACATTCTGCAGATTTTACTTTCAAGCTTCTCTGAGATGCTCAGATGAAAGCAGCCACATGGCTGTTATGAGCGATCATGAAAGTTGACCAGAGAATTAGTGCCATCCACCTGCCAGTTTTCCTAAAAGCCCATCACTAACAGGTGCCTGAACAAGTGTCTCATCAGCCAACCAGCCACCTGTGTCCCCTCCCAAACCCCATGAGGGGACACAGTGCACGCAGCTCTCCCAGAATTCCTAAAGAGCTGCTCAAAGGAACATAGCTCATGTACCCTGCTCTACCCCAAATATCAACAGCCCCAAGAGTACTATCCAAAAGAATATAGGCTCCCAGAGATACAAGAACCCAAAAATAGGAAGAGGAAATGGGTTCCAATAGGGACATGGGGGATTCTGGGACAATATATCATCAGGCCCTATTGATTACAATCTTGCAATGCCATCCCTTCTCAGCCTTGCTGCAGTCTTCCCTGGGGGTGGAACAGTGGGATTCCCCTTCCAGGAAGACCAGGGAAGTCTCATACTCCTGATGGGTGGTCAAAGCTGCCACCCAAAGTAGATGAGCCAAGTACCAGAAGAGTCTTGTCATGGAACTCCGCCCTCAGCCTCACCTTGCTCCTCAAATGCCTTCCTGCCACACCCAATGCTGGGGACAGACAGATAGAACCTCCTGTTGGGACCAGATCTAAGGCCCTGCCCCTCTACTACCTTGGATCCCAACAGGTGGCCTGGAACCCTGGTCTGCTTTCTGGCATGAGTCTGCCCTCTGCAGGGCCAAGGTAAGACAGACAGCCCCACCAAATGGGCAGACATGTACTGGTCCATTAACTAAGGGTGGAGCCTTGAGGATAGGGAGGTACCTTTTGCTCAAGATGAGAAGCCAGAAGCTTTGTAAGAATTGCAGCATTGAACCACCACGGTAGATCACCTGCCATGTTTCGGGCTTTCCTGCCAATCCACCAATGCTCACCTGGGAAACTGACCTAGTGCTGATACTCCTGGGTATCCCAGCAATGTATGCTGATTGACTCTTTTGTCCCATGAGCACTGAGAGCTGGGAGTCTTGTTCCTCTCCACATTCCTGGAGGTGAACACATGGCCCTTGACAAAGTACCACCCAGCTTCTCAGGAAGTGTTTTGGAACTGTGGCTCCCATCCTGTGAACTAGTCTGCTCCCTTAGAGGGTCTGACTTGGTCTTCCTGTGCATAAAGCATACATGATGGTGACAGCTCTTGGGATGAAGTAACATAAAGCTGAGGGGCTGGGAAGAGCATGTACTGTGCAGTGTGCTGGCCTTTGTGGCCTGGTTGTAACCCTTTATCCTGGGGTCTCCAGCTGACACACACTCGGATCTGACACACACTCATTCACGGTCTGACACAGATGTGAGTCAGAAGTCACTGGGTCATGGCTATTTGCTCACTACTGCAGCTCTGGGAGGCAGCCACTGAGCCTGCGGTGGCCTGAGTGCCTAGGACAACCCCCTAGGGAGGGGCAGTGTCGACCCAGCAGTTCTTTCCTCCCTCAAGTGTCACCCCACTAGGTGACTAAACTGACAGATGGAGTCCTAGGCAGAAAGACAGGATCTCCTCCCCACTCCTCCTACTTCAATACCAAAGACCTGGGTCAGCCTTCTTTTCAGCTCAGAAAGGCTGTTGGCTGGCCTGACAGAAACACTGCCCCTGACTTGTCCCACCCAACTTCCCTGAAATACCTAATGGGGCCACAGAGTTGGGGTTTCTCACAGTCCTTCCTGGGATCTAGGTGAAAGGCTCCCAGACCAAACAGAGTCCCCTCCAGACTAAGGGATCCAGCTTCTGTCATTGTTCCACCTGAATGACTCCCCTCATAGTCTATGGCACATGTCAATACCAAGACAGGAAAGAAGTTTGGCCTCAGGGATCAGAACGAGCCAGGAGAGCTCAGCTTTGAAAACTCCTATCCTTTACTGGGGTAAGGGCCCCATTCCTTCCTGCCCTTGGAATTGTATTTTTGTTATAGCTTCCGTTTTCCAAAGTCCCTCCTCCTCCATCTAATTCATCTTTCAAGTCCTGTAAACATACTAGGTATGAGGATGTGGGTGACACTGAAACTATTTCTGCCTCAAAGGACGTCACCAGAAAGGTCATGACCAAAAGCATTACTTGGTGAGCTCTTACTAACCGCGTGTCAGACTGAGTCCTCAGGTTTAATAACCCACAAGAGAGGTAGCAATTATCAGGAAAGGAAGTGTTCTTGCCTAGTTCCTGTTTGTCTGAGAACACCTTTAAAGATGGAGATTCTTTCTCCAGAATCAATCCAGTGTTGAGAATGCAGTAGCACTCGACAGGTAGCGACAGCCTCCCCGCAAAATCAGAAACGCTTGGGGGCAAAGAGAATGGCCTGGTTTTCTGTAATGCTTTAGCTCCTGGCAGAGCTCCAGACAGTGAACTTGACCTGAGCCCCACCTCCTCCTACAGTGGAGAACAGAATGGACTCTGGAATGAATGGAGACTAGATGCTGTCTCTGCTTCAGCTGGCCCAGGCCTGCCCGGGTGAGTCCCACGTGCCTAAGCCCTGTGAATGTGGCCTGCAAGTGAGAAAAATATAAGTTATACCAGGGCAGGGTGGGGACTCCAGAGGAGAGTCAAGTGGGGAGGGAAAGGCCAGAGGAAGGGGACAGGTGTCAAGGGAGCCAGATATCCTCCAGCCCTCTGGCCAAATATTCTGTGGCCAAATCCCTGAAACTGTTTCTACCTCAAAGGAAGTCACAGAACCAGAAAGGTCACCTCAGAGACAGGTCCCCAGTTCTTTCATTCCTCTCTTCCTTCAACAAGCACTTAGCTAAACCCTGTCTGAGATGAAAATACACAGCCCTGATGTAGAAATTTTTAAGCCCAATTCAGGGTTTCTACCCTGCCTTTGACATATATAAAGACACACACAACCTTTATATTTATAATAAGTCTTAAACAGCACAAGAGTTGGGCAAATACCCACCCTCTATGGTATTAGACTCTACTTTTCTATTGATAATACCAAATTATTACTTACTATGTTTTATCTGCGCTGCTCTTAACTCCAGTTGGCCAGCCCTCAGGGCCACATTCTTATGACTCACCTAACCCATGGCTTCTTTCTCCTCCTCCATTCTTCTCTCCCTCGTGATTTTTCTCCAACTCCCAAGTCCAGCAACCCTAAATCCCACCTATGTCTCTTTTGCCCAGCTATTGGCTGTTGGCATTTTTTAGGTCACATAGTATCTATGAGTGAGACTCTCTTATCTCTGGGGCAACCAGGTCTTGAGGAAATGCTATTAGCTTTAGAAGACAAGCAGCATCATGCCAACTGACTACACAACCCTGCCCCTAGGACCACACTGTCAACATGAGTGTAGAGGGGAACACCCAGGGCCATGCCACACCATCTATCTGTCATGGAGAAGGGGTATCCATGTCAATCTGCATTTTAAGAGCCTATAGAATAGATGTGCTCTGGAGAGAACAAGGAAGGAATCCAAATGAGGTGTCCTAAAGAATAGGGCTCTGCAGATGTCCAAACACATGCCTGTTTCACAAGTGCATTTTGAGATTGCAAGACCTTGGGGTTTACTGGGGAAACTCTTGTAGGAGCTGGGACTGGAAGGAGGCAGGAAGAGGTCAAATCATCTGACCTGTGGGTCTACAAAGGCTCCTGGCCTTTCCTCGGTGGCTGTAGAGATCTTCAGAGGCATCTCTAAGATATAGAAGGACTTTACATTTTCAATCCATTACTCCAGATTGAGTGAAGGGCAAAGGTCAAACTGGAGGCAGAGAGGCCAGTAAAGATGTGATAGTAGCATGTCATGATAGTTAGAATCAGGGAAGACATTGGAACTAAAACACAGTCCCTGGAGAGGACTTATGGAAGAAGAGAAGAGAGAGAGAGAGACAGATAGACAGACAGAGACAAAGATAGAGACAGAGACAGAGAGAAACAAAGAGAAAACGAGACAGAGACAGAGAGACAGAGACAGACAGAAATAGAAACAGAGAGACAAAGATGGAGAGAAAGAGATAAAGATTGGCAGAGATAAGGATACAGAGAGACAGAGATAGACATAGACAGAGACAGAGAGAGCTACCTTGGATCTCCAGGTCCCTGAGAATGAGGCAGGGAAGTAGCAATATGAGAGAACGGCCCCTGTAGATGTTTGGTTTAGAAAGGGATGGTCCTATGCACAGTGGGGCAGGTGAGTCTGAAGCTGGAGAGGCAGATGGAGGGGTGAGTGATTTAAGCTCACACACATGTCCAGGATGGTCCAAGGGGAGAGTAAAGAGTGGAGAGAAACCATTTGCCCAGTCACCTTGTGCAGGATGAGCACAACCACAGGAGGCTCTGACTGTGGGCCAGGGCTCCAGAGAGGCAGGAGAGAGCTAGGGGATCAGAGACAGGGCAGCCAGAGGCCAGCACAGGCTGAAGTACTGAGTGAATCATGGGTTGGTCCACTGGGAAGTTTAGTGTTGTCAGTCCTTGGGATGTGCCAAGGAAAACAGAAAGAAAAGCTATCTCAGGCCAAAATGGAGCCATCAGCCTAGAAGGCTGATGGCAGCAGGTTGGGGCAGGGATACTTGTCCTGGCTACTATTTCCCTAAGATCCCTTCCCCTTTTGAATGTCCTAGGAAGTCAGCTCTACACTTGTCCTCCATATTTCCCCACCCTATGTCTACAGATGACCCCAGCCTCCACTGCTGGCCATCCTACGGGGGGAGGGGGATGCAGGGATACTGAACTAATTCTCAGGCCCCTGCTTTCTATCTGCTGAGTCCCATTTGCCCATGTCTGGTGCACATGAATACATGGGTACCAGTGCGGTTTCCGTGTCTGCCATTGTTGCATCAGTGTGCTCAGTGGCCCATGTGCCTCATATCCTTCTCACAGCGGAACCCCTGGACCCATCAATGTCTGAGTTCTGCTCAGCCCAACCACACCAACCTTGCCCGTAACCCAAACCAGGCCTCAGAAGAGGCCACTCTCAGAAACCAGGCCAGAAACAGAAACATTTGCAGAAAATCAAGAAACTTTATTGAATCAACTATTCTTTGCAATAGAGACATTGAGAAACGAAAGAATAGGAAGAAGGGTAGGGAAGAGAAGGATTCCAATCAGGAGAGACAGGAGAGGGTCCACCCTCAGGAGTTGTCAGAGCCATGAGTCCTGGGGGACAATGAGACCAGGCTACGAATCCTGCAATTCTCTCATCCGACAGGTGCTATCAGCTCTCCTCCTGTGGCTGCTGAAGGCCAGGGAAGGGACTCCAAGCTGAGTTAATACTTTCGGAAATCCGGGCGACCAGAAGTGGAGGGGGAGGGGGACCCAGTGGAGGTAGTAGTGCTATTTCCTGAGACAGAGAGAAGACAAGGGGCTCAGGCTGGAGAACCCCTACCTCAGGCTAAGCCAAGACCCCTGAAAGGCTCACAAGCTCCTGGGTAGTCAAGAGGTATGCAGGTGGGAGGACTCTATTATTGTTCCCAACCATGACTTTCTCCAAGACAACCCCATGGCTCTGTGGGGCGGAGACATCTATTTTGAAAGCAAAATCAATAAGCTGATAATCAAGGAACTGTGTTCACCCAACTCCCTCTATCCTCTTTCTTGGGAGCCAGGACTGCCTTCTTCTCAGCCCACCTCCACCCAAGCTCAGCAGCAGCTCAAGCTACCTCCCACTGAGCTGCCTCCTTACCTCCTGAGTTGAAGCCAGTCATCCTGGAAGAGAGGAGAGAAGCAGCCATGAGCAGAGGGCCACCGAGGACAGGACAGGCGTTTCCTGGTCCTCTGATGGAATGACTCTGCCACCTTCTAGAGCTTTAACTTGGAATCTTTCCCAACCTGGTCTCCAGCCCAGGATCTTTTTTTCCTCTGAGGTATCTACCAGGCTCGCCTGCCTGTCTACCGGTCTTGCAAATTTGTCTGTCTGAAAACCCTCAAAAGGAGATACGGTTGGCCCCAAGATTGGATTGTCTGGTTTACTCAGTTCCCTGCCATCCCCTTTCCCCTAAGTCCACAGGATACCTTGGTCCCTGCTAGTCATATGAAAGCAATTAAACCACCATCCTCTCTCCTTGGTACTGGGGACAGAGCCAAGCAGGCAATCTCTCAGAACTATATGACCATCCCAAACCTCTATCTCAACAGCTTTGTTTGGCTGAACTCTCATCCTAACAGCTTCCTGGACTAAATGTTCCTTCCACATCCCTTTTGCTGTCTATCAACAAACAGGCTGAACTGGGAAATACAAAGGTATCAGTCCTGTTAGCCAGCAGCTGAGTAGTTCCTCCATCTAACCAGGGAGATAAGGAGGGGGCTCTGACCTCAACTTTTTTTTTGCCATGCTATTTAATCTCAGACAGAAGCTGTCCCCTCTCTGACAAGACCCTGCCTGCTCTGCCAGACACTGTCCCTGTGGCCACTTTCCCAAGACAGCAAGTGCCAGAAACCTACTTAGCATCCTGGCCTTCTAGCAGGCTGCGGTAGGTAGCGATCTCCTGCTCCAGCCTGGTTTTGATGTCCAGCAGCATCTTGTATTCCTGGTTCTGGCACTCCATCTCACTGCGGAGCTCGCTCAGCTGGGCCTCGATGCTGCTGATGAGGCCCTGAATCTGTTGCAGCTGCAAGGCGTAGCGGCACTCTGTCTCCGCCAAGGTACTTTCCAGGCCAGCTTTCTGTTGGGGCAACAAGAAAGAAGTTATGGGGGAAAGCCAGTCCAGAGGGAAAGATAGTAGTGGAGGGTCACAGGGCAAGGACAGCAGAGGGTACCATGCTAAGCTGGGACTGAAGCTCAATCTCCAGGCCCTGGAGTGTGCGCCGGAGCTCTGTGATTTCTGTCTTGCTGGTCTGGATCATGGCAGCATTGGAGGATACTTCCTTGTTCAGCTCTGCACTCTGAAAGTCAAGTAAAAAGAAGCGGGTAGCAGGGCTTAGCAAGAAGACCTGACCAAAGGCCCTGCCACCCCACGCCAGACCAAAGGCCATGTCCCCAAGCACCACCTGGCTGTGTGGGCTAGGAACACCAATACCTTGGCCTGGAACCATTCCTCAGCATCCCTCCGATTCTTCTCTGCCAGGGCTTCATACTGCTCTCTCATTTCAGCCAGCACACGGGTCAGATCAATGCCAGGGGTGGCGTCCATCTCCACATTGACCTGGCCTACTACCTGGTTGCTGAATTCCTTCATCTCCTGTGGAGTAGGAAAGGAAGATGTGAGAGACTCTCCCTTCTTATCTCTGAGTGATAGCAGAATGTTCTGGAAGATTCTTCAGAATCCCTCAGCGGATGGCAATGTCAGCCTGCAGCAGAGGGCTCTACTTGCTCATCAGAGATGGCTCAGCCCATGGCCAGCCTGTCATCCCCTCTCACCTCTTCATGGTTCTTCTTTAGGTAAGCCAGTTCTTCATTTAGGCTCTCGATCTGCATTTCTAGGTCAGTCTTAGCCAGGGTCAGCTCATCCAGCACCCGGCGCAGGCCATTGATGTCGGCCTCCACACTCTGGCGCAGGGCCAGCTCATTTTCATACCTGGAATATTTTTAAAAATTAAAGCAAAACATCAAAGTAATATTAGATGCATTCCACCCCCATGCACCGAATTCCTCTATGACTCCAAAGACCCTTGCTCCTGGATGCTCCAGTGTCCCCCATCAAGTAGCCATTCCTTTAAACTTTACAGCCTAAAGTAAGAGTCTTTTGAAGAAAGACTCGTGGGGAAAAATGAACTCACTTGAGCCTGAAGTCATCTGCAGCCAGCCTGGCATTGTCAATCTCCAGGACAATCCGATTGTTGTCGGTGGTGGCTTCCAGAATCTACAAAACATGGGAGGCACACTCTAAAGCTGTGCTTAGAAAGTGAAACTCACCTTCTTACCTCTGCTTAAGTGGAAACAAAGCACTCTGTGAAGCAGGAGGCAAGGCCAGCTCTCTCCTCTTTCTCTTGAATATTTCCCATCAGGCCAGGGTGGGAGAGACCAATGATGGACATTTGAGAGGACCCACCCACTCAGAACATCTTCCAGTGATCATGTCTTAGAGCTGTCACCTCTGTAAACCACTGTCTTAACAGCCTTTCCCTTCAGGTCAGGAGGGATTCAGTGTGACCCCATATGTATTCTGGCCATGTCCCTGGAGCTGGCCACCCAGATAAGCAAAGAGGAAATGCATCCATTTGGATTTCTTGATCTCAGGCATCCACTTGAATGCCTGAACATTTGCAGTGTAAGCATTTAAAGCCTGCCCTGCATGACTGGGGCCTGACCCAGGCTAGTAGATTTCTGCTCTGACAAGTTGGTGTCCCAGTGTGATTGACAGGCCACACTGAGGGCTTACAGGCTCTGCAACCAGCCTGAGCCTCTGCCTCTTTACACCCTCTGAGTCATCGCCCACTGAGAATAAGTCTATGTGAGGTCTCTCCAAAATAAACAGTGAACAATGATGTCTTTTCTCTGTCGGTTTTAGCCATTCTCATTGACTTTTTTAAATGTCACGTTTCCAAGTAAGTCAGTAGTAGGTTATAGCCACTGAGTCACAAGTAACAGTTCAGGAAGCCATAAAATATATGTATATGGCAGGAGTCATGACACCAATAAACATGAAGTGTGGGAGAGAATGCATTTGGGTCACAGCATAAGAAAATTTCAGTAGCGGAGACTCTTGGTAGTGCAAAGTTAGAATATTCCCCTTTGCAAGAAGAATATCAATTCCATCCACACGTGGTCCTCTGAGACACTGCATGGCCTGGCCTTTGAGACTCTGCCCCATCCTGGGGAAAACGTCTTAGCATCAGAGGCCTCACCTTGATCCGGAGCTCCTCTATGGTCTTATAGTAAGCACTGTAGTCCCGCTCTGGACTAGTTGGGCTCTGCTTCAAGTGCCAGTCACGAATCTTCACCTCCAGATCCGCGTTGGCTGCCTCCAAGGCGCGCACCTTTTCCAGGTAGCTGGCCAGGCGGTCATTGAGGTTCTGCATGGTAATCTTCTCATTGCCAGAGAGGAGGCCACCATCAACACCTCCAAAGTCACCAAAGCCACCGCCAAAACCTCCTCCAAAGCTACCTCCAAAGCCACCTCCGAAACCACCACCAACCCCTCCACCGTAGCCACAGCTCATGCCACCTCCATAGCCTCCAGCTGATCCTCCAGTGACAAACCGAGAAGAGCAGGTAGAGATATTACGGCCTCCTCCAAGCTGGCAAGAACCAGCCCCAAAACCACCTCCATAGCTCATGGAGGAACTCTGAAAGCGGCAGCTCATGGTGGGAGCAAGAGGGTGAAAGAGAGCAGACAGGAGCTGAACTTGACCAAGGCCAAGAGAGGACTATGGCACTTCCCTGCCGTGCCTGCCTTTTATGCATCCTCCACAAGGGTGGGACATCCTCTCTCCTCCCATCCCCACCCTCTGACCTGATGCCAGTTGTTCCTCCTTTCCCACAAGCCCAGTTACCTCTACTCTCTAGGGTGGGTTACGTCTTTGGGGGTGGCTTTTTTCTTTTTAATCCTTAACAAAAGAGATGATTCAGAGGGAGCAGTGTTCTGCTTCAGACTTCTTTTGACAACCAAATTCAACTTCACCTTTCCAGTTAAGAAGTTCCATCCCAGCCCTGCCCAGTATTAGAATGGGGACTGAGCTGCAAGGATCTGCCAGAGAGCTTCCTGTGGGGGTTGGGGAGGGGGAAGGCCAGGCTTCAAAGTGGCCCCATGATGGGTAAAATCTCCATATCCCTCACTACCCTTCTTTTCTGCCTCTAAAATGGCTGACTGGAATGTTCTGGAAACTCCTTAGCTCTTCATCTATGCCAATGCTCCCAACAATTCCGATGACAAACTTTGTTGATCATGAAGAATCAGCCTCATTGGACACCTTTAGCCTGAGAAAGAAATGGTTCTAGGGACTGGAAAGTTGGCTCCATAGTTAAGAATATTTGATGTTCTGAACAAGGACCCGAGTTCTGTTCCCAACACATATGCAAGTTCACAACTGTCTGTGACTCCTGTTCCAGGGAATGTCATTTTCTCTTCTGGACTTTGTAGGCACCAGAAACACTCATGATGCACAAAATTCATGCAGTCAAACAATTATGACCAATAGTTAAAGATAAATACTAACATAAAGAAGAAGAAAAAAACTGGCTCTAAAAAGCAACACTAATAAGACTCTAAGGGACCCCAGAAATCAAACCTGGCTGAGGAAACCAAGACACAGGAAGAGACAGTAACCCCACTAAGATGCTTAGAGCCTAAGTATTTAACACTCAATTTCTAATTGTATGTATTTATTTTGGGCACTAGGGGAACACTGCAGTACACTGTGGAGATCAGAGGACAAAGTGTCAGGAGTGAATTCTTTCCTACATTGTGTGTCCCAGGAATGAAACTCTGGTCAGTCGAGCATCTTACAAGCTCTGCACTTACTTCCAAGGATCTTAGCAGCAGCCCCAGGAGGTGGCTTCTCTAGTATCTCCCACTTTACACAGGACTGAGTTGTAAGGTAGAATCAGAACTGAACCCCAAGGCTAGCTCTACCCATGCCTAACACTCATTTTAGATCTATTTTATATAGAATAAAGTTTATAAATCATAAGTGCTCAATTGCACTATCACCTATGCATACTCTTGTGCTACCACCTTCCAGAACTTTCTAGCACCCCATAAACTCACGATACCTCTCCTGAGTATCTACTCTGTATCCAACAGAGGCTATGGCTCCCCAAAGGACATTCCACAATGTTACGAGTTGTTTGAGTTGTCACAATTGAGTTATGGTCCTATTGTATACTGGGTAGAGATTAGGAAAAGTCTCTGCATCAATGAATTACCACACCCCAAAGGTCTACATGGCTGAGGTTCAGAAGCCCTGGATCAGTCCAACACATGAGGTTAATGTTACATTATTCTGACTGTCTTAGGGAGCCTTCCAAATCTGCAAAGGCTCTGGGGTTCCTGGCAAGGGCCTTCTCTCATAATATCCACTTCAATTTGTAAACATTTGACTGAGAGACACATAGAAAGATGTGTCTCAGAGGCAAGAGCTAGAGTCTCCTGTGAAGACCCCAGAGTGTGACTACAAAGCTCAGGAATTGCACAGAGACACTGTTAGAAGAGTCCTTGTCATTCCAGATTGAAGAAAAGGTCTTGAGGGCCCCTCTCAGAACCTGGCATAGGAAAGAAGTTTCCATGGATAAGAAGGAAGGACCCAGTCTGGACTCCCAGCCTTCCCATACCAATGAGCCACAGTTACTGTGAATGGTCTCTCAGAAGCAGAGTTAGAAGTGTGTGGGCTGGGTAATACCAGGCAGGGCCTGAGGAGATGTAGCACAGATGTGAGGACATCCCAGAACCCTCTGTGATGATTCAGCAAGACTAGAAAAGAGAGCCCTGAGTCTGGGACCTTGTCACCTTTGTATTCAGAGGTAGGGTAATAGACCTATGTTCACCCAGAAGGCAGGTGGCGCTGCCAGGGCAAGACCCAGATTGTGCTGGAGTGCTCAAACACCATGGTGAGTCTAGGATTTGAACTGACCCCTAATCCTGCTCAGCCCTCCCATCCCAAGCTGATGGCTCAGCTCCCTCACTAAAAAGGCATGATTCAGCCCAAAGCAAGAGCTCTGGCTCCCTCAGTAAAGGATCAAAACTAACAAAAAGGTGATTAATGGAACCTGCCAGGCCTAGGGTGATGAGGCCCCAACCCTCCCGGGGCTGACAAGCAGGTTAGGGCCAACGCCTCTAAAGGTAACAATACCGCAGATCCTCCAAAGCCCTGGCAGAGCAAACATGGATGGATGGCCATGGCATGACTCCCATTGCAGGGTCAGGGCACAGCCTCTCCCTCTCAGAAGGAACTCATTGTGTCTTGCTACAGGTCTACCTTCCTGCTATACAGTGTGATCCTCAATGCATCTAGAGTAGAGAACACAAAGCAGGCCCTCCTAAGGGAGCAGAACAGAGTCTCACCTGGGGGTCCAGTCACCATCTCAACACTCACAAAAAAGATGCTGGTTTGTCTGATATTTGTCTGACATTGGCTCTTTGGCAAAACAACACAAAATTCAGTCCTATCTCCTGTTACATTTCAAGAGCAGGAGAGGGAAAACTACATCCATACACAACCAAGCTCAACACTAACATATTGTCATGTCGTTTAGCCTTAGGTTAGGAGAGGGTGGTTGTTGTTTGATGTTTTATTTCTTTACTTTTGAGACAGAGTCTCATGTAACCCAGACTGTACATATCCAGGAACCTTGAACCTCTGATCCTGCTATGTCCACCTCCTGAGTACTAATTAGGATTATAGGCATGCTCCACCATATCAGATTTAGTCTCTGCTAGTAATCAAAACCAGAGATTCATACATTCAAAGCAAGCTTGCTACCCATTGAGCTACATCCCCAGCACAAGAGGAATTTTTCAGATGAACCAAGTGAGTTTCAAGGAAGCAAATCACTTGCCCAAGGACACCTTGAAGCCAAACTTTGAATCTGGCTTCCGGTTCTATCTCTCCATCCCCAGTGGTGGGGTGCTCAGATCTCTGAGTAGTTCATTCTAGGATATGGCCATTTATAATAAAATATGAATGTCTAGAGTGTTTTGTCTTGGGTTCCTGGCACATAATTAAATATGTAAATTTTTAGCGATAGGGACTCTGGGGAATATCTCTTGACCTAATATGTGGTCTCCAGCGTTAGTCACACACAGTCTCCGCTCTCTCAGCTTCCCCTGGTAACAGGAGCATCGCAGATGGTTCTCAGTGGTCTCATGGATGGGGGTTGGTCAACTGAATGACTTTCAGCCTTACCCACCCAGCCCCCATCCTCCAGAACTGGGAAAGCTGCCGGAGGCTGTGTTCATTAATCATAGCTGTGTGATGAAATTTCCACTCAAATCCTCAAGTATGCAGTTCAGACAGCTCACAGTCAATGAATGAGGCCAGGCCCATGTGCCAGAAGGGTGATGCACACCAGCTTGTTGAGAACAGTAACTCCTGTATTGGGGGCCCAGCTAAACCTCTCCTATGTGTCTCTTCATCCGACTGCTCCTTTGAGGACTTCGGCATCAACCACAGGGTTTTCCTGGATTTTGTGACCTACTCTACCAAGTAATTCAGCCCAAAAAAAAGAGAGTCTTGGGAATCTATGACTTGTAACCAAGTGAGACAAATGTAGGTTAACCTGAGGAAGTGATGCCTGACAAATGTCATCTGAAACAGGGATCATTCAGTCTTGTGGGCCAGAGCCCTAGCCTTTGGGGTCTGTGCTAACTCCAGTTGATGTCAGAATTGAATTGACTTGTGAGATTTCCAGAGGGCATCACAGATACGCTTGTTGGGGGAAAGCCCCACACAGCAGATGGAGCACATGTTCTGAGTTAGTCAGACTAAAGGGAAGAAGGAAGTGACCCCCATGGCCATGCAAGGACCTGAAGCACTGAAGTGACTTGTGTATAGTCGTCTGAGAGTCATGACAGACAGGTCTCTCTGAGGAAGGGGAGTTGTCTCCTAGGCCTGGATCGATGGTCTGGAGGGGTCTGTTCCTCTGTAGAGTCTCTTCTCTGATGGGAACTTTGAGTCCCCTCAGGAGGTGCGGTCAACCACTCTCCTATCATAGTCCACTTATGTCAAAGGATAATAAAAACACTCAGTGCACACTCTGTCGAGAGGCTTGAAAGATGACACAACAGGGAAAGGCGCTTGCTCGCCCAGGCTAAGGTCCTGACTTTGAATCACCAGGACTCACATAAGAGACAGACACATAATGTAAATATCTGTTATCTCGCCCCCCCCCACAGGAAAATTAGAAAGTGGAGACAGAAGATTCCTGGAAACTCATGGGCCAGCCAAACTGACCACAGCAGCAGCAGCAACAAACAAAAGGCCACGTGTTAAACCAAGTAGATAGTAAAGACCTACACACAAAACTGTCCTCCAGCCTACACATAGCACCTCCATTCACACAGAAATGCTCTCTCTCTCTCTCTCACACACACACACACACACACACACACAATGTATGCACAAACAGATACATAATTAATAAAGTAAGTATTTTTTCCTTTTTTATTGGTTATTTTATTAATAAAGCAAGTATTCCATTGAACATTCTATATGCATGTGGGACACCTCTGCTATATACACAATCATCTTTTATTCAGCTGGGGGAACTGAGGCACAGATAGGTTAAATGTATTTCCCAAATTTAGAATCTCAGTGGTGGGCTGGGACGGAGCTCGGTTGGCCGAGTGCTTGGCTAACATGCATGAAACCCAGGCTTTAATGCCCAGCATTGCATAAACCAGGTGTGGCGGTGCATGCCTGTAATCTCAGAACTTGGGAAGTGAAGACAAGAGAAGTCAAAGTTCAAGATTACCCTTGGCAACACAATAAACTACACAGAGCAACTTGGAATACATAAGAATTGGTCTCAATAAAGCTCTCTTGGCTCCAGGGTCTGCATCCTGTAAACCACTTTAAGTCTTTAAAAACATTCTTCACAATAAATTGACAATAACACGCACATTATTTTTCTGAATTTTGTGGGACTGCTGAATAATGAAGCCAGAGAAAGTTGTAGTAGGAACCCACAATTTATAACCGGAAGTCATGAGTGGCCTGGTAACATGTTCCTCACTGTTATCATCTGAAGCAGGGTTCAGTAGGAGTGAGCCCTGACCTGTGAGGGCTGTCACAAAGTCAGATTTCCAGTGACATCACAGAACTTCTTGTCATTTAGCCTCACAATGAAAGAGGGTTGTTATTCTTTCTTTTATTACTTTACTTTTGAGACAGAGTTTTTGAATAGCTCAAGCTAACCTCAAAAACAACATTATGTATGTAGCTCAGGCTAACCTCAAATAAATTACATAGCCAAGGATGATGTTGATCCTCCTGCCTCCACATCCTGAGTGCTAGGATTCCAAGAGGGTGCAACCCACACCAAGTTTATTCTATGCTGGGGATCAAACCAAGGCTCCTGAATGCTAAGCGAGCTCCCTATTCACTGGGCTAGATCCCCAGCTCAGGATAGGTTTGGTTGGTTGGTTGGTTGGTTGGTTGGTTGGTTGGTTGGTTGGTTG
>JADRCG010009239.1:74345-98609 GCA_019844195.1 Rhabdomys dilectus | reverse complement strand
TGGTTGGTTGGTTGGTTGGTTGGTTGGTTGGTTGGTTGGTTGGTTGGCTGGCTGGCTGGCTGACTGGCTGGCTGGCTGGCTGGCTAGTTGGTTGATTGGTTGGTGTTGTTGGCTTCTTGTTTTGTTTGTCTGTTTGTTCTATGCTTTTTTTTAAGCAGGTGAGTTTCAAACAAGCAATTCACTTGCCCTGGGACACCTGGAAGTCACATTTTTCATCTCACCTATGGGTCTATGTACCATCCCTTAGTAGTGGGTACTCAAGTTTCTGAGTGTCAGCTCCATCCCCATCGGAGCAAGCACATTGTCTGCTGGCTTCCTTGTGTTCAGGCATCTCTAAGATCTAGCCACTGGATGATCCTGAATCCCAAGGTGGCTAGGCCTATGATGCTAAGGGCATGTACTATCAGCCTATCTGGTGTCTATGCCTGGTCTGAGCTCAGGGTTATGGGAGTACTCGCTCAAGGAAGGCCTGTCGTGAGAATTTTACCACTTTACACTCTGAGGCCTGGGATGGAAGACAACAAGGAGGAATGCAAGGATTTTCCAGGCTTCTCGTGAACCTCACAGTGACACCGTGCCTAAGTTGCCTTCAGTGCCTTATCCTTCCAATTCTCCGGCTCTCAGCTATGTGTCTCTCTTTACCCAACTGCTCATGCGCAGAGCCCTCCCTGGCTTGCACCCTCTCCCCTGGCTCCTACTGAGTGTCTTGCTTAGATGGGGCCCCTCCTTCCTTTTCTGACAAGCAGACCCTTCTCCTGACGATCAACCCAGGCCTTGAGACAGCTCTGCCTCCTCAGAGACACCTGCTTGTTACAGAACAACTCAGAAATCACTTCAAAGCAGCCTTGGTGCCTCAGGCCCTGGCACGTCCACAGTGCCTAATTCTAAAATCCCTTTATGTCAACACTAGCTTCCCAGAAATTCAGCGGGGTCAGCAAAGACTTTGGATGAGATGAATCTGAGTTTCAAACCTCCATTGGCCACCAAGTAGCTGTGTGACCTTAAGATAGTTACTCAACCTCCCAAGGCCTGAATGGTCACAACTGAAAAAACAAGTCTTAGATGCGTGAGTGCCTAAGGCTTATCAAATACCCTGGATGAAAAAGGCACGGGTCAGGGATCGAGTTCCCTGGGAGGAAATATGAACTCATTATTAGATGGCCAATCTGAAAATCCTCCTGAGTCTCCACCCTGCAATGACAGTCAGCTTCAACTTCCTCCCTCTCTGGTCCCCGCATAGCACCCATAGCAACCGAGCAGCTGGCAGCCGGCTCCTATATCTCTTCCTCTACCCTATTTGAGGATCTGATCCTTGGCCACATCTCCAAACATAGCTCCTGGTGCAGAGAAACTGAGAAGCTTTGGTGGGGGCACAGGGGGTTCTTTGTCAGTGGGTGCAAATAATAAGACACGGCACACAGAAGCCATATCCAGAAAGCTATGCCAGCTCCAAGTCCCAGGAGAAAAACTGTCGTGCTGGACCTTTCTTCCCATTGCACTTGCAGGTGACTGCCACACAGACACACACCTAAGGGACTGGAGGCTGTCCAGAGCCACGCATCAGGCAAGAGCAGAGAAGAAGAAGCAACTCCAGGTACAAGATCAACAAACACTAATGTAGCAGCCAACTGGGGGTTCTGCAGAAGGTCCAGTGATTCTTCTCAGGGGTCCCATGTCACCATGTCCAGTCACACTCCTCATTCAACAAGTTGGGAAACTGAGGCTCAAAGAAGGAAAATGACTGACTTCAGTAGTCGGGAGATATGGTAGCTCTCATGTCTCCTGCCTGCTCTGGGAAGCTTAACCTGATCAGAAGACACACCCAAGGCCATAATCTCCAGTCCTACGGCCACCCTCTTCTGTAGAGGTGGGAGGGGTCTCACCTTCTGCCTGCTTCCTGGGGTTGGCTGGAACCCAAACCTGATCTCAGCCCAGGACACACAGAAAGTGTGCCTCTTCTGCCCAGAAACTATTTAAGGGCACACAGGAGCTATCTCATGATACAAGCATTTCCAGGGCCAAGACAGAGGAAGGACACCTTGACAGCATCTCTGGGGATCCCAGGAAAGCAGAAATAGGTATCCCAGGGCAGCATGGTGGCCCATACATATAAACACAGTGGAAACAGAAGAATCAGAAGTTCTATGCCATCCTTAGCTATACAGGAGTTTGAAACCAGCCAAGGAATGCTCTCTCTCTCTCTCTCTCTCTCTCTGTTTCTCTCTCTCCCTCCCTCCCTGCTTCCTTCTCTCACACACACACATGCAAACACTATATGTTTTACACCTATTTTATACCTTATTAGTGTGGGGAGTGAGATTGTCCTAAGTGCCCACATTGAGGTAATAGGAAAACCTAGGGAAGTTGGTTCTTTCCTTTCCTGGGGATCCTGGGGCTTGAACTCGGGTCATGAGTCTTGGCAGCAAGCTCTTTTACTCACTGAGCCATATCACCTGACAGAGGCAGTTTCCCCTGCCTAATACTCTGGGTCTGGCTGCAAGAGAAAGCAAGCCAACAGCACCCTCAGTTTGTACCCTCTTGCCTTTGCAGAGGTGTTTGTTTGCTTTGTTTTGTTTGTTTTTGCAAACTGAAGGCAGAAAGATACTGGCTTGGTCTGAGGCTTCTCCTTGTGGGCCCAAAGGCCAGTGAGACAAAGCAGGAACCAGGCTACCAGCTGTACTATCTGGGCCAAAGGAGGCTTGGTACAGAACCTGGTTGTTCTCAGGATGGGGATTAGCAGAGACTGTAGTTAACGTCTTAAACTTTTGTGTAAGCAGAAGCTACAGCATGAGTAACAAAGGCCAGATGCCAGGACCATCTTTCTAACAGCGTATCTTTGTGACATTTGAACAGGCTTCCTGGAGGTCACGAAAAGACTCGGCTTCTAAAGCAAGAATCCTGGGGTCAGAGAGACTCATCAGGACCCAGTGTTTCCATTTCTGGCTTGTGACCTCATTCAAACTACTTCACATTCCTGGGCCTCTGTTTCCATTTCTGAAACTGACTCTAGAGGCTGACAGCACTTCACAGCGAGGTTGGGAGGCTTAATGAGATGGTATCATGGAAAGCCCTACCCAGGGCCCAGCATAGTGCAGAGGCACTCAGTAAAATCCTGCTACCTTCCTCCAGCCTAGGGAAGTCTGGCCTCACTGTGCTGTCTGGAGTCATGTTGTCCCCTCGGCCTCCTCAGAAGAGCAGGCACTGTCTCCATTAGGGGTCTGTAGAGAAGGGGCTTTGCCCGTGGAGACAACTCAGACCCTCCACAGAGGCTTGGTGCTTCCCTTAAAGACCAGGGAGAGCATCCTCCAGCCAGCTCTTTCCAGCAGGATTAAAACAAACAAACGCATCTCCCTCCTATGCCCAGTCCTCACCTCAAAGCCTGGCATGGCCCAGCTGAGGTACCCAGCTCCCTCCTCATCCTCTCTTCCTACACTCCGTTCAAGACAGTAGTATCTGGGCTCACAAGAAGTAGTCCCAGACCAGAGGCAAGAAGCAGGTGTGTGGACATGGCTGCTCAAAAGGGCCCCGGAAAATGTTGGGAATTGGGAGCAGGCACGGAGATGCGGGTGAAGGAAGGCAGCAAGGGCCAGAGTTGCTTCAGACTTGACCTTGGGAAAGTCAAAGAGAGCTTCCTGAAGCAGGTGTCTTCCTCTAGGTGACTTATGTGCCTTTTAGGAGGCGTCTGCTTCAAGGGGGGCAAAGTACAGTTTTACAGAGGGACGGAGATGGATTTAGCTGGTCATCTTGAACATTAATGTACCCAGCTAGACAGAAAGACAAGTTCAATGAGTGGGATAAGGACAGAACCAGGAACAGAGTCTTGCAACAAGCTGTATAGGGCTATGGCCTGGGATCCCAGAACAAGATCTGGTTATGAAGTCCATGTACGTAGGAGATCCAGTCCAGCCCCAGTGTTTACTGCCCTTCCACCAGGCTCTATGTCTGCAATAGCAGGGTCCTCATCTCTCAGATGGGAAGGGCAAATTCTGACCACCCACAGTGATAAGTACTGAATCAGATATGTGAATGAATGTACCTAGCATAGTGATGGCTGAATACTGGTGTACACCAGTCACTTGAAAAATAATTACTAGACATGTGTTCCTTGCTGGGTGTCCCAAATTATCCTAGGGGACTCCCACAGGGCCACTTCCAACCTTTTCAGCCATCCCCCACCCCATGGGATAAAGCAGAAAAGCAAGCCACCTCCTGGGGCCACAACACCCTGCACACTCAAGAATGAATTATGTATTATTATTCAGGGAGGAATAAAAATATAGAAGTGTCAGCATGGTAACCACCCCCCCACCCTGCACTTAGAATTGGATGTCACCAAACAAAAACAAAAATAAAAACCACAAAACAAAACAAAACATTGGACGCATGACCAAGCAGCATTTGTAAAAACAAATGTGATTCTTTATTGAAGGAACAGCAGCCGTACAGAGGTCTGTTGCTTCCTGCACCACCACACTCAAAAGGAAGCAGGGAAAGCTACGGTAGAAAAACATGCAGAGCCAGGAACTGGAAAGCAGGGAGATCCTCAAAGGCATGGACTGGAGTCTACTTTCCCAGCCTCTCTGTCCAGTGCCTCTCTCAGCCCAGGGAGAGCAGCGGGTGGCAAGGTTCTTCTCTCCTGCACCAGATACTTAGATTTCTCTCTTACGGGAAGAAACCACTTTTCCATCAACTGATTCCTCCACACTGATATGAAAGTTGCTGCTGCTGCTACTGCCGCCTCCGCTGCCTCCTCCCAGGGATGCTGCAGAAGCAACGAACAGGCTTCAGCCTGGGGGGACCTCCAGAAGCTGCCTTAGACTCTGGTAAAACGGACTGCACCCTTGAGAATAGCTACTGGCCACGCCCTCTGGGGCTGCCAGGAGGTCGGGTGAATTACTCCTCAGAGGTGAGAGCTGATTACCTCAGGAATAACTTGGGGGCGTGGAGGGTGGGGAGGTGGGGAGGGTTAAGCTATGCATGAACAGCAGTTTCTGTGAGTATCCTATCCTATCAGCATGATGGTGAGATGGTAAGACCAGATAAAAAAGGCAAGCCCCGGACAAAGTCTGCACAGCCTGAAATGCTCTTAGGAAACTTCTAATCAGTCCTACCCAGGGTCCAAGGCAAAAGAGTATATTCTGAAACAGGAGTACCCAACCCTATTGGGATATCTTTCTCTTCCTCCTTCCCCACTCCACCCACACCAAAAGGCTTTACCCTCTCTTACCTTCCCTGACTCCAATACTAGCCATCCTGAAAGAGAAGGGACAATGAGTGTTAGCCAAAGAGGAAAGAGCCAGTCTCCCTAAGGGAACCAATCCCCAGTGGACAGCTGAGCAGTCCTCTCCAGTCCCCCAACCACACGTGAGTTTTCTAGGGCCTAGGGCATCCTGGTAGTCAGTCCATCAGACCTCTCATCCCAGATAGACAGACTCAGAGCTGTAGCAATGCCCTGTCCATTATTTACAGAAGAAGCACAGGTCCAGAGAGTGGAAGTGATCCCCCCAAAGTAACATCCAAACACCAGAATGTAGACTCCAGACTCTTCAAGTCTCTTTCCACTCAACACCACAGCTCTTGGGGTGCCCTGGATCTCAGCCCATTTGTCCCCTACTTTCTCTCCCTGCACCTGTGCACCTACTTAGCATCCTGGCCCTCGAGCAGGTTCCGGTAAGTGGCAATCTCCTGCTCCAGCCGAGTCTTGATGTCCAGCAACATGTTGTACTCCTGGTTCTGAGCCTCCATCTCACAGCGGAGCTCACTCAGCTGGGTCTCCAGGCCGGTAATAACGCCCTGGATCTGCTGCAGTTGTGTGGCATAGCGGCACTCCACCTCCGCCAGAGAGTTCTCCAGCCCGGCTTTCTGGTGGGGCAACAGATTTATAGACCCATCAGGCTAGAAGGCAACCTACTGAAGGTAGAGGGGTAGGAAGGATGAAATGGATTGCCCAGAATAACCACTGTCAGGAGTGGGGGCTGAGGCTTTACCAGCCATGGAAGATGGGTATATGTGCCTCCCAATAAGCCAGAGTGACTATACCATGCTGAGCTGAGACTGCAACTCGATCTCTAGCCCCTGCAGGGTCCGTCTCAGGTCTGTGATCTCCGTCTTGCTGGTCTGGATCATTTCTGTGTTAGACGCCACCTCCTTGTTTAGCTCTTCAGTCTGCAAGCCACGGGTGAGAAACATGAGCTTCATGAGCCTCCTCAGAGGCCTCTGGAGTGGGAGGATGGATAGAGCAGAGCTGTCAGGTGGGGGTGGTGTGAGGAGGGGGTCAGACCCACCTTACTGAAGAACCAGGCCTCTACATCTCGACGGTTTTTCTCCGCAATGGCCTCGTACTGTTCCCTCATCTCTGCCAGCATGCGGGTCAGGTCCACCCCAGGAGCTGCGTCCATTTCCACGTTGACTTGACCAGCCAGCTGACTGCTGAACTCTTTCATCTCCTGCAAGGTGGGGAGAGATCATTTAGAGACAAGGATATATATATATATAAAGACCTAAGAACCTGGAGTCCTGAGGGACAAAACTTAGCACACAGCACCACTATGTCTCTGTTCCCCATTGGGTCATGTGGACCCCTCAGCTCTGAGGATTGCTCTTGCTCTGGGTCCTGTGGAACAGGGACCTAGAGACAATAAGCCCATGAAGAAAACCAGTCCTTCAGGATCCAGATTACTAAGGAATAGCACTCCTTCTCCTCCACACGCCCTTGGGGCGCATTTCTGAACCACTAAGCTCTCTGCAGACTGTGACAAAAGACAGGCACTTCTTCCCATGATCCTTGTCCTGCTGTCACCTCCTCATGGTTCTTCTTCAGGTAGGCCAGCTCCTCATTCAGCTGCTCAATCTGCATCTCCAGGTCGGTCCTGGACAGGGTCAGCTCATCCAGCACCCTGCGCAGCCCGTTGATGTCAGCCTCCACGCTCTGACGCAGGGCCAGCTCATTCTCATACCTGGAGAGAGGAAAGAAGCCAAAGTCAAGAAAAGTAGCCCAGGCTTCTGAGTCAGAGAAGAGGAAGACTGGGTAAAGGGAGTCTATAGAAAGGGGCAAGACAGTGGAAACACACTTGAGCCTGAAGTCGTCCGCCGCCAGCCTGGCATTGTCAATCTCCAGGATAACACGCGAGTTGTCAATGGTGGCAGCCAGAATCTGTGGGAGACAGAATTGCACCTAAGGGCTGCTGCTTTTCTGTCCTATGCTCGGGTTGCTCCATTTGCCAATTATTCCCCAACTTCACTTGCTCTGAGCTTTACTTCCGATGACCCAAGCTACCTTCCCTGTGATACTTTCAGGGCATAGAAAATTAAGTTGGGCAACATCTCCTGGAATTGCCTGTGGAACATGGCTAGCCAAGGCAGTGCTGCAATGGACACAGTCGGTTCTGCCCAGTAAGGGCTCTTCAGAGACACACTCTGCCAGCCTACTCACAGTTGACTGCCTCTTACATGCCTTGACAGAGCCCTTGGTCTCCAGAACCCATTGGGAACTTGGACAGCAACTAAGGAAAGCATTTGCAGCTAAGAAAAACAGATCCGTTAGCGAAAGGGAAAGTGATGGGGTGGCATGACCTATATCGAGTTGCCTGGTCTCCTAAAACCCAACAAAGCTTTCAACAATAAAGACATCTTTAAGGGCTGAAGCAAACAGTCCTGGTTTTTAGGATGTATGAAGCTGAACAGTACTCAAGCCAAAAAGTTAAAACAAGCGTTTACAAAACTCCTCGCAAATTTTGTGGGTCGAAAAGAAGGAATCTCTCTCTTTCATTACCCTCACCTGCATCCCCATGTATCCAAATCAGAGTCTCAGGACCACTTCCTCCCCCCAGCACAGCCAAGGAGGAACAGATGTGCTCCCACTCATGCCTGAAAAGCATGTGTATCCCGACCTTGCCAAGGCTACAGAGCAGGTAAGGACTCTCTTAGCAGTAATGCCGATGTTACAGATGTGTGCTGGACACGAGCCACCTGCGTCCCTCTATTTGACAGACTTACTTTGTCCCGGATCTCTTCCATGGTCTTAAAGTAGTGGCTGTAGTCTCGATCTGGACTGGCTGGGCTCTGCTTCTGGTACCAGTCTCGGATCTTCACCTCCAGTTCTGTGTTGGCCTCCTCCAGGGCACGCACCTTGTCCAGGTAGGAGGCTAGCCGGTCGTTGAGGTTCTGCATCGTCACCTTCTCATTGCCAGAGAGGAGACCTCCATCGCCACCACCAAAGTCACCAAAGCCACCGCCAATACCCCCACCAAAGCCTCCACCAAAACCACAGCCAGCACCACCCCCAAAGCCATAACTCATGCCACCCCCAAATCCCCCACCTGCCCCGGAGGAGACAAACCTAGCAGAAGAAGCAGAGATACTTCGGCTTCCACCTCCCCCATAGAGACTCCCTCCACCAAGGCTGCCTCCACCAGCACGGAGGGAACCCCCTCGGGTAGAGCCACTTCCAAAGGTGGAAGACGTTTGCAAGAATGTGGTGGCCATGGTCAGGCAGCCTGTGTTTCGTGTCCCTAGCAAGCAGGAGAGACTCTAGCAAGAGCGTCTGAGCTGGGCTGAAAGCAGACTGCAGTGCCTGTTGCCCCTAGCCTGGGACTCTTTATATACCCTTCAGAGGGTGGGGGCCTCGCCTCCTCCCCCTGAATGGAGCCAACTCCTCTGCCTTCCAGACAAACACAGCTGCCCGCACACCTCCACAGAGCTCACTTGTGGGGAGTTTTTCTTTTCCTTTTTTTTTTTTTTTTTTTTCTTAATGCAACAAAAGAGATGATTCAGAATTAATGGGGTTTTGCCCTAGGCCATAGTTTTAACACTCAGATTACAGGTTCATTTCTCACTCCAGGAGAAAGAGAACACTCTCACCATAGCACACTTCCTGAGGTTTCTCATGTCCCATCCCGTTAGAGCAGCTAGGCCAGCTCTGCCCCCCACTGACAGCATGTGAGCCTCACCCCAAGGTAGGCAGCTCCCTGCTCTCAACTTCTCCCAGGGAGGCTGTGTGCTGCCTACTCAAAGGGCCTGTGCATGAGCCTCCGAGACATGGAAGTCCCTAGGAATGAGAACACAGGTATCCTCAGGGCAAGCTGGGGACAGAAGAGAGGGTCTTGAGTCAAGTTCCAAATAAGGTGACCAGAAAAGCCAGTATCTGTCCCTCTGTCCCATTCCTGGTACCTGGGAGTACTCTCTCCTACTCTTACCATTTCTCCCACCACCCTGCTTCCAGAAGTCCCTCCTGCCTCTGCAGCAACCCCTCCTCCCCCCAAGCCCATGGCCTGGCTAGCTCACAAAAGCCCAGAAGGTTTGGGCTGACGGGAGCCTGATTGATCACCCTGTCACCTGCCAACTGCACATGTCACTAAACCTTTGCTTGCTCCCAAGACGCGTTGGGGCAAACCTCTGCAGATAAGACTCGGGCAAGTTCCAGAAAGCCCCCGCCTTCTCCAGCAAAAGACATGTCGCTGCTTAGCAAACCCAGATTAACCCCCAATTGCCTTGTCAACTGCTGCCAGCTGGGGAGGGGCTGAGCTAGAGGCTCTGCCTCAAAACTATGAGGTAAGGCAGAGATGAGGGGTAGCAAGCAGGTAGAAAGCCACACACTCAGGGGGGTCCTCTGCCATCAGCTTAATAGCCCAACTTTTCTAAGGTAATGGTACTGTGAGTAGTGCCGCTCGAACTGGAGAGAGTCCAGAGGAGGGCTCCTGATGGGGGCTGCAATATAGGAAAGTGGATCAGGCTCTGGCGTGCCTTGGACCTGTGTTTAAACACCCATCTCCACCAATGACTCCTGCAAAACTCAACACATGTTGCTTTGTAAGACTCAGCTTCTTTGTGGTATAGGACTCTCACTTCATGAAAAGTGCTGAGGCTCAAGATTCCCATCCTGACTCCCCGTCATCCATCTAAGAGCACTGATGGGTGCAGGTCCACCGCCTGAACCTCCTGATAACCCTGAGAATCCTCCCAGAAGAATGCTGTCCTCCAACTCGGTAAATTCTCAGGCTCTGCAGCTCCAGCTGGCCATCAGATGACCCTTCTTTTTGATGTAACAGGATAATCCTTTACTTCTGCCTCATACTTTCATGACTGACAAAGTATTTTTGTATTCACAGTCCCGTCTAATCCAATGACACAGAGTTTAACTGGGCTGCTTAGAAAGCCCGAGTGTCTGAAGGAATGACATTAGGACCCAAAGGAGGACACTATGAGCACAGGATGACCCAGCTAAAAAGGGAACTGCCAGGACTATGATGGTCCTTTGAACCCCACCAACTCCCACCCCTTTCCCCTACACCCCACCCACCCAATCACCCAAGCAAGACATAGAAAACTTCCTGGTTATCTGAACTAGGTTAAAAGAAGAACTGCAGGCCCCGAAGAAAGAGCTCTTCCCCATTTTCACAGCAAGCCAGGCATCCCGGTGCTGGCTTCAGACAGTATAGTATTGTCTTATGGGTGGGAGGATATTGTCTTTTCCTTCCAAAGAAAAATAATCAAACCCAGATCAGTCAGAGCTCATTAAAGCCTCTGCAGACATGGCGGCCCCAGCAATTAACACAGAGAACAATTAATCTTCCATCACCCCAGGGTGAGGGAGAACTGGACTCCAGCCAGCTCCCTTCTGCACCCTGTCTCTCCGCTAGCAGCCCTTGGGGTGGCTTTCCTTCCTCTCTCTGGTCCTGGCCAGGAGTGGCACCTGCCTTCCTGTCTTTCAGACAAGTATCTAATCTCGGGGTTAAAGAGATGGTTCAGTCAATAGAGGACTCTTTGCACGAGCATTAAGGACCAGAGTTTGGATTCCCAATACCCATGTAAAAGCAATCACAGTGTTACAGGCTTAGAACCCCAGTGCAGGGTAGGGGTTGGGGAGAAAAAGTAGATCCCCAGGGCTCACTGGCCAGCCTGTCTAGCCCACTTGATGAGCTCCTGTCTCGGAGAAAGACTCTCTCAATAAAAGAAGATGGAAAGTGGTTGAAGAAGAACTGTGACCTTCACATGTTCATACACATGAAAGAAAAGGAGGAAGGAAGAAAGGGAGAGATGGAGGACCCTGATCAGTCCAAATGGCCATTGTGAGCACATATTTGGGTGAGGTTTGGGGCTTCTTCATCAGCAGGGTAGATAGATACGTACCAGTTCTGGTATCCATAGTAGCTAAACAGGTGTCTCTGGAATAGGCATCTCTCTCCTGGGAATGAGGCCATGCTGCCCAGTGGGAAGACACTAACTAGATTCTAACTATCTCATGTGTAGCTCACCCTCAATGAGCCTGGATCATGGATCAAAATGGATTGTCAGAACCCCAGCCCCAGCCCCATCATGAGCACCCAGATGACATACACAGAAGGAAGCCACCTAAACACTATCCCTCGCCCCCTCTCCCCCATTCACTGCTTTCCTGGCCACTAGATTGCTTCTGAGGATCTGAGGATAGAGTACACAACTTCTGACCTTAGAAGGTCATTTTCTGTTTTTCACCATGAATAAGGCTCTGGGCAATGATTCAGTCTCTCTCTCAGAGCTTCAGTCTATACAAGGAAAATGAAAACAACTCTGTACATAAACAAAACTGACAGGTGGATAAAAGCAAGGTGGCTGATGGGAAATGGGATACAGACTAGAGTAGTGGCCATGATGACTGCCGTGGCGGAAAGACCTTCACTACTTTCAGCTCCATCTCCGTCTGCAGATCACCCCATAAAAACTCTGAGGCCTTTCCACCCTGAGCACACAAAGAAAGGTTTCGTCCCACACCCAACCGGCAGCCTCCTGTGCTGATGGCCCAGTCACCTGCCACACCTGTGTGGGCCCACGCCCCTCACAATAGTCACATTCCAGGGGCCCCTGGGGCACAGGGAGGGTTTCAGCTGTGACAAGGGAAGCTTTTATAGACAGGGACAAGGATCTCCAGGCAATCTGAGGCTGGGGTGCAGCCTGGCCTCTGCCACCAGCTCAAATCCTCCTGAGAATTTAAGTGCTGAAAGGAGATTGTAGGTATTGAAAGACAGGGGAGGAAGACAAGAGAGGGGGCTTAGGGATGGGAGGGAAGAGCCGGGTTCTGGGACCATGCTTTTATAAGCAACCTTATGATTTGGAGCAAGCTAAGGTACAGACCCCTAGAAAAAGGAAGAAAAAGCACCTCCTTCAGGCTTGGCAGGAATCATGGCACAGGGCAGCCAACATTCAACATGCTTTCCTAAAAGGCATCAGATAGGGTACTGACTAAGAAAAGGGTCCTTCACTTGTCCCCTCCCCGATAGGCCCCTGCCAACTGTCCTGAGAGCCAGCACCCTGCAGCCAAGGCTTTGTTTTATGGGTCCATTATTTACCTTGAATTGGCCTCAGCTCTTGGCAGCTGAACTGTAAACCACAGGGTCACCATTCCTACCCAGGGGCAGAGCTGTACCAGGAAGCTGCAACTTGGTTCCTTTATGGGCTCAGGGCAGGCTCCAGACAAGTCAGGTTGAGAGCCTGTGAGGGAGGTCTAGGTCGCAAGCCAGACCCATTCCAGGCTCTGGGCCCAGGTAGGAGCTGGTGAGTGTTAAGGGGCTTATACAGGGTATAAGCATAGTGAATGCGTTAGTACCTGCACACAGGCACACACCTACAAGGATGCCCTGTCCAGCCTTGTTTTAAACACAGTATCTAAATCCCAAAGCTCCAGTGTGGGTTAACAAGGCAGGACCAAATGCCTCCAGAGGTCCCTGTCCTGCGCCTTCGTGTGGAACAAGGCCAAGAGAAATGTTGTCAACTCTAGGAGACCACCTGGGTCCCAGGGGCTAGAAACTGCACGGCATTGATGCAAGTTCTGAATGTGTGGTCTAACTGTGTGCGCCTCAACCAAGGATTTCATTTCTCTGAACTCACTTCCTGCTGTATAAAAAGCAGCTTGTCCTACCTTCAGGGTTGTTTTTATCAATGGCACATAGTAGGTGCTCAGTCTTCATTCACTTCATAACTTACACCCCAACCCAAGGGAGTCCAATGGAAAGGAAACTGAGTCTGAGACCGTTTCATATCTCACACTTGAGGCCTCAGTGGTGAAATGTTCCCCACGCAAGCATGAGGATCTGAGTTCAGATCTCCAGTGCCCACATGAAGAGCTGGTGTGGGGCCACAAGATGACTTTGTGGGTAAAGGCGTGTGCCACCAGGCCTGACAACCTGAGTTTGATCTCTTTCTACACATGAGTAGAAACAGAGCATTGATTCCTCAGTGGTGTCTTCTAACCTTCACACCCACACAGTGGCATGCTTCTGCATTCAAACATACACACACTAAGTAAATAAATAAGTATTAAAAAATAAGAAGAAAAAAAGCCAAGGGTGGCATTGCTCATCTGGAATCTCAACACAAGGTGGCAAAGTGGGTTCCTGGAACTCACCACCATCTGGGGAACCCAACTAAATCAGCAAGCCACGGGTTCACTGAGAGACCTTGTTTCAAAAGGATGGAGGAGTGGGTACAGAGAACACTTATGTTAACATCCGGGCTATGCACAGCTCGCTTTTGCCATGTATTACAGGGGTTATGTATGTGTGCAACCAACCACTGGACCTCTCTAAACCCCACTTTAGCTCTCTGAAGTGGGAACAAGATTGTGGAGAACAGTTCTATCTGTACAGGTCATTTATCTAGCCCGAATTGCCATAGCTATAGCAATGTGCACTTGCCCTACTCCTTGTCATGGGATGGAGTGGACTTTGGTTCAAATAAAACAAGGGGCTAAGCTATGACCCATCCCTCATCGGCCGAAATAAGCAAGACATCCTTTTTCCCTTGGAGGTTAGTTTTATTGACAAGCCAAGGGAAGGGCTGGAGTAAACTTTATCACCCCAGTCAGGCCTCTCTCCAGGAGGGGGGGGGTTGTCTCACTGGCAGCAGGGCAGGGACCCAGGATCTGCTCAGATGACCTTGGGGGTAGGCAGATTGTTGTAGTGAGCTTCCTGGCCCTCAAGCAGGCTGCGATAGGTGGCAATCTCCTGCTCCAGCCTGGACTTGATATCCATGAGCAGCTGATACTCTTGGTTTTGGCGTTCTGTATCAGAACGCACAGTGCTCAGCTGGGCTTCGATACTGCTGATCACACCCTGGATCTGTGACAGCTGAGCTCCATAACGGGCCTCTGTCTCTGCCAGCGTGCCTTCCAGGGCAGCTTTCTGAAGGGAGGGAAAGGGGACATGACTCAGCAGGGGCAGGTTCCTGAACACGGGCACAGCCACTGAAGGTGCCAGGGCACAAGTGTGCAGGCCACAGGGTGGAGATACATACCATGCTAAGCTGGGACTGTAGCTCAATCTCAAGGCCCTGGAGGGTACGTCGAAGCTCTGTGACTTCAGTCTTGCTTATCTGGACCTGCTCAGTGTTCACAGCGACCTGGGTGGTCAGCTCCTCAATCTGTAACAAGTTGAAGAGAAAGTAAGTAACAAGCTTCTGTAGAGGAGCAGGGGCAGGGGGCAGGTCTCTCCTCACCGCCCTCACAGGATACCAGCATCCTCTGCATACCTGACTAGTGTACCAGGCTTCAGCATCTTTCCGGTTCTTCTCGGCCATGATCTCATACTGACTTCTCATCTCACTCAGGATCTTGGCTAGGTCGACACCAGGAGTGGAATCCACCTCCACACTGACCTGGCCACCCACCTGGCTCCTCAGGGCACTAATTTCCTGTGAAGACACCACACACAGGGGCATGTCAAGACCTAAACATGCTGGATTTAGACCAGGTCACTCCCCCAATCCCTGAACCGAACAGGGCTGGTTTGGAGGTACAAGTCTAGGAGCCAGCACTGGAGAGTAGATGTCATGGTCACCATGCCCTGCAGGGACTCTGAGAGGTATGATCAAAGCCAGAGTCATAGTCATGATGTAAGAGATGAGGTCACGGTCAGTAAGCCCAAAATAACAGTGTCTCTCAGTTTGGGGACAAGATAGACAGAAGGCCTAGCTTGACCCACCTCCTCATGGTTCTTCTTCAGATAAGCCAGCTCCTCCTTCAGGCTCTCAATCTGCATCTCCAGGTCAGTCCTGGCCAGGGTCAGCTCATCCAGAACCCGTCGCAGGCCATTGATGTCAGCCTCCACGCTCAGACGCAAGGCCTGCTCTGTCTCAAACCTTTCCAAGAAAATAGTTGCAGTCAGACTAGTAGTGTTGGCTCTGTGTCTCCGCCAACTTCCCCAGGGTTTGGGAGTCTGTGGGGGTTTATTTTGAGCAGACTCGGGTGGAGAAGAATGGCAGAGTCCAGGCCTCCATGGTGTCAAGCACTATAAAAGCCTACAGCTGTTCCCTCTCATTTGCCTGGCTTCTGCAGCCCTCAAAGCAGGGACACTTACTTGGTTCGAAAGTCATCTGCAGCCAGGCGGGCATTGTCAATCTGTAGGACAATCTTGGAGTTGTCAATGGTGGCCCCAAGGATCTGGAAGGGAGGAGGCTGGCAGTTGGCACCAGGTTGGCAAACTAGTATTATCTATCCACTTTCTTCCCAGAGAAGGAGAGAGGAATGCAGAGCCCCCACTCTCTAGATACGACCCACTAGTCTGCTTTCCGGGAGGCTTTGGCAAGATCCACAGTCCCAGAGCTGGAGCAGAACACACTGTAGGAAGTTGTGTGAGGGGAGACAGGAAAAGAGGCAATTCCAGAAGGACACGTCTAAGGCCTGTGCAGGTGAACTCTAAGTGGTCTGAAAAGGGCCTAGAAACGTGAAGCATTAAGAATCATTTATCCCAGGGGCTGGAGAGGTGGCTCAGCAATTAAGAGCACTGGATATCCTTCCAGTGGAACAGAGCCAATTCCCAGCACCCACATGGCAGCTCACAACTGTCTGCAACTCCAGTTCCAGGGGATCAGACATACATGCAAGCAAAACACCAATACACATTAAATAAATAGATAGATAGATAGATAGATAGATAGATAGATAGATAGATAGATAGATTTTTCACAAAAGAAAGAAAAGAAACACTTATCCCTCTCTGTACCCCACACTTAGAATACATTCTTCCTTCAACGAAGTGCCAGACACATCATATCCGCTTCATGGTCGCTCAGGCTCACTCCTAGGTTAGTACTGCCACTGTGCATGACTGGAAATTCTGAGGTTACCCAGAAGACTCTCTGGTCTGAGGTGGTTCATTCAAATCATTGAGCTTACCACCAATTTAAGTACCAGGACTCAGTGTTTTTCAAAGGTTAAAGTCAGAGCCATTCATCCTGTCACCAGGTCAGAATTTGCATCATTATTTTGGTTTAATGTTATTGGTTTGGTTTGGTTTGGTTTGGTTTGGTTTGGTTTGGTTTGGTTTGGTTTGGTTTGGTTTGGTTTCCTCTGGTTTGTTAGACTTTGGGGTTTAGTAGTTAGGGGGGTTTGAGACAGAGTTTCTCTGTGTAGCCCTTGGGCCCTAGCTGTCCTGGACTTGCTCTGTAGACGGTCCTTGAATTCACAGAGATCCACCTGCCTCTGCCTCCCCAAGTGCTAGGATTAGGAGTGTGCCACTACACCCCAGCTCTGGTTTGACATTTTTGACACAGAGTCTCACTGTGTAGTTCAATTGGCACTAACTGGCATCATCCTTCTGCCTCTATTTCCTAATGCTAAATGATAGGTGTAAGCCACCAGGCTCAGCTACACAGAGAGTTTCAGGGAAGGTGGGGGATTGTTGAAGAAACAGCAGAATCTAAAAAGCAGAGGAGAGCATTCATAGCAGAGTAAGAACTGCCACTAGATAAGTGTGCTGGGAGCGTGTGTGGGAGGGGAATGGACAAGGCAGGAGACGCAGGCTGTGTACTGCCTAGGATTCTAGCAGTCCATCGCCAGGTTAAATAGCACAGCTCTAGCTGCTTGCTGTGTGCCCAGCTCTCTGCTAGGTTCACACAGCACTGGAAAATGCTCTTGAGAACTGCATGCTGCAGGAACTAGTGGGGGGAGGGGAGGAAGCTCCCTGGCCTCTGACGCACTTCTTCAGGACATAGTTCTTCCCTAGGAGTGAGGGCTATGCCCCACCCAACCAGCCTGTTGGATGTTGAAGCCCATCAAGACGGTGCAGCTTGGGTACTCCAGGAGAGAGGTCCACAGAAGCAGAGGGTCACGACCTCTACCCCTCTTTTACTTACTAAAATAATCGTTTTTATTTGTCTTTTGTTTCGTCTTAGAGTTGTCTATCTGTCTGTCTGTTTATTTGGGCCAGTTGGCAGAGGGGTGGGAGCCTAGAGGCTCATGTAGCCCTGACTAGATTCAAGTTAACTGTAGCTGAGCATGGCTATGAACTCGGCCTCTAGCCTATACACCTGGTCCCGGAATTACAGGCCTGAGCCACCATGCCTGACGGGAAGTTCTTTTGAAAGATGTGGTTTTACTGTCCAGCCCCCAGGTTTTACATTCTTCTCATAGCTCCTTGTGAGCCTGGGCTGCCTTCTGGGCTGGAGAGGAGTGAGAGGAAGGCTGCTGTGAAGAAAACCACATGCACAACCTGAGGAAACAACGCTGAAGATTCCCAGAAGGTCACTGGGTCAGATGAACTCAGGGCCTACAGACTAATATCCTGCAGCGCCCCACCCCCACCCCAGCTGAGGCTGAGGCTCGGGGTCTTCATCTCTGGGCAGCCCAAAACTGGGTTAAATTGCTCTCTCTTTGAATATTCCTGAACCTCTCTCCTAGCAGGTCCCCACAGCCTCTGAAAGCCACACCCACTTAGCCTGTCTCAGTTCCCTTCCAGCCCTCCTCCACTCTAATCCCAGGGTCCAGCCCAGACTTTCTGCCCTACCCTGCAAGTTCCTGCTCTTAGCAAAAGGCTTGCACAGCCCCGGGCTGAGTTTCCACAACGTCCCTGCCCCGCCGCACCACCCCAACAGGTGCACCTCCCATCGCCCGGCCGCTGCCCACCTTGTCGCGCAAGTCCTGGATGGTCTTAAAGTAGTGGTTGTAATCCCGGGAGGGCCCGGGTCCCTGCTTCTGGTACCAGTCACGGATCTTCACTTCCAGCTCGCCATTAGCCTGCTCCAGGGCGCGCACCTTGTCCAAGTAGGAGGCGAGGCGATCATTGAGGTTCTGCATGGTGAGCTTCTCATTGCCAGCCAGCAGCCCATCCGACACAGCCAGGGTCCCACTAAAACTTCCACCGCGGCCTCCACCATAGCTCCCAGAGGACGTGGAGACAAAGCGGGTGGAGGACACGGACACGCCGCGGCCGCCTGAGCCCCCGTGGATGCTGGGTGCGCGGAAAACACACCCTGACCCAAAGCGCACGGAACCCCCGCCCATGCCCCCAATGGAAGACATGGCTGAGGACTGGCGATAGCTATAGGAAGCCATGGTAGCGAGGAAGCCCGGAGCGTGGGACAAGGGATGCAGGCCTGAGAGTTGCTGACCACAGGAAGAGTGACAAGGCCCTCACCTGGGGCTTTTTATGTTCCGGGCGGGAGGGGGGATGGAGATGTTGAAGGGGCGGGTATCAGAAATTTCCAAGCTCCAGAGTTCAAATATAAGCTCTTTCCCCATTGGTCAATTCCTGGTGACTCTGCTCCTACCTCTCCCCTCCCAGGAGCCAGAGGTCTCAGTCCTTCCCAGAGCTGCCCCACCCCAGCCCACTCCAAAGCTACTGTCAACACAGCAAGTCCCTCTTCTGCCTCTTCAGCCCCTTAGTACACAGGCTTAGACAACTCTAACTTCCAGAGTGACAGTATCACTGTGGCCCTTTAAAACCTCCAGGAATTTAACACCCTTAGAAATCACACCCCTCTGGGCCCCAACTCAGAGACCACTCTGAGAATGGCCCCTCTGGAATCATGTTAATAAACCCCTCCCTCTGTGATCATAATTCACACACACACACACACACACACACACACACACACACACACACACGCCAGATTTCTACACCCCACTGGAAATTCTCACCTGGTGCTAGAGACCACCTTCCCCTTATTCCCCATTAGTCCCCTCTTAACAAAGACAGATTCCTGTTGAGGGCACTCTAAGCTCCAGGCTTCCTGTCCTTCTGAGACAAGGTTGCCCCACCCTGCTGTAGCCATACAATGCCCTAGGTGACAATAGGTACAGCTGCAGGAAACAGGAGGCCACCCAAGTGACTTACTTCTTCACAGTCCTGTAACTGCTCAAACCTAGCCCACAGCATGGCTAACCCGGCTCAGAAACTCACCCCTCACCCCCACCAGGATCCCTCCACCCTTCCCTACCCAAGTCTCAAGACGCACTTAACAAGACCTCTGAGTTTCTTTAATATTCCCATGATGAGGACTCTAAGCCTGGCTGAGGCAAATAACTTACCCATAAGGCATTTGGCACCTTCCACCCAGAGACAGAAATGGAAAGGAAGCTGCCTGCCTTGAGCAGTTCTGGAGAGGTGTTAGAAGGCTGCAGGCTGAATCCAGGAGACCTCAGAACAATCCTAGAACAGAGGAGAAGGAGAGAGTGAGCTGAAGTCAGGGACACAGAGTGGGACATCTTCATAATGGAAGGAGCCCTTCTCCACTCCCAGCTCCCCCCCCCCGTGCAACAATTCCAGATCTTTCTGGATTTTTCCCTTGGGCCAGGCTCCTGATACACACTGCAGGGGTACTTCAATATCTTCACCCCCAAATGCCTTCCTTAGTGGTGCACTTAGTGGGCACTTAGTGGGATCTTAGGTGGCCCTCTTCTTTTGTCAGAGCTGTCTCTGTCTGAGGACAGAGATCCTGTGCCTCCTGAGGGGAGGGTTGGGAGACAGGGAGATGGGCCAACCACCTCCTGTCTTCAGGCCTCAGTTTCCCCTTGTGAAAGGAAGAGTGTTCAAACTCAGTCCTCTTCTCTTCACATTATCAGCAAGGTTTTCTATGACTAAATGAAAAATTGTTCCTCTAAAACCCAGCACTGTCTTCTAGCCACCATCCTCACCAGAAAAGCAGCAACAGTACTTTTACACATACACACACACACACACACACATGTACACACACATGCACACACTTACACACATATAGAAACATTCACACACTTAAGCACATGCTTGCACACACATACAAACTCTTATACGCTTATGCACACACACATGCACACACACATATACATGCTTACACATGCAAACTCACTTAGGCACACACACATTTATACACACATGCATACACACACATACACACATACACACATGCACACACACATTTATATATACATGTACACACATTTGACTTGCACACACACATACACACAAACACATGTGAGTGCACAAGCAAACTGACACACACACACACACACACACACACACACACACCTTCCATGAGTAACTCTAAATTAGGGAATCAGTGGTAGAAAGACTCTAGAGAGACCCGTGTCAGGCAGGAAACAGGGTGTGGCTGAAGCTTCATAAAGGTTTTAGTGGCCAGGGTTAGCTAGCCCAGTGAGTCATTCCTTATCTGGCTCTCAGGAGGCCTGTTCCCTCTGGGGGGTGGGGGGAGGAGGAGGAAGAGACTGGCCAGATAGTTTGTTACTGTGCTTTAAATCCAGGCCTGTCCCTGTTACCCAGGCCCAACTGGTGGGTTTTGGAAAGAGACTTTGTATCCAGAAACAGTGGCTAGGACTGATAACAGTGTTAGGAAAACTCCTGTGCTCTGTGTTCCCTCAGCTTCTAGAGCTTTCTGTCAGTCCTACCAGAGTGGCATTACTCTGGGAATAACCTTTCAAAGCCTTTTCAGATGCCCTTGGAGTCTACAACAGCCCAAAGAAAACAAGATTCTCTGCCCATCTCAAAGATAAAGAAACCACTTCAGAGAGGCAGTAACTTGCCAGAGATCTACAGCCAAGATGCTCAGATTCCAACTTCTTGACCCCAGCTCCACAACCTAGGATTTGGAGTATAGTTAGAGGGCCTGCTCACCCTCCCAAGAATGCCCGGCGCACAGATAACTCTTTATGATTCCTACCCACAAAGACAGTCAGCCACAGGCTGGCCTGTGACCCTGGTCACTGAGGGCCCACAGAGAGAGAAAACCCTGCTCCCTTCTCTCTGGTCTCAGCAGTGTCTAACCTAGAGCTAAGTGGCTTTAAATACATCAGAATCTCAAGAAAGCAAGATGAACACCTCATATATACCAGATGGAACTGAGGGTCTCAGCTCACTCCCAGTGAATAAATCACTGTCAAAAGCATCTCTGCTCCTTCTCTGGCTTCCAGATGGGGAGAAGACAGTCACAGGTGCTCCCTTCCAAAGTCTGGGTTCTCCGGGCTTGGGTGCAGGGTTGGCTGGAAGGAACCCCAGGAAGGATTCAATCCAGCCTCCACTAGCTCTGATGAGAGCCTTGTGGGAAAGGACCTTGTCCTTAAGAGTAAACACTGGTGGCTCTAGCTGACACTTAAATATGCCATGCACAGTACTAGAGGCCATGAAAACTTATCTCATTTGTAAAATGAAAAGAATGAGGAGAAGGAGGAGGAGGAGGAGTGGGAGGAGGAAAAGAAGGAAGAGGAAGAGGCCTGTTTCATGGGGTTATTTCAAAGAATCAATGGGATGGTACTTGTTGAGGGCTTAATCAAAGTACCTGGCAAATAGCATTCAAATCACCTTGCTAATATTTATTATATAATGTTATTAGTATGAAATAGTATATGATTGTCATAATTATAATCATGAGTATTATGGCCTAACGGTTTAATTCACATTTCACCAATATATAGAACCATAGGCTCCTTTATCTGGTGAATCTTAACAATAGCCTCCAATGACAGGAAAAGCTGCTCCAATCCAAGGACTCAGAGAAGTAAGCCAAGTTGTCTGAGGTCACATGCCTCCTGAAGAGAGCCAAGATCACCTCCCAAGCCCTGGCTATTAGGTGGAGACTCTCTATTATCTGGATACATTCCAGAAGTTTTTCTACCTGGAGAAATTCTCTAGTTCTCATAGGAGAGCAGCTCAAAGGTAGGGGAAATTTCCCAGTCCCTGAGAAAGTGGGGAAAGGCTTGGGGTTTCTAAAAGGAATCTGGAAGTGTGAGCCCCCAAGTAGAAAGGAATAGAGTGTATGAGCCATGACAGCATGGTGACAAAATAATAATGAAGGTAACAATGGAGACAGCAGATGACCATTGCCAACCTGTGCTGTCCAGGGCCATGCTGCAAGAATTTGCATACATTATCTCAAGAAATCTAGTAAGTTTGGTATTATTGTCCCTATTTTATAGTCAAGAAAACTCAGACCCAAAAAGCTAACAACTGAACCAATGTAGGAAGTGAGGCTAGGCTTTAAGCACAGACCTTTAACCCCCTAGAGCCGCAGTCCCCACCATATCGCTTTTCCTGATTTCAGTGGGTAGAGGTCAGGCACTTCCCTCCGCTAGCCTGGAGAAAGACCTATCCAATTGAGGAAGTCATAGCATCACCCACCAAGGTCCTTGCTTTACCTTTCTGCCTTGGGACACACCCATTCAGTAAGTCACTGGACCATGCAAGCACAGTTCCTCCTCCAAGATCTGCCTAGCACAAGGGATAAACTCATGATGGAGAAGAAAAACGTAGACATGAGGAAAATTTACAAACTCAGCCATTGAATAAGTTAGCAGCCCATTACCTATGAGGCAATCCTCTTCCCCAGAGACCACCATGGAGTACTCAAGGTGCCTCTCACCCATCACTCACTGATCCCAAGCATGCACCAAACCCCTTCATTCACACTAGGCAGGTTGCTAGGTGCTAAGGTAAGGCTGTAAATACAAGCTTTTGCCCTCACTAAGAGCCTGACAGCACATAAGCGGTTATGTGCTTTGATGAAATGGTGGGTCCATACCTTAAATACCAGCACTCAGGAGATTGCTGTCTCAAAGAAGAGGAGGAGGGGGAAGAAAAGAAGAAAGGAAGGAGGGAGAAAAAGAACGGATGAGAAAGAGTAGATTGGATGGGCATGTTTAACATTAGCCCTTCCTAAAGCCCTGCAGAGACAGGAATAAAAGGATGCCTAAAGAAAGTGAGAGGCAAGACAGCACAGCGGCAGAAGATAAAACGTCTTCTCAAAAAAAAAAAAAAAGAAAGAAAGAAAAAAGAAAACAAGGGTGTAGCAGGAGAGACTCAAGGTCTAGACCTTAGGGAGAGAAAAGAACAGGAAACTCAGAGGAGGTCTGGAATCCAGGTCACCAAGTATCTAGAAAAGGTGAACAGGACTGGGTGAAAGTTTCTATAAGCAGCACTGCCCTACCCCCACTCGCACCCACCCCCATCATAAACTCCATTTCCAATTAAAGAAACCAGGTGACCACCTCTCTCTAGCTGGGGGAAAAGGTGCTACATTTACTTTTCCCCAGGAGGCATGAATGCAGAGGGGCAGTTGATTAATGATTGGTTGGTTTTCTGTCTTGAAGACAGAGTCTCTTGTATCCCAGGCTGGCTTCAACCTCACTATTTAGTCTCGAACTTCTTCTGATCTTGTTGGCTCCACTTTCCAAGTACTGAGATTTCAGGCCTCTTGGTTTAACTCTACTTGGTTTAACGCAGTGCTGGAAATCTAACACAAGGGTCGGGACACATTAAGCAATCATTCTTGAGGCTGCACCACAGCCCCTGTTAAAAGTTGCAGAGTTTCATTTTCTCAAGTGTTGGGGAAACTACAGAGAAGAGAGTTGCAGCAGCCAGGTGACAGATAATATTTCTCACTGTCTTCCATTTTATAAAAGTCATGCAAGCCACCTGGCCTACTCTTCTCATTTGTCCCCAGAGAATGCCTTGCAGTGTGCAGGAAGACACACAAAGGGTGGTCTGGGAAGCCTTGTCGCAATAGGGAAAAGACAGAAACAATTACAGGCGAGCAGGTAGCTACGTACATAATATCTGGGGAGGAATAGGGGCGGAAATCAACTAGAATGAGTAGTGTCAACACACGGTGACTTGGAAAACCCTAAGAATGAGTTGTTGGGTATAATAAAAGCAGCAGGAAGCCATGACACACCATATGATGACTGCACATTAGCATACGGTTGAAAGATGATTTATTTCTGCAGGTGTATATGAATACAGATGTAAGCGTGTTGATGGTTAACCCTTTCATCCCCAACTTGCTCCTTGGTCATGATGTTTGTGCAGGAATAGAAACCCTAAGACAGCCAGGCAGTGGTGGCGCACTTTAATCCCAGCACTTGGGAGGCAGAGACAGGTGGATTTCTGAGTTTGAGGCCAGCCTGGCATACAGACTGAGTTCCAGGACAGCCAGGGCTACACAGAGAAACCCTGTCTCAAAAAGCCAAGAAAGAAAGAAAGAAAGAAAGAAAGAAAGAAAGAAAGAAAGAAAGAAAGAAAGAAAGAA
>JADRCG010009239.1:37959-56086 GCA_019844195.1 Rhabdomys dilectus | reverse complement strand
AGATAGATAGATAGATAGATAGATAGATAGATAGATAGATAGATAGAGATAGACAGACAGACAGACTGGGTATTTGGGAGGAGGGAAGCCTGGGAGCTGACATGGTGGAAGAGGAGTGGAGGTGAGAAGGAAGGGCCAGGCTAGCCTGCACTTTGAAATGCAAGATTTAGTGACTGAAGGAGCCTGAAGGCCAGCATGGGCTTTGATGTACAACCACAGGTACATGTCAGTGGTAGACAGCAGCTGTCTCACTAGTTCCTGAGGAATGCTGCCTTTTATCTAACCATCCTTCTATACCCCAGCTTGGGTTTAGCCTAGACTCAGTTTTGAACCAAGTCCGTGGGCCTGGCCCTTTTGGGGTGCTTGGGGTTTTTCTTCAGACCTAACACTGTCCTGAGACAAAAACTTGAAAGCTTAAAACAAAGAATGATGGGCTTTTTCTCCTACCAGTAGGCTCCCTGCTGCTAGACTGGCCCAACAAGTTCAAACCCAATCAGAACAACAGTTGTGGGCCATGAAGTCTTTCTTCCAAATGACCAACCCTAAATTATGGAGAAAACTCTTCAAAGACTTTTAAATCCTCAGTCCTCCAGGAATCGCTGGGTTTTGAGCTCCAATGTTGTCCTTGTCATGTGAGTCCTGAGCCCTTCATCGTCCCAACACTGCCTCCTCCCCACTCCTCACTTTGTAGAGGATTTTTTTTTCTTTGTTTGCTGTGTGTGTTTCCTCATTGCTAGGAAAAAGCGACACCATTTCTCTGTGTGGCCCTGGCTGTCCTGGAACCAGGCTGACCTCGAACTCACAGAGATCCGATTGCCTTGGCCTCCTGAGTGCTGGGATTAAAGTTGTGCACCACCACACCCTGTGCAAAAGCCTTTTCTGGTCAGTTGATTCTGTCTGTTCCTGTTGGCTGTGTTCAAGAATTCCCCCACTGCTACCTGGCATGCTCCAGATTTTTTCCTGCCTTTTATTTCTTTAACTGACAGAGAAAATGAACACCAAACCACTAGACAGTAATGAAAGGGGGAAAATTAAAGGAAAAGAGGACTGCTCCAAGGTACAGTGGAGGGGGGGTGTTGAAGATTTGGGGGCGAGCATAGCCAGAGGCATCTGGAAGGGTTTCGAGTGAACGTGACTGGCCAACTGAGTCAGGCCATGTGAGGAGAGGGAGAACGGGAGAGGGAGAGAGGAAAACCGAGAGCAGTGGCCATGAGAGCAAGAGGCCAAGAAGGACAGAAAGGACCACATTGCCAAAATGGCTGCATTATATGGAAAAGAGCAGCTGGAAGGAGGACAGCCCAGCCCAGTCCCAGAGCCGGAAAAGTTTAGGGTAGGGGGACAGGGTATGCCAGCAGGAGAATTCTGTTACAGGTAGGGACTCGGATACTTGGAGAACCTGGCATTTAGCATCTGCTTTGATCTGTTCACGGGCACCTCAGTTAGCCATTCTTCCTGAGTTTGACACCTAACACGTAACGCTGTCTAGGCTTGGACAGATCACTGACCCTGTCTAAGACTGAGGCAGTAAGACCTTCCTCCTCAGATTCTAACAGTAAGAATCAACCAGCTGGCTTATTTCCTGTGCAGGGACCTAATGGAAACTCAACCAGTAGGAGTAACTAAATTTTGAATCATTATTATTTGGTTCTCGCCACACACTTTGCAAAGGAGAGTGGGCCAGTTCTGGGTTAACACATGCGTGACTGTGAGGTCATCAGATAAAAATCCAAGTGTGATGCTCTGGCCTGGGCACTTGGAACAATGACACAGTTCTTGTCTGGTCATTGGCTGGGAGGAAAGATGCGAGGTGGGAGCTGGTGGTCAGAAGGGGGGTAAGAGAAGCCTTCTTCCCACCATTCCTCATAATGAGCTTCTACAAGTCAAGAACACAACTGCTTTCCCTGTCTGGGTAAGAGCTTCTCAGGAACTGTGAGCAATCTTGTGACCTTCTTCATTAGGGACCCTGAGCAGTCTAGGAATTCCCCACCTAGCTGAGCAAGGTGGGTCAAAGACAACCTGGTTGTCCCAGGACCATCCTTCAGAGGTCATCATTCCCCAGACAGATGCAGAACTGCATCCTGTACTCACATAGTCTGGGAACATCTAAGTACTGTTTCCTCTTCCTGGAGACTCAAATGCACTTTAAGGAAACAGAGCCTTTTGAGAGTCCTGTAAACAAGAAAAGCATGGCTTGTTTGCTTCCATCTTTCCTACTAGATTTGCACTCAAGAATTTTGTAAGATGTGCATGTGTGCATGTGTATGACACATGTGTGTGCAAAGTGTACTCAGTGTGTACGGTGTGCATGCAGTGCATGTGTGTGGGTGTGCCCACTGATGTATGGTGTGTGTGTGTGATGCATATGTGTGCAAGTATGCTCAGTTTTGTATGGCGTGTGAGATATATATGTCTGCATGTGTGCTCACTTGTGAATGGTGTGTGTGAGATACATATGTGTGAAAGTGTGCTCACTTGTGTATGATGTGTAAGATACATGTGTGCAAGTGTGCTCACTTGTGTATGGTGTGTGAGAGATGCATATGTGTGAAAGTATGTTCGCTTGTGTATGGTGTGAACGATAAGGAAATGTCTGCAAGTGTGCTAACTTGTACACGTTATACATATGTGTGCAAGTGTATGAACACATAGAGGCCAAAAGCCAACATAAAGCATCCTCCTCTCTGTTGCCCACATTAGTTTTTGAGTCAGGGGTTCTCACTGAACCTGGAGCTCACCGATTGGGTAGACTGTTCCTTTACTGACTTAGCTGTCTCCCCAGCCCCTGATTATTTTATTTTTCAGGTAAGAAATTCTTTTATACTTATAATCCAAATATCCTTTAAATATGAATATTTTCCAGTTTTGTGAA
Organism: Rhabdomys dilectus; assembly: GCA_019844195.1. Lineage (NCBI taxonomy): Eukaryota > Metazoa > Chordata > Mammalia > Rodentia > Muridae > Rhabdomys > Rhabdomys dilectus. Next base: position 53,217 of record JADRCG010009239.1, on the reverse strand, counting down.
GAAGCATAGCAAAACACACGACTGTTTACAAATTTAAATATTCAAGATTTTGAGGAGCCAAAAGAGGAAGAGGAAGCTGATGGCTGGCCACAAAGCCCAAGTGATGTCTCAGTGAGCCGGGTGTGGTGGTGCACACGTCTAGTGCCAGCCCTCAGGAGGCAGAGGCAGGCAGATCTTTGTGAGTTCAAGACCAGTCTAGTCAACATAGCAAGTTCCAGGCCAGCCAAGAAGGACTACATAGTGAGATCTTGTCTTAAAAAGAAGGGGGTTGGGGAGAAGGTTAAATAAATATAAATGCTTCAATAAATAAATTCAAGTAATTCAAAATAAAGCAATAATTAATTGTACTCCCTGGACTTCTAATTCTTAAATATTTCATTTTGTCCAGAGTTAGTTTCTTTTTTTGCTCTCTCTCTCTCTCTCTCTCTCTCTCTCTCTCTCTCTCTCTCTCTCTCTCTGTGTGTGTGTGTGTGTGTGTGTGTGTGTGTGTGTGTGTGTGTGTGTGTGTTATGTACACCACCTGCATGCAGGACTCAGGGAGCCCAAACAAGGGCTTCAGATCCTCTGGAACTGGAATTTCTAATGGTTGTGAGATATGACCAAGTGAGTGGTAGAAACTGAACCTGAATCCTCTGCAAGAGACTCAAGTGTTCTTAGCCATCTCTCCATCCCCTATATTTAGTGTTTATCAACACCCAAAGAGATTATACACCAAAAAATCCACAGGCCCAAGAACTGCAGGAAGAAGCGCAGACTGTTACGGAAGAGACTCTTCAGTGAGACTCCCTCCACCTCTCACTGTTTAACGTTAGGCTTAACTGACTGCTGTGGGTTTTAATTTTTCTTTGTTTCCTTGCCATTTACCTAAGATTTTTATTAGACCTGATGGAAGCACTTTTGAAAAATTCCAGTACATCTTAAGTCATGCCAAGTGGACGGGGATGACAGGAAAAAACTTGGCTTTGTTCATATTTGTGCCTGATAAAAGAGAGAAAAACCCTGAGGGTGACGAGGCTTGTGACAGCAGATATGGAAGACAGAACTCCAGGGTGCTGTATGTCAAGACTAGGGAGATAACGCGGTTGGATTGAGCTCAACCTTCAGAACCCACATTGAAAGAAGGAGCAGAAGAAAGAAGAGAAGGAAAAAAGGAAGAGGAGAAGAAGGAAGAAAAAGAAGTAGAGGAGGAGGAGGAAGAAGAGGAGGAGGAGGAAGAAGAGGAGGAGGAGGAGGAAGAAGAGGATGAGGAGGAAGAAGAAGAGGAAGAGGAGGAGGAGGAGGAGGAAGAAGAGGAAGAGGAGGAAGAGGAGGAAGAGGAGGAGGAGGAAGAAGAGGAGGAGGAGGAGGAGGAGGAGGAGGAGGAGGAGGAAGAAGAGGACGAGGAGGAGGAGGAAGAATTTTCAGAATAAAATTTTAAAAGAAGGTAAAGACCTCTAACCAAAGTAACAATGACCACAGTTGTCATCCACACAGCACGCTCCCCAGTGAAGGGAACCCAGTTGATGCACAGTTCTTAGCTGCAGGGGGTTTTCAGAGATGAGGTGAAACAGGCAGAAACAGAGAGCCATTGAGACATCTGACAGCACCAGCCCTAGGGGTCTTCAGAGGGAAAAACCAGTGTTGGAAATGTGATAGGCAGTACTCCCCAACCCTGGTGTGAGTTTCCTACATCAACCAGAACAGAGATCACTTGTTGGCTTGCCAGAACCATCCTCCACTACGGTGGTTCACAGCAAAGATGGCTGACAGTTACACAGACAATAAGCAATTCTTAGCCAATAGCGTCTTGCCCTCCACCACAGACAAAGACAAAGGAGGGTATAGGGATGACATAGGCTTGTCTGTCACCTTCAGGATGTAGTGCAGGCTCTCCAGCATGCTCTCCTTGATTTGCTCTCCCAACCTTTCCAGCCCATCCCTTATCATCTCTCACTAACCCCTCCCTACTCTCTGGTTTATAACACAAAGACATGAGTTCCTGGCCTCCAGTCCTCCAGTCCTGTTACCTATGTCCAGGACATCATTCCCACCCAGCACACAGCACCTCCACTGGCTATCACCTTGGTAAAGCCAAGCCATCCATCACTCAGGTCTTGGCCAGTCACTGCCTCCACTGAATGTTGCCTGACTTCCAAGACTGAGTCAGGAATTCTCACTGGGTACTCTGAGTCCCTGCACTTCTTGTAAAGGAATTTGGTATACTCTAAATGGTTCTGTGATCATTAGTGTTGGTGTTCCTTTAAGTCCTAAAGTTTAGGACTTTATGGGGTCAGGGCCTCTGTCATCTACCCCAGGCATCATGGTTGTCCCAGCAACTGGCCCCAGCGTGGCACAGAGCAGATCTGAAATAAGTGTATGCTCAGTGTAGGGACCAATGACTTCATCAAGGTGGCCAGGGTCTGGACCACAGCTCCCAACCAGTCAACTGCCTCCCACCTCACCTTCAACCTCACACTGGGCTCTTGGTGATTAGTAAATTCTTTCTTCATGTCTCTGGGTCTCCTCTGACTTGACAAAAGTTCTTTGCACACCCCAATATTTCTCAGTCATCTGAGAACCAATGGAGAGCTCATAGTTGACTGAGTTTAGCCTAAGCCAAGATGAGGAAAGTATATCGCTGAGGCTGAAGTGCTGGTGGCTGAGATTCCAGAAGATAAGAAACCATCATGAGATGAATGAATGAATGAATGAATGAATGAATGAATGAATGATAGTCTTTGGGGCCTATCTTATCCAACACCCTCGTTTCTTGCTTACTGTTCATGCCTCATTCATTTAACAAGTTTGAAGGGCTTTCTGAGGGACACTAGGGCCAGAGATCTGATCTTAGGAAGAGTTAAAAGTTATTAAAAGACGAAAGAATGCAAAAGGGTGAATTTGGATCCATAGCAACCTAACTGTGGGTGACTTGGGTAAGTCACATTCTGCCTCTTCTGAATCTAATCAGTAAATGACAGCAATATTCACCTGACGTGGAACTGAAGCCTTCCTGCCCACTGTGGCTGAGTCGGGAGAGCCTATGTGACCTCACAACCCATCCCCTCCATCTCCAAGGGCATTGGCTGTGACATTCAGCGCCCACTGATCACGCAACTGCCCCCAGCACTGGACTGAGGAAGAGTGGAGACTTCACCTGTTCAGGTCACAGTTGTCTTTCCAATCCCTAATAGAAAAAACATCCCATAATTTACTGTTGTGGTTGTTGTCACTGTCATTCTTTTGTTTTGTTTTGTTTTGTTTGGAGACCGGGTCTCAAGCATCCCTGACTGACCTCAAGCTCATTATGTATCCTTAGACTTCTGATCTTTCAGTCTCTAGCTCCTGGGTGCTGGAATCTCAGGCATGTGCCAGCATTCATGTTCAGGCCTGAGATTCGGAGAGAGCATCAGAACCAGAGGCTATGAGAGCTCGCTGAGCCAGCCGCAACCTTAACAAGTAGGAGAGTGCAAGGGAGGAGACTAGGAGATCAAAGCCCGGAAGATTTATGGGTGTCAGAATGACAGGAGGAGGGAATCCAGAAGGTTTTCAGCAATCTAGCTGTTACCCTCATTCCTCCGCTGTTCAATCCATCATCTACCGGCCTCTGACACTGGCAGACCCAGGATCTTTTGGGAGAAACAGGGGACTCAGGAAAGCATTTGTCTATGCAAGGTCACTGGTTATATATACATACACAATAGACAAATACATTTTAAAATGAAATATGAACAGCATTATGAAGAGAGAACAGGTTTCTCATGAGGGAACCTGTGTGCAGTGCTTACCACAGTGCCCTGTACATCGAGCATACAATAGGTACTCAATAAATGTCAGTCCCTGCCCCTTCCTCTTATAGATAGTTGGTCTTAATCTTGGTCTCACAGCTTGTCCAAAAAGGAAACTTAATCTAAAGTCTGCATCTCCCCAAGATGGAAGCCACCAATTAGCCATTTATACAGAGCATAGGCTCATGGCCAGACTCTCCAAACCCAACACATTGCATAAGCCTGCAAGCCAAATACTAATGTCCTGAAGAGGGAGGTACCCAGCGTAATCTGCTCTGGCAGGAGCGACTGCCAGACACCCAGCTTCCACAGCAGCAGTGCCAGAGGTTAAGTGGTGGCATGCGGTGGGACATGCTATCAAATCCATGCCTGCAGCTGGTGACAAAGGTAGGCTTCCTTGGAATTGCAGCCTTCAGCCCTGTTCTCTGAAAATCCTTCCTGGAGGTTCTAGGACTCGCCTGATGTCACTTAGTGACCTCGCTTCAGGGTGTGGTCCCTGTCCTTACAAGGAAACCCCCGATGTGTACAGAATTCTGGGATGGGTGTGACCGATGATGAAAGAGTCTTCGGGTCCTGGGCTCAGTTGTCTAACAGACTATGTTCCTCACGTCTCCAGCTGGCTCCCCAGTTTCCACGCCAGTCTCCTCTACCCTAATCTTCTCTCCCAGCAGACAACAGCTACTCTTAAGACTCTCATGTTTCCTTGGTCGGTTTTTTTGTTTTGTTGTGTTGTTGTGTTGTATTGTTGGTTTGGGGTTTTTTTTTGTTTGTTTTGTTTTGGTTTGGTTTTTGGGTTTTTGTTTGTTTGTTTGCTTGTTTATTTTTGTTTTGGCACCATGCAGTTCTTCAAGAAATCCTGACAATGAATTCTGCCTTCAGATTATATTTACAACCTAACCATCTGCAGTCATCTCCACTCTAAACATCAGGGACTCTCTCTGTGTCTCTTGTTTCTCTGTATCTCTGTCTCTTTCTGTCTCTGTCTCTCTGTGTGTCTCTCTGTGTGTCTCTCTGTCTCTCTCTCTCTCTCTCTCTGTCTCTCTCTCTCTCTCTGTCTGTCTGGAATACTGTTCTCTTGCTCATCTCTGTTCCAGCATCTTCTGAATGGCACGTCACTCCTCTGCTCAGAGCCTATATGTTATATGTTAGTCATGTTCATCACTGTCATCAACACCTGCTGCCATGACAACCTCAGCATCCCTTCATTTCTCTCATGATGAGCATTTGTTTCCTGATCACAAAGAGACTGATGTGGCTGTTCCTGGCTGGGCAGCTCTCTTGAAGGTCCCTGTCCAAGCAGCACACTCCTAGGGTGTCTCCTTGCCTCACATCTTAGTGCTCTCTGCCTTTGTCTGTGTGTTCTGAGGTTCCCTGAGCGCAAAGACCAAGTTCCTTAGACAGTCCTCCGAGGCTATGTGTGATCTCCCCCACTCTGACCTCATCAACGTCTACTGAGCTTCCCTCTCCCAATGCTCTGGCAACAGGGGCCTTCTCAGTCTCACTTGTACACACCAAATACATTCTTACCATAGGGCTTTCTACACCTGTGGTGTGTACCTGGAGTAATCCCTGGCCACATACATGCCTCTGGCCTCTAAGTCCCATCTATAGTCCACTTTTGCCACTTGCCTTGCCACAGCAGTCCTCCATATCAGTCCCACAATGCATCTGTCATCTTCCCACTGCCCCTTCTTTATGCCTATCACCTTTAAATACATGCATTCATATACACATATTCATAGAGAAAGAGGGGTTGCAGAGAATCACCTTTTTACTGTACTGGTTTGGTCTTTCTAGGGCACAAAAAAAAATGGTTTAAAAAATAAACACACCTATGGAATTGGTACTTAAAAAATCACATTTTCCCATTTCTAAATATTAAATGAAGATATCACTTGGTTAAAAGAAAGCATCTAGTAAATATCTGTCAGTTTTCACACCGAATGACCTGGCCGAATAAGAAGTGACAGATGCGTCCACATGAAACTACTGTATACCAACTGTAAACTATTTCACAAACAACTGTATTATTTTTATATGCCACGTGTATTGTTTCCCTTCCCCTACTTATGATATAATTCCAATAGTAGCAAAATATTTGGCTCTTCCATTCAGTCAGTGATGTCCTCCCACCACCGAGAAGGGAGGCCAGCATAGAAAGAACGTAACTAGTATTTATCTCCTAAGAGTAGCTGAATGCGGGCTGGGTGTATAGTTCAGTTGATAGACTGTTTGCCCTGGGTTTGATCCTCTCAGCACCATATACACTGTCATGTGATACACACCCACAACCTCAAGCACTTGGGAGGTGACAGCGGGACACTCTAGTTTAAGGTCATGCTTGTCCACCCAGGGAGACTGAGCTCAGCCTCGGCTACAGGAGACCCTGTCCAGAAAAAGTTGAATGAATACCGTGATTCAAATGCTCTCGATGTAGAAATCAGTAAAATGCAATTGTGGTTAGAACATAGGACTCTCCAGGCTCCTGAATGCTAAGAAGCAGGTGTTGACCAGTTCCTCCTGAATACATCTGCACATCCTGCAGAAAAAGCAGTGGACTTAGAGATCTGAGAGAGACTGATGTTATGGGCAGAGGAACACATTCTTTCCACAATTAGTCCAGATTTTTTTTTTTTTATTCCTTGAGCCGGTGAGATGGTTCGGCAGATAAGGGCACCTGCAGCCAATTCCCAATGACCTGAGTTTAATCCCTTGGAATCAGATGGTAGAAGGGGAGAACCAACTTCCACAAGCTATCCTCTGACTTCACTTGTGCATCATGGCTTCACACACACACACACACACACACACACACGTAAATAAATAAACAAACAAATAAATGTATTTTTTGTTTATTTCTTTGTAGTTACAAAGCCGAAGTAGCCAGTGTGCGCAAGTTTGGATTTCCTAAGTCACAACGTCATTTACCATTTGAACTACAACATTCTCCTACAGATAATGTAAACCAAGCCAGGCCTCGTGGGTACAAACCTGAAATCCCAGCTACTCAGGAAGCTGAATCAGGAGGACGGCAAATTCAAGGCCAGCCTGAGCAAATTAGCAAAATTTTGACTCAAATTTTAAAACTTAAAAAGAGAAGAACGCAGCTCAGCGGCCGAGGGCTCGACTGGCATTTTTGAGACCCTGAATCCATCCCAGTGAAGGAGGGGAGTAGGGGTGGGGAGCACTTAGGCCATGGCTTGGGAAAGATGAGACCCACAAACTGAGAGCACTGTCTGGAACATTTCCTATGTCTTAGGGAAATTAATTGACTCACAGTACCCCAAGCTCCAAATTATTCCCAAGATCCACCCTGAATTGTCTGCAAATTTACAGGCAAGCCAGATCCTACATGCCTAGGGGAGGAGGCCAATTTCAAACTCCAAGGCTTACACAACAGGGAAACTTCAAGATGCCCTCAGATACTACCAGCAGAATATGAAGGCTGGCTTTGGGGATGGACTTTTGACCAAGCTCAATGAGTCAGTACAAAGACACGGAGACCAGGTGACCAGCTTCCAGCTTGAGAGTGGGAGAAGGTGGAAACTATTGCTCAGCCAGATGTCAGGAGCTGAGGTCCATCATGCTCAGCATAAAGCTGTTTCCAGAGAACCCCCTGTGATCATGAAGAGGAAGGGCTCTGAAGTATACTTAGGGAGCCTGAGAGGTTGAGTGAAATCTTCATACAAAAACCTGTTCTGTCATTCCCAACAGTGATAGTCTAGAAGACACCATCCAGACTAATGGTCCTCACCCTCACCCTTCCTAATGATGGGACCCTTGAATACAGTTCCTCATGTTGTGGTGACCTCCAGCCATAAAACTATTTTTGTTGCTGCTTTGTGACTGTCGTTTCGCTACTTTTATGAACCATAATGTAAACATCTGCTTGCAGGATATCTGATAGGCAACCCCTGTGAAAGGGTGCTCACCCCACAAAGGGGTCACAACCCACAAGTTGAGAACAGCTGGTTGAGACTCTGGCCACGAAAAATGCACAGGCATCTGGGTGTGGTAGCAAGCACTGTAATCCCAGCATTTTGGAGGTGAAAGCAGAAGTACCCGAAGTTCAAGGTCACCCCTCTGCTCAGAGCAAGTTATTCAAAACCACCACAGTTCCCTTTTCACGAAGCCCAGGGTCCCCTGACCATGGAATAGCACAACCCACAGTGGGCGAGTCTTCCCACATGTATTAGTTACTTTCCGTTGCTGTGACAAAACACCATGACCAAAATCAACCTAAGGAAGGAGTCTGTTCATCTAGACTAAAATTTCCAGAAGAGTCCAAAAGGGCAGGGGAGGCTGCATCAGGAAGCTGAGAAACCACTTCAGTGGCAAAGAGGAAGCAGAGAAAGCAAACTAGAAGTTGGGCCAGAGGTTTAGTCTATTATCGTCATGGTGAGGAGCATGGCACCATGCCAGCAGGCACTGGAGCAGTAGCTGACGGCGACATCCTGATTCACAGACAAAGAGAGAAAGAGAGAGTATGATACTTCATGCTTCATCAAGGCTCCACTTCCGAAAGGTCCCACAACCTCCCTACTTAGCGCCATCAACTGGGGACCAAGTGTTCAAATGTCTGAGCCTAAGGGGGACATTCCCATTCAAACCACCACACTATGCCACACTAACACAATCAAAATACTCCTCCAAAGGCCTCCCCAGAGGGCCATCCCCAGATAGTTCTGGTCTGCCGCATTGTCAGTTAACACTAGCTGTCACAGGGGCTACATTTGAATTTTTCCTACCAAAGTCTGCAAACTCGAGGCCTTAAGAAATGTCTTTAATTATTACCCAGCAGGATCACAAGTGAGACTAGATGCCCTGTAGAATATCCAAAGGCCCAAATCAAGGTGAGTTCTCACCCACAGACTAAAGTAAAATCTGCTTCCAAATGCTTTGTTGTTTTTGGATGGTGTCAGCTAGAGGTCTAAAGTTCCCTTTCTGGCAAGGGCCTTCTGCAGGACATCCTCCATAGTCCTCACCGTATAGCCCCCTTGATCTTCAACCTCCACTGAAATCTCATGATTTAGGACCAGCAAGATAGCTCAGTAGGTAGAGATGATTGCCTCCTATCCTAACCACCTGAGTTTAATTCCTGAGACCCACATGGTAGATGGACAAAATCAACTCTTCCAAGTTGTTCTCTGACTTCTACACATATATTGTGGCCACAGACAAACAGACAGACAGACAGACAGACACACACACACACACACACACACACACACACACACACACACACACAAATGTCATAAAGAATTTTTAAAAGTTTCATCCTTCAATTCTGACTTCTATGACTATACAGGAAATGCTTTATTATAAGAAGTGTGTGTGTGTGTGTGTGTGTGTGTGTGTGTGTGTGTGTGTGTAGTGTGTGTAGTGTGTGCATGTATAGACACATGTCTCAGTGCATGTATAGAGGTCAGAAGATAACTGGATCACTTTTCTCCTTCTACCATGTAAGTTCCAGGGATCAAACTCGGGTCACCAAGCTTTCATGTAAAAGCCTTTACCCATTGAACCGTCTCCCTGTTTGTGTTCAGACAGACACACCTTAACAAAAACAAGAACAAATAAAAAAAAACACTCCATTTCAAAAGATCAACATAGTAAGCAACTGAATTAACAAAATCCGAATAGTAAGTAGGCTCATGTTTAAGTAGGAGGAAGTATGGGTACCTCAAAGCCAAGGATTATGGAGAGGTCATCTTAGATGTCCACCTAACATAAGATCTATTCAAGATTCCCTTGAGTCAGACAGGCCTGAGACCAAAGTTACATTAGTATGTGTGCCTTCCAGGTGCAGGCACTGAAATGAAGCAGACTCTCCCTGACTTAAGAGGAAGTCTTCAGATCTAAGAGCCACCTCGAAAGGAGTTTTGGCTGCCCTGAAGCTACCCGACTGAAGGGATCCCACGGAGAATCTCCATAGAGACAAAGTACTGCCAGAGAGCCCATCTGGGGACATGGAAACTAGAAAGGATTCAGATGCCTCCATCCTATGACAGTGACACCAAGGGAACCGACAGGAGTTGTCCTTGCTAACCCTTATCAAGACTGTACATTCCTGAGACAAACATTGTCTTAAACCTTGGTGAAGTATGTCCAACCTTTGACCCACGGGCCACACGCACTCCAGGATAGCAATGGATATGGCTCAGTACAAAACTGCAAACTTCCTAAAAACATGAGATAGTTTTGGCTTTTTTTTTTATTTGTAATTCAATTGTTTGGTTCTCTAGAATAAACTTCATAGATGACGAAGTCAATCAGTGATATCTAAAAGCTGAGCACTGGACTGGGGAAACAGTTCAGTCAATAAATTTTTGCCTCAGAAGTATGATCATCTAGATTCGGTTTCCATCTTGGCTGGCGGCTCACATTTGTAATCCCAGCACTGGAGAGGTGGAGACAGCTAGATCCTTGACAGACATGCCTGGGGCATCAAGGGAATGAAGAAGAGACAGAAAGACAGACATCTGAATAAACAGAAAACCTGGTCAGATGGACAAAGTCTCAGCTAGAGAAACATGTTTAAACAGGAGAAAGTATGGGTACCCAAGACCAAGCAAGGATCATGGGGAGAACATCTTAGGCGTCCATTTAACCTAAGGTCTATTCAAGATCCTCTTGAATCAGGCAGTCCTAAGACCAAAGTCTTGAACAGGGAGGCATGGTCATGGCATCCAGCTGAAGGGGACAGAGTAGTTACACACAGATCTAAAAAGAGTCAGGGTTTCTGGTATACCCACTAGAGGAAGGAAAGGTTTAGCTAAACTCAGCAGGAGCACTGTCTGTAGAAGAACAGTCTTCAAGTTGCAAATATCCAGGAGGAAAACTATGGTGGACATTTTCCAGAAACACTATCAACATCTTCACATGGACCAAAAGAGAAGGCTCTGCCATTTTCCTCAGAGCCTCACCTCTGTGAAGGTGGGAGGGGAGAGGCTTTGTCCTTCTCCTCTAGGTCTGAGACAGGGTCCTTGACACAGTCATGCCTATGCCAACAACACACATTCACCCAGTTCTTCAGGGTTTCCACTTCCATCGCCTGGGGCATGTGGGCTATACATTCTAGCCTACTGTGTGGGTGGCAGGCTACCAGTCTCAGAGCAGGTAGACAGTGGTCCTAAGGATAACACCCAATGTTGTCCTCTGGCCTTCATATGTCCAACCTGAGACCCACAGGTCACATGAACCCCAGAAGTTCATGTGTACGCACATACAAATGAACAAAATTTTTTTTTAAAGTTTGGACACACATTCAAGCTTTGAGATAGTGTATTAGGTCCCATCACTGTGGCAAAGGACCTGAGACAACTCTGAAGGAGAAAACACTGACTTTAGCCCAGGGATTCTAGCTAGTCTCTGGCAGCTTAACCCTGGGCCCATGACCCTGTGGACAGTAAACTATGCAAAGAGCAGAATGGAAGGAAGTGCTCACCTAAAGGTGGTCAGAAAGCAAGAGGAGGGGGAGAAGAGTGATCAGGGTACCAATAATCCCCTTAAAAGACACGCAGTTCAATGGCCTAGCTTTCTTCTTGTATACCCACCTTCCAAAGTCTCCACCACCTTCCAAAAGTGAGATTTGATAGTTTATTTGTCTGCCAATTAAATGAGCCAATTCAAGCTGGGTGAGTTCACTGGCCCCAAGAAAGGAGGCCAGAGAAGTAGCCATGGGACAAAGATAGAACAAGAGGAGAGGAGGAGGAAGAAGAGGAAGAGGAAGAGGAGGAGGAGGAGGAGGAGGAGGAGGTGGAGGAGGAGGAAGAGGAAGAGGAGGAAAAGGAAGAGGAGGAAGAGGAAGAGAAGGAAGAGGAAGAGGAGGAAGAGAAGAGGAAGAGGAAGAGGAGGAGGAGGAAGAGGAAGAGAAGGAAGAGGAAGAGGAGGAGGAGGAAGAGGAGGAAGAGGAAGAGGAGGAGGAGGAAGATGAGGAAGAGGAAGAGGAGGAAGAGGAAGAGGAAGAGGAGGAAGAGGAGGAAGAGGAAGAGGAGGAAGAGGAAGAGAAGGAAGAGGAAGAGGAGGAGGAGGAGGAAGAGAAGGAAGAGGAAGAGGAGGAAGAGGAAGAGGAAGAGGAGGAAGAGGAGGAGGAAGAGGAAGAGGAGGAGGAGGAAGAGGAAGAGGAGGAAGAGGAAGAGGAAGAGGAGGAAGAGGAGGAAGAGGAAGAGGAGGAAGAGGAAGAGAAGGAAGAGGAAGAGGAGGAGGAGGAGGAAGAGAAGGAAGAGGAAGAGGAGGAAGAGGAAGAGGAAGAGGAGGAAGAGGAGGAGGAAGAGGAAGAGGAGGAAGAGGAAGAGAAGGAAGAGGAAGAGGAGGAAGAGGAAGAGGAGGAAGAGGAAGAGGAGGAAGAGGAAGAGGAGGAGGAAGAGGAGGAGGAGGAAGAAGAGGAGGAAGAGGAGGAGGAGGAGGAGGAGGAGGAGGAGGAGAGGGGGGATATAAGGAAGAGTCTCTGGGGGAAGGGCAGCCCAGCCCCTGGGCTGGAAAGTTCAGGGTTGGGGTAAGGTATGCCAGGTAGGGACTGAGGGATGCTGGGAGAACCTGGAGGCCAAGACTGCTTTGATATGTAAAATATGAGCCTCAGTCCCTTTCCCAGGTTCCTAAACCAAACAAGGTTATCTGGGGATGAGCTTCAACCCAAAAGCCTTTGGGAGTCATTTAAAGTCCATTTAAAATCTATCACAAGTGACTTGATATGCATTCACGGTCTCTGAAGAACTGCCCAAAGGGAAGGGCTGTCCCTAGTTTGTGAAGGAAGTTTGCCCATCAGCCCAATCAGAGTCCTTGATGCCTCCCATGGGATGTTCTTCACTCTTCCTTGGAGTACCCTGCTTATGCCTATATTTCCTCTCTGTGAAATCTTCCATTGCACAAGCCACACCGTGTTTTTTTCTTGTTTCACTCCATTGTTAACAAGGGACTTCCTCGTAGAGCACAGTAGATTGCTTGCCTAAAATGGACTCCATCACTGCTCCTTATATACCCGTATCTTTCACTGTGTGACTTTTCAGCTCTTTGGCTCAAAAGGAGTCTGTTGCCCTTGCTCTCAAAGGTAAGGAGACAGACTTTATGTGACAGTTGACCATCTCCCTTTTTTTAATTTGGTCCATGGGCTCAGCACACAGAGTGTCACCCATAATCAACATGAATCTTCATCCCCATAGCTAATTATCTCAGGAGATATGCTCACAGACACAACCCAAATGAGCATTACTGTCTTCCAAGAGAGTCGCAACCCAAGCAAGTTCACAACCAACATCAAACATCATGCTTTGCCATCTCAAGGTACAAACTCATCAGAACCCAAGTTTAATTTGCAATAGCAAAGCTTTATTAGGATGTCAGGACAAGGAAGGGAGTGGGGCCACCCCCAGGACACATGAAAGAATCAAGTTCTCTCCAGCCCTGAAGCTCCCCCAGCAAGGAACAGAGGCACAATGCCAAATCCATCCAGTTCCAAACGGATGGCCCAGCTTGTCGCCAGCTAGTCTTGATGTCAGGACGCAGTAAGGGTGCTTCGTGTAGCTTCTGCCCTCCTGGGGCAGTCTCGGCTGAGGTCAGGTGGAGAAAGTGTATCGGGGTTCTAGTATCGGATCTTGTGGTCTGTAGTGGGGTGGAAAAGAGAGAACAGTAAGAAGAGAGACTTTGAGCGGTGACTTAAGAAACTGGGAGCAAGAAACCTGGGCCTCATAGAGCTGGAGGCACCAGAGATCAGAGTACTGTAATCACCAAGCCTGTGACCCCACCCAGTTCCCCATCTGTCCTGTAACAACCCTGAGTTCGGAGAGCCCATGGACTGAACCCTTCACTATCCCATGGTATTTTCAGTAAATTTTTTGGCTACCCAGACAAAGATAACACCAACCTCATTCCTAGATTCACACCCATGCCCCTAGAGAGCAACTGGACATTCAAAATACATAAGATACCTCGCAAGTGACAGTTCCCTGATTCTAAGAAGATGCCCAGAGCTACACACGGCAGCGTTGTTATCCAACCATTTCACTATAACTTCGTATTGATTTTTTTTTTAAAGATGAAACCATAGCTTAGAGTACAGTGGCTTTATTTATCTATTTACACGGGTATTTTCTGCCTCCATATTTGTATGTATGTGCACTGTATCATGTGCCTGGTGCTCTCAGACATCAGAAAAGGCCATCGGATGCCCTGGAACCAGAGTTATGGATGGTTGCAAATCACAATGGGCACAGAAAATTGAACCTAGGTTCTCTACAAAAGCAACAGGTGACTTTAACAGCCGAGCGTCTCTCCAACCCATATATTTAATTTTTACCTCGTTAAGTTCAATTTGTAAATAGAGATTATTTCATGGTGTAGAGACCACCTCTCCTGCATGCATCCTTCTTAGAGGCAGGTGATGACACCTGAGACATCCTCCTTTCCACAGTTGTACTGTGTACTGGTTGCACTAACTGACTACGGACTGAGATTCCTGCATCTCTTTTCCCTGTGTTATTACTGATCTGGGCCTCCCATCCTAATGATGGCTGAAGGCACTGGCCATGGAGCCCCACAGGGCTGACCCCATTATTTGGAAATGACACGATCATGAGGAAACAGTTTCCTCCTTCTGAACCTCATTTTCCATAAGTAAAATCTACCTATGGGCTACAACAGAAATGTACCTGATAGTTTCATTTTCAACCCATCTCCTCTAACTACTGAGACTCAGATCATGTACAGACTTAACTTCATCCATTGGTCAATTTAGAACCAAGTATGGGTCTATACAACTCTAAAGACTTTTCTAAAAATCCATTTTGTTCAGAACACGCAGTCCTGCCAAGACGTCCAAAGATACACAGAAAAGGATAGTTGCCTCGTATTCACGAGGCTGCGGATTCAGTAATTTCTTACCTTGTGAATCATCATCGCAGTCAGCAGATTTTGAGGAGGACTGGGACTGAGATGGCCTTCTATTTCCTCCACCATAGCTACCCCCACTTCCTCCCCCAGAACCACTTCCTCCTCCATAGCTGCCTCCACTTCCTCCCCCAGAACTGCTACCTCCTCCATAGCTACCTCCACTTTTTCCACCATGACTGCCCCCACTTCCTCCTCCATAGCTGCCTCCACTTCCTCCTCCATGGCTACTCCCACTCTTTCCACCATGGCTGCCTCCACTTCCTCCACCATAGCTGCCTCCACTTCCTCCCCCAGAGCTGCTTCCTCCTCCATAACTACCTCCACCTTTTCCACCTTGGCTGCCCCCACTTCCCCCACCATAGCTTCCCCCACTTCCTCCTCCATAGCTGCCCCCACTTTCCCCTCCATAGCTGCCTCCACTTCCTCCTCCATGGCTGCCCCTACGTCCTCCTCCATGGCTGCCTCCACTTTTTCCACCATGGCTACCCCCACTTCCTCCTCCATAGCTCCCTCCACTTCCTCCTCCATAGCCGCCACCACTTCCTCCTCCATAGCCGCCACCACTTCCTCCTCCATAGCTGCCACCACTTCCTCCTCCATAGCTGCC
>JADRCG010009239.1:15120-34083 GCA_019844195.1 Rhabdomys dilectus | reverse complement strand
AACCTCCACCAAAGCCACCTCCAAAACCTCCACCAAAGCCACCTCCAGAACCTCCACCAAACATACTGCTGGAACTCCCTGTATTAAAACCCCCTCCATACCCTCCACCATAGCTAGAGCCAAAGCTGCCACCACCTCCACTGCCACAGACTGAAATGCCACCCCCACCAAAGCCACTGGAAGAGCTAAAGCGGCCTCCTCCTCCACCAGCCCTGGAGGAGCGACTGAAAGAAGACCGAATGCTGCCTCCGCTGCCCCCTCTGCCTCCTCCTCCTCCTCCTCCTCCTCCTCCCCCTCCACAGCTGCTTCTGCTGCTCCAGAAAGATGAGGTCTGTCTGTAACTCATGGTGCTGCCTGCTGGAGTCTGTAGGCAGGAAGCAGTCTCAGAGTTGCTGGGTACTGAGCCATCCCCGGAGCTGTCTACTTATACCCCCTGCTGAAGGTGGCACGCCTGGGTGTGTCCTCACTCTGTGCCAGCTTCCCCCCATAGACTCAGAGAAGGTCTTGGATATGGAAGCAGCAGAGAAGCCCCAGGCTCTGCGTCCCTTGGTGACTGCCCGTCAGCAACCCAGCCTCTCTCCATTGTGTGAGGTAATTTGAAGATATTAGGCTGTCAAAGGTACCATAAATCAGCCCTACTGCTGAGGGGCTGACCTATATCCTACAGTTTGGTGTCTGGCTGACCTTGACAACAGGCCTAAGACTCAGCCCTCTCAATATCTAAGATAAAAACTCCCTCGTGGTTGATTGTTACTCTCTAAAATCACCCTGCCTGTACCTGGTGGTCACTGTGGGCTAAGATGGGAGCCTGGAACAGAAGTTACTGTGAGGACCAGGAAAAGTGCAGCCATTGCCCGCAGGGAGCTGCCAGGATAAACAGAAAGCCAGACCCTGTCCTGGCGATGCCCCCATCCGATGGGAAACCCAGTTGTCACATCCTTTAGGCTGGCAGGAGAGACAGGGCTCTGCTCTCAGGACATGCCAGTTTGCTGAGAGAGTGTTATGGCCAAAAGATGAAGAAGATGCACAGCTATGCATCCTTCAGGGTTCCAGATCAGCATGTAGCATTCACATGGAAGACTGTGGGAAAAGAGCAAGGCCAATAAATCCAGCCCTGCTACTGCTGGATGCCTACAGCAGGAACGTGATGGGTCTGTCTGACCCACTGTGTGTGTGTGTGTGTGTGTGTGTGTGTGTGTGTGTGTGTGTGTATGTATGTGTGTGCATGTGTGTGTGCATATGTATGTGTGTGTATGTTATGTGTATGTGTGTGTGCATATATATATGTATGTGTGTATGTGTTTATGTGTATGTATGTGTGTGTATGCATGTACGTGTGTGTGCTTATGTGTATATGTGTGTATGGTGTGTATGTGTGTATACATGTATGTGTATGCACGTGTTCATATGTGTATGTATATGTGTGTGTATAAAGGTGTGTATACATGTATGTGTATACATGAGTTATGTGTATGTGTGTATGTGTTTATGTATGTACATGTGTGTATATGTGTCTGTATGTGTGTGCATGTGTGTGCACATATGTGTCATATGCCTGTGTGTACTTCCTTTGTCACTCTTCACCTTATTTTTGGAGGCAAGGTCTCTCACTAATCTTGGAGCTCACCAATGCATCAAGACCTGGCCAACAAGCCACAGGGATCCTCTTACCTCTGCCTTCCCTGCACTAGGATTACAGTACACTGTGTGGAATTATACCACTCTGCCCAGCTTTATACGAAGGTTCTGGGGATCAAACTCAGGTCCTTGTCCTTTCATGGCAAGTACCATAACCACTGAACCATCTCCTCAACCTCTTTCCTAATTTCTTTGTCCCACAGTAAGTACAGAATTTCCCTTGGTTCAGCCCTGGAGGTGTCAAGGTACCATGATGTGACATCCTTGCTCCTGCTAGAGCCTCACATGTATTCTGGTCACCAGTGCCAAAAGAGAGTGGTAAGGAGGCTGTTGACTCTGCTGCCAGATCACCTGCGCACACTCCAGACTCCATGCTCCCAGGCTGTGTGATGACTTGCTTCTCCATGCTGTGCCTCTGTTCTCTGCTCCTCCTCAACAACAACCACAAACAAAAAACAAAAGAACCAGTTTGCCCATCCCAGAAAAGGCAGCACGAGAAAGGCTCCAGAAAGACTAGAATGTTTCTGATCATTCGACTGCTTAAGTCCCTCAACTCCACTGCCCTCCCTCAGCTCTGGGAGTCAGCTTCTAATAGCTCTCCTTGTCCTTCCCATACCCATTGACCTTGTTTTTAATTTTTAATTAATTAATTAATTAATTAATTAATTAATTAATTAATGTGTGTATGTGCGTGTTCGTGATGGGGGTGTACCTGCTCCAGTACACTAGTAAAGACAGGAGGTGACTTTACAGAGGTTTTCTTCTTTCACATTCACTCCAGTTCTGAGGATCGAGGACCTGAGGATCTGAGGACCCAGATCTTCAGGTTTGTGCAGTGTCTTTATACCCACTGACCTCTTGAGCTGTCCCTGAAATGACCCGTCTAATTATATCTCTGCTCTTACTTTTCTGTTCTCTTAAGACGAGAGCCATGAGTCCTTTGCATTCTTGCCTCACTAATTCTTGTTCTCCAAACCACATATATATTATATATTGTATGTATGTATGTAGGTATGTATGTAGGTAGGTAGGTATGTATATGGGATATGTGATATATATGGGATATGTGACATATATGTCATATATATGTAATATGTCTTATATGATATATTTATGTGTGTGATATTTATGATGTATATGTGTGATGTGTTATATATGATATATGGTATGTATGGTATATGTGTAATATATACCATATGTGTGTGATATATGTGATATATATATATATATATATATATATATATATATATATATATACACACACACATACATACATACACACATAATGGTCCCTAGATAACCCTCAATCTCCTGCATTCCCCTCCCACTAAAATGTGCCTTTATATCTTCTCTGTCCTACTTGCCGTTGGCAAACCTGTGTGCCTCCTCTTCCTGAGTGCTCCCCTTCTGAATTCCCACTTGTCCTTTGTCCAGTTTTGACATCTTATCCAGCATCTTAGGGCCTCTACCACCAGCTGCACCACCCCACTGCAGAGAGGACTCCTCCCCTCCCCATCCTCAGCAGGGGCTCCTCTAAGCCTGTACCTTTTTATCTTGCACATGCCCCAAGGCCCAGGGCCCATGCTTGGTCCAAGTAAGATCCACTAAAACAGAATGAAAAAGAAAACTATTTCAGAAGGATGCCCAGGGATGGAAGAGAACGGAAGATAGGAAGGGAGGCCATGAAGGTCGAGAAGGGCCTGAAGTGTTGGAGGTATGGTTGAGGGGTACAAATCTCTTCCTAGCAAGGGTCCAGAAGAGGGTCTCTGGGCGGAAGGTGTTAGGAAGAGTAGCATGTGGGAGATGCATGGAGACTGTGTTCAGGAAGGAGTGGAGTGGTCCAGGAGCTGCAGCAGTAGAATTACAAGTTGGAGACCAGCCTGAGATACATACCAAGATCCTGTCAAAACATCAACAAAAGTACTAATTGCATAGTAAGAAAAGCATTTCCTTTTCTAATTTTTTTTAGTCTCCTGATTTTAAGAAAAAAAAAAAAACTCAGTCCCCTTAGCAGCCTCCATACCTGTCAATCATTCCAGCCAGTCCTAAGCAGCCTCCCCACCTGTCAACCATCCTAGCCAATAAAATCAAGCCCACCATGAACTCAGATCCTACAGGAGGCAACAGCATCTATTTAGACATGTCTGCCTCGTTGGCTTCTATGTGTGACAACTGATTTTCACTTTCCTCTTTTTTTTTTTTCTGTAGTAATATAGGATTCCCTCTACAAGTTTGCCTGTTGGAATGAAAGGTGAGCTAGTTTACCAAAATGAGTAAGGTGAATATTTAAATAGGTGGTGCAGAACATGTTAATTAAGATAGACAATTAGGTAGGCAGAACTGAGTGTTAACAGCATTTTTGCAAGCCTAGCACACAGGACACTCTCAGGCCAAGGCTCGAGGAGACTCTGGTCACTCTCCCTGCTTCTCAATGATTCTAAATCTCTATCCACATTCCTGCCTGTCTCTACGAGAAACACCCATGACCTGGCATCCTTGTGGTCTGAGGCCCAGACCCTCTCTGATGTCCTTTCTCCCAGCTTGGCCATAGGTACACTTCCATCACCAGTCTGAGTTGGGATGGAAACCCCAAGTCCCAGGGTTTGCGCAAGGTGAGAATGGGTTAGGCAAAGTTGGGTAGGCAGCTTCAGGAAGATTCTGGGACCCTGTTTTTAATGAATGCATTCTGTTAGATGTAGTTTGGCTTGACTTAGCTCAGGTTGTCTTGGCTTGACTTGACTTTGTTTTGATGTAGGGTCTAACTCTAGTAACTGACCTTTAGTTCATGATTCTCTTGCTTCAGACTAGTTCTAGGATTACAGGCATCTGCTTGCTCTTCTGAAGGTTATACCTATCTGGACCATCCCCTGCCTGGATCCACAAATCCCTAAGCAAACCCTTCCATCTGAGTTCAAGGAAGGAACAGGTCTTTTCCCTGCATCTGGATAGTCTCTGCTTGTGACTTCAACTCCTCCCCATTGAGCCTCTGAGACAGGGCAGTGGAGACAACAGCAGCTTGCCAATGAGGCAAGTCTGGGCCACCATCAGTCTCACACTCCCTATCTTTGTGGCTTTGACCTCAGTTTCCCCATAGAAAGTTCTTTGTGCAGAGTTGCCAGGAACATAAACCCAGTGCAAGATGGAGGAGTCCCACTGTGAAAGACCACCCGTACATTCATACGCATCTTCTCCCCTCCCCCTCCTCCCATATCTATTCTTCCTAGTCTCCCTCCTCCCACTGCCTACTCCCCCACCCCATCTACCCTCCTCTCCTCCTCTACCTTTTGTCTTACCCTTTCACCTCCCTGTTCTCCTTCCCCTCCCCACACCTGGATCTCTTCCAACCCAAAGAGGAGCCAACCACACTGGGTAACATGAGCCAGATGTGAGTTGGGGCTACCGTCTTGTACCATCTTCTCCTTTCTCCCAGCTCTGCCTGGCATGGGAAAGGCAGTGCCATAGATGAGGAAGCTGGCTGTCCTGGATTGGATAAGACACATCTTCCTGGCTGAGTAGCACGGATCACTCTTTTACCCTCTCAGGGTTCCAGGTCTTTCCTCCAAGCCCTGCTTCCCACTCCTCCAGGCAATGAATGAGGACTAGCTCTCCTGTAACTCAAGGTACCCTGCCTCAGGTCCCTGTAAAAACAAATCTATTGTCCATGAAAATTCTAGCATATCTTGGAACATTGTCCAGATTGGACCATCTGGATGACCCAGATGGATTTAACCCTCTTGCTCATTATTATAACCCATCCTTTTAGTCAACTGGGCCCCCACACCAGTCTCCCAAGTACAGTCCCAGCCCTCAGAACACTGATGGAGCTGAATAGAAGGGACTCAAGGACCAGAGTGTCTGAGAGGGGAATCATCAATGAGTTCTACCTGCAAGGTGTCAGGGGTAGGGGTCCCTACTAAGTTGTATGGGAACTTAAGAAAAGACAAGGCCAGCCTGGTTCTCACCATAGAAACCTCCTGCCTGCCTGTATCCAACCACCTGAGCTTTCTGGCCCCACTTTTCCCACCACTATATTTTCTTGAGCTCAAGTTGAACCAGAAAGTCCTGAGTCATCCTGAAGCTGGCTGCTGGCCAAAGGGACACAAACATGATTCACCGGCTCCTCTCCTGGCTCCTGGGCCCACCCCTTCATGAGCCACCTATGCACATGGGCACTTTGGGTTGGTGCATCGCTGGAGGTGCCTACATGTATCTTTCAACGGTGACTCTTTCTTGTTGAATAGTCACCTGCCACCATCCCATCTAGCCAGATCCCTCCAGACCAAGGTGCCGTGAGCCTAAACCCTGAGTCTTCCATCTATTGAAGAAATATTGCTTCACCTCATCCCAGAACCCACTTACCCGTGGTAAGTTTTAAGTGTATCTTTCCTTGAGTGTCTACTGGGTTCTGCACGTTATACTCAGATTGAGGATAAAATGATGAACAAGCCCCAGTCAGTAAAGCCCCACAAGCATAAGAACCTGAGTTCCAATCCCATGCAAAAAGCCAAGTTTGGCAGCACACTTCTATATTCCTACTGTTGGGGAAGCAGAGCAAGAGGATTCCTAGCCAGTCTAGCCAAATGGGTGAGACTTGAAAGATGTTTTAAAAGTAAGTGGAAAGCAATTGAGGAAGAAACTCAACCTTGACCTCTGGCCTACACATGTATGCACATGCAAGTGGGCCTTCACACCTGTGCACACACAAGTGAACATATATACCACACACACACACACACACACACACACACACACACACACACCAATGATAAGCAAGCCCTGTCTCCTTGAGACAACGCAGACTCCCCTCCAGCAAACATAAAACTCAGAAGTGAGATAAATGTTATTGGGGAGCATAGAGTCAAGCCTGTGAGTGGTCTGAGGGATCAGGAGCAATCATTTGAGAATCGCCACACCTGAGTGAGGGATGAGCAACTGTGAGCCAGCAAGAAGAGTAGGCACCCCTCCCCCGGAGAGAGGAGCCAAATGTCCTGGTGTGGAAACAGGAAAGTGGTCACTAATCAGACAACCAACACAGCTAAAGTACAGCTCCATGTGAGGCTTACACAAGCTACTGAGTAACTGCTGGGCTGAGCCCCCAGCATGCTGTAATATGTCACCTGAGTCTCGGTGACAATGGGCATGCTCTTCCTCTTGGTCCATCTGGATGACTTGGGTGTCAAGTATCTTGCTTATGACTAGGACATCCTTCTAATGCACTCACCCCCCTTAAGATCAAGAACTCATGTCAAAGTGGATGCTGTTGAGGGCACATAGTCCCTCCCTCAAGAAACCTGAAGGCTGGATGTAGCAAGGTTCAAACTCTAAGACTTGGAGCAGGATGGTCCCCTCAGAAGAGGAGGGCGCTGGAGAGATGGTCTCCATCCACCTAGCACAGCCCCACTCTGCATTCAGAGTAGGTGGAGAAGATAGCTCCTCCCAAATTACATTCAAGGGGTGTGGAGCCACAACCCTCATTTGGCTACCCCAGGACTCTGAGAGGCAACCTCTCTTGCTTCCACCAGGCGGTGCTATCGAGTCACTTTTCTGGTCTGTTTCACTGGCGGGGGCAGAGCCAGTGGGTACTGCAGTTTTAGCCCCGTGAATAAGAGAACTAGTCACTGGTAGAAACCAGTTGTTGGCTCTAGCTTTCCCACTGAATGTGGTGGTGAAAATCAGGAGAGGAGGTTGTCTATGCGAGACCCTAGAACTGCTGCGATGTCTGCCCTTTGTCCCTTGGGGCCCTTGAATCTAAGCCCACTGCTTAAGGGCCCCCACCCCCATTCTGAGCTTGCTTATAGCCAAGTGGCCTCGAGCAAGTCTGCCTTTTGCCTGTATTCCTTTCAACCGCAGTGGCAGCCATCCAAGCAAGTTCAGAGGGCGCTCCCCTACCACACTAGCGCTAAGGAACTCACAAGCTTAATCCTCCAAAGCCGGTTCCTTTGGAGGAGAAACTCCAGTGTCCCAGTGCTGGGAGATCCAAAAGCAATCCACAGCATTCTGGGCTTCCATCTCCACTACTGAGTGTAGCTGTGTTTTGCTCTCAGTTCAGCCCAGATGACCCCCTCAAGTGTGATCCACCCCCTATATTCTGCGTCACATTTGACAGGAAGCTCATTGCCCTGATGGGTTCCCTGCTATCTCTCCTCCCTAAGGATCCAGTCCTTTAGCTCCAGGATGCACTTCTTTCAGACAGCGTTCACCCCAGCTCAACCTTGCAGGATACTATGACTCAAGTGAAACTTATCCCAGAGTTTCAAAGTCACAGACCAGTCATGACTTTCCTGTTGTGTAGGTAGGAACAAGGGACACTAGCAACACTTCATTCCTTTCACTACTAATGCCACATCTTGAGCTGCCACAGACAGAGCACTATACACCGAGCTTGATGTTAAGCTCACTGGTTCCATGAGATCATTCAATTCCTTAGCAGTGTGTAGTGAAGGTATTTCTCCTCCACCTTAGAAAAGAGGAATGTATGTTCTCTATCCTGTCCTAGTTCTCCAAGGCTGGTGAAAATGGGAACCCAGGGCTGAATGAAACACAG
Source organism: Rhabdomys dilectus (assembly GCA_019844195.1). Classification (NCBI taxonomy): domain Eukaryota; kingdom Metazoa; phylum Chordata; class Mammalia; order Rodentia; family Muridae; genus Rhabdomys; species Rhabdomys dilectus. Next base: position 25,901 of record JADRCG010009239.1, on the reverse strand, counting down.
GATTCTCAGGTCCAAGGTTTTAGCCCCTTGTCCAAATTGTCTTTCTTCATCTGCCCACATTCGACTCTACCTAGAAATTTCCTTCACCTAGCCAAATGAATAAGCTATTGGAACTGATACAGAGCTAGTCAACTCCTTCCTAGCCCAGGGGACAGTGAGCCCTCCCTACTGCTGGCATCTCTGCCATGCATCCAGATAAAGCTCCTCCCCTTCCTACTCCTGAGTCAACCACATGACAAAGCAAAAGCCACTCCTCCACCAAACAGAGGCTTCCAATGCCCTCACGACTGACTGAGCCCACTCTACCCTTAAACTCACAGCGGTCCTCTCAGATCTAGCTTCCTAGTGCTGGCTTACATGTGTAGCCCACATGTAAGGTCAGAGGTCAGACTGGCTCTTAACATGTAACTTACTCACTAGATTTGTATATCAACCACAAGACACAGGTTACATCATCTTTATTGTACAAATAAGAAAACTGAGAGCTAAGATCTCCAAGGTCACTAATAAAGAATAGGGCTAAGGTTAGAAACCAGTTAGCCTATTCTGAAAGCCTCTAGAAAGGCCCCTGTCTTGAATGGTAACACAACCTTGCCTTGAGCCTGCATACTCTAGGCACTGGGCTGAACAATATTCTTACAGACAACATCCACAAGACCAGGAGACAAGACTATCATCATCCCCATTTTACAGATATGGAAACTGAGGCTTAGAGAAGGTCATCAACACTCTCTAAATCAGGATCATAAACACCCTCTAAATCAGGTTCTTAATGTGGAGGTTGCAACCACTTTGGGGTCCAATGACTCTTTCATGGGGGTCACCTAAGACCATGAGAAAACACAGGTATTTACAATTCGATTCATAGCAGTGTCAAAAGTGCAGATATGAAGTAGTAGTGAAAGTATTTTTATGATTGGGGGGTCACTACAACATGAAACGTGGTATTAAAGGGTCTCAGCATTAGGAAGGTTGAGAACCACTGCTCCAAATTGACTAAGAATAGACTCAATTCTAGACAGTCCAGATCAGGGAGATATGACCACCAACAGAGCGTTAAAGAATAGAGCATTGTTCCTTATCGGGGTTCACAGTAAAGTAAGCTCATGACATTGCACACAAAGTTTTCTACTTATCTAGGGATGGGACATATAGAGAAAAATTTCCGATACAGTGTCATCTTAAAGGATCACAAAAAACCATTAGGAATCCTTAACCTAAGGCCAATGAGATGGCTCAGCAGGTAGAAGCGCTACTCAGACCTGATAACCTGAATTCAATACCCCAAACCCACAGTGGAGGAAAAGAATCAACTCTCCAAAGTTGCCCTCTGATCTCCATACACCTGCACCCACACATATATAACATGCACACATACAGTAATAATAATAATTTTTATTTTTAAAGAATCCTTCACCTAGCACACTGCCTGACACCTGAAAGTACTCCATCTCTGGTGAATGTGTGGACAGACAAATAAATGAGGAGCTACACCTCTGTCCTAAGAGATCCCATGACCTGGTACACAGTTACCGATATCTTCTGAGGTGATGAAACTTGACCTGGGACCTGAGCCATGCCCGCCCCCAGGCCCTTTCTCCCAGTCCCAGAGGCCAAAGTGAGGTGTTCTTCAGTGCTCCAAAGCAGTACTTCCCACATTCCTCCCACCCCCACCCCTGACAATGACCAGGGAGACAGTGGTTGTGCAACTCAGAAAAAGAAGCTTTATTGCTTGCCAGGACGGACAAGGGTCAAGTAAAGGGTTAAGCGTGTAGGGACAATACAGGGGCTCTTCCAGCAGTATCTGTGTCTACACAGGAGCCTCCTAAGCCTGAGCAGAACATAGCAGCCTTAATTCTTGGTGCGCAGGACCTGCTCGTGGGTGGAGACCACCTTGCCATCGTGAACATCCATGACCTTGGTACGGATCTGGCGGTTGGTGGAGGTCACTGGAGAAGGAGAGAGAAGAGACATTAGTGAGGTGGGTAGATGGAGTGTTCTAAATCAGAGAAAGAAGCCTAGAAGCTGAGGAGTAAGCTGTCTCCTGCTGCCCTCCGTCCAGTTTGCCACCTCACTCCCTGCTGCCTCATGTCCAGTCTGTGTCCTCAGACTGAACTCAACTGGCGCTGTCCAACTAGACCAGTCCAAAGGCATTAGAAAGTCCAACTAAATCCAAGCACTTCACTTCGAAGTAGAGGAAGGATGTGGGGTGCTCTCCGTGGTGCTGATTTTCATCACCATGGAATCTACCCAAATACCCATTGGAGAACAAGGTTAAGGTCACCAGTCCTAGCTCTGAGGAGAGTTAGAAAGTGGTTTGTTTTTTTTTTCTGAAGCGACTCATAGAGGATACTGAGTAAGAACACTTAGCCTAATCCCCCAAGAAAGTTCTAATCTAGGTCATAGATCTGCTGAAAGATCTGAAAGTATTCCCAGGCCCAGGTTTGATGTGGAGGTTTGATGGAGTCTTACCATCTCTGGATGACTGAGAGCCAGAGGAGAATTGAGAGGATGAGGAGAATTGGGAAGATGAAAGGCTGCAGAAACAGAAAATGTCAGGACCGTTAGATATATTGGGGACATTTGTGAAGGGAAGAGGCATGAACTAAAGGGTAGGCCAGGCACTCACTGGGCATCCTCGCCCTCCAGCAGACGGCGGTAAGTGGCAATCTCCTGCTCCAGCCGTGTCTTCACATCCAGCAGGATCTTGTACTCCTGATTCTGCTGCTCCATCTCGCAGCGCAGCTGAGCCAGCTGCTCCTCCACGCTGCCGATCATCTCCTGGATCTGGGCCAGCTGCATGCAGTAACGGCCTTTGGTCTCCTCCAGGTTATTCTCTAGAGATGCTTTCTGTGAAGAAGAGAGATAAAGCAATGGATCACTCAGAATGGCCATGCCCCTGTAGTAAGTCCAAGTCCAACCTTTATGTGCATAGCAACATCCCTACCATGCTGAGCTGGGACTGCAGCTCAATCTCCAGGTTCTGCATGGTACGTCGGAGCTCAGAGATCTCGCTCTTGCCGCTTTGCACCAGCTCACTGTTGGTGGCCACCTCACGGTTCAGCTCCTCAGTCTGTTGAAAAGAGAGCACTGTTCACACCAGAAAGCCCTGGAAGGCAGGTACTCTGCATTCCTTCCTCTCTAAATGATACCCACCTTAGTGAAGAACCATTCCTCAGCATCCTTGCGGTTCTTCTCCGCCATCTTCTCATACTGATCCCGCATCTCGTTCAGGATGCGGCTCAGGTCCACGCCAGGTGCTGCATCCATCTCCACATTGACATCTCCACCCACCTGGCCTCTCATGGAGGCCATTTCCTGCAGAGACAGAAAATGTCCCATAGTTCAAGCACCACGTGGCTGACAGGGTTTTCCAGCAAGAGGTGATTCCAACCTGAACACTATAATACTAATCTGCTATTCTGTTGCTTCTCTCCATCCACCCTCTTAATCTAGCTTTGCCACTTAGCTCTCACCTCCTCATGGTTCTTCTTCAGGTAGGCCAGCTCCTCCTTTAGGCTCTCAATCTGCATCTCCAGGTCAGCTCTGGACAGAGTCAGCTCATCCAGCACCCTGCGCAGGCCATTGATGTCGGCCTCCACGTTCATGCGCATGCTCTGCTCTGTCTCAAACCTGGAATGATTCAAGAGAAAAGGAATGAGCTATCCACCCCAGCCATACTGGAAGCTTTGTTCTCTTCCTTTACGCATGGTTCCCAGAGCTGGCACCTAGAGTGTTGTGGAGACACGGTGCTTGTTGGTTGTTTAAGTCTAAACATTCCTAGGGTCCAGAAAAGAAGGAAATTCACCCTTAGTCATGTGCCCAAAAGAGGCACTTCCAGCTTCAGCCAGCCAGTAAGGCTCAAGGCCTCCAAATATGACCACCTACTGAAGTTTAGGGTCAGGTGAGGGAAGTTCGGAGCACCTCTCCCTAATGTAATGGCTTTCACACTTGGCCGTGGATCAGAATCTTCTAGGTAACCGGTTACAAATAACTGAACCCAGCTCCAAGGGTGGAGTCCAACAATCTTATATATTTTATAAGCACTGCAGGGGGTTCTCCCAGCACAAACCAACCCTGGTTAGAAAGCACTGATCCAAGATGCCCCACCCTACATGCTGGAGGCTCTGAACCAACACCACAGACTCACTTGGTTCGGAAGTCATCAGCAGCCAGGCGGGCATTGTCGATCTGCAGAAGGACATTGGCATTGTCCACAGTGGCTGTCAGGATCTGTAGAACAGAAAAACCATGGGTCATCCGTTAAACAGATTATCTGTGGGCAGATGTCGCTGCAGCCTGCACTGGCCTTCCTTTCTTGTTCTTGTTTGAATCCTGTTCTTCTTGTTTCCTGAGCCTTTGTTTACCGCAGTAGCCTGAGAGGCAACCCCACGCAGTCAGTTTCAACCCAATATTTTGAATCCTGCTCAACAAAAAACTGCAAATAAGTCTGGGCCCAGGCTCAAAAGCCCCAGAATTCAGGTCTTATTGCTACCACTCACCTATAAAACCTAAGATGGGTCTTGGGGTTTTACAGTCCCTTTAAGGCTTCTACATAGCCTTCATCTTCTGGATCCTTCCCTCGATACAGCCCTATCAGCCCTCTGCAGACACACGCATTCCTTTCTAAGCCATGAGGCATGAACCTCAGGTGGGACTTTCCCAAGAGACAAAACCCAACTTGCCCAGGGGATTAGAAAAGAGGAAACAGGAGAAGGAAGAAAAAAAATAAAAGACAGAAGAATTCCTGAACCTGGCTGGAGTTCCTGCCAGGGACTAGTCTAACTTCCATAACTTATGCGAGGCCCAAGAGTCAAGGAGGTTTAACAGGAAAAAGAAGAAGGTCCCTGGAAGCACAACTCCACCAGGATCCCTCTGATTTAGAGTAAATATACAGGACCATGATTAGTTGTCCTAGGGTGTGGATTTTTCTATGTCTGCCCGGCTATAGGGAGAGGCTATCTGGTGCCAAAGCTCGTGGGCGGCAGCAGCCTCAGCCCAGACTAACAAGCTAATGAGCAGTTTGGGTGTCTAGCTTGGTGGGTCCCGTTACAGCCTCACTCCTCCCTTCTGCTGAAGAGGTAACTGCCTCCTATAGCAGAAGGTGAGCCACCTGCTCTCTAGTCTCAGCTCCGCACCCGCCCCTGTCCGCCCCTTCCCGCCCCTGATCTTTAGCAAGTCACAGCACTCTCTACACTTCAACTTCTTCCTCTGCAAAATGTTAAGGGTGGGAACCATTGGTCTCATGCAGGCTAAGGATCAGAGCTCATAAAAACGTGTGGGAAAGCTAGGAAGCAACACCGTCTTCTCGCTGACCAGCCCTATTGGGGGATGTTCAGGGAGGGCCTCAGAGAGAGAGGTTTAGGACTACAGACTGTCCTTTCTAGGAGTCTAGAGATGAAACCTTGGAGGAAAGCGGAATGGCAAGTCCTGCTGTCCGTTTGACCCACCTTGCTCTTAAGCTCCTCGATGGTCTTAAAATAGGGGCTGTAGTCTTTGATCTCCGTGGGCCGCTGCCTCTGGTACCAGTCACGGATCTTCACCTCCAGGTCACTGTTGGCCTCTTCCAAGGCACGCACCTTGTCCAGGTAGGTGGCCAAGCGATCATTGAGGTTCTGCATGGTCACTTTCTCACTGCCCACCAGGAGCCCATCACCAAGACCACCACCAAATCCACTACCAAGGCCACCACCAAATCCACCACCAAGGCCACCAGCAAATCCACCACCAAATCCACTACCAAGTCCTCCGCCAAAACTGCTGCTGCTGAAGCCACCACCATAGCCACCTCCAATCCCACAGGCTCCCCCAGAGGAGAAGCGAGAGGAAGAAACCGACATGCCCCCATAGGTGCTGGGAGCCCGGCAGGATCCTCCAGCCAGGACGGAGGAGATGCGGCTAGAGCCACCACCGATGCCACAGGATCCCTTCATGGAGCTGGAGGAGGTGAACTGGCGGCTGCAGGTGGCCATGGCTTTGAGAGAGGTGAGCAAGTGAGCGAGTGAGTCAACAGAGAGAAGAGAGAGCTGCTCAGGTGAGTTAGAAAAGAAGGATAGTGCTTTATAGTGGTGAGGAGGGGGCGGGCCTGGCAGATTCCATTCCCCTTGGCTTTCATCACTCCCAGGCCAGCGCCAACTCCCGATCAGATCCCTCCTCTCCTCCGTCTCATCATGTCTGTCATATTTTACTGGAAACTCATTGTTTCAAGTGTTTTGAGCTTTCTCGTCCCGCCAGGCATGATTCATCAGGGGAGGGGTGGGCCTGCAGGCTATGCTTTCCCATGAGGCCCTGGGAGCCACAGCCCTTAGGAACCCACACTCTGGGCTCTGGGCTCGACTAGGATGACAAAGTAAGGCCATACCACACCATAAACTTGCTGACCTGTTAGTTCCCATTAAATGGGTGGGAGAGTCTTTCATTACATGTGGAGAAAGACCACCAGAACAGGAGATTGGCACGTAGCTGGAGGTACATCAGCATGGCCACCCTCGGCACTACCTGCTAGGGACTGGCCATCTGTCACATCCTCAGCCAGCCAAGTGGTTCAGACTCCAGGCAGTCCCCCCAAACCCCCGAGCCCTGGATACAGACCCTATTAGGTCACCAAAGGTCTCACAGACACAGCCAGAGACAGTGAGAAACAGCACAGAGTCAGGTACTTCCCAGAGCCCTGATTTGCCCTTCTGAAAAGTGGGAGCAAAGAGCGCCCAACCATTGTTTCTGCCGCAGAGAGTTCTGAGGGTCCAAAGGGACAGTGATGCTAGATTGTTGTCAACTTCGTGTGGCATGGAGTCTGGACAGAGGGTTGGAACTTACTTTGACCTCAAAGCAGGTAAGGGCACATGCCTGGAGCAACCCTACAGAGATTTGTTTGTCTGTTCGTTCGTTCGTTTGTTTGTTTTCAGCCCCAGATGTCCCTTTGGATGCCAAGACAGCTGAGATGGGAGGCAGAGGGCTGACTCAGACACCCCCACTTGATCTCCCATGGGGAGGAACGCAGGCACCTGAGAGTAAAGCCAGGACTGAGCCAAGAACATGGCCAAAGTGGACGAGAGGGTTTCTGAGTCCCTGAGGACCAGGGGACAGCTCCAAGAACCCGGTTAATTCTGCTTCAGAGGTTTCTATACCAAGCTTCAGCTATCCCCCAGAACACCTACTTCCTGTCCCTCACACCCTCTCCCAGCCCCTCAGCTCTGTGGACCCCTGCAGGCATGTTGGGAGGAATGTGGTCGTGTCTGGGACTGCCTGGCACGTCCTATCTTCCCAGACAGGCCCCAACAGCCCCCGCTGAGGCTCCTGCGCTGTTCTTGGTATCAACTGCTCCCAGAAAGGACGTAGCACCTTAGATAGCCAACCCCACCTGACCCTGACTGCCACGAAAGCAGAAATCAACGCCCTCCCCACAACAGGGCTTAAAAGCTCAGAAGACAATACTAAGACGTACTCTTGAGGCTGAGAGCTCCCCCAAATCTGCCTCTCTAAGGACTAGCAAGGATATGAGTAACCTGGGGCCCCACCCGTCTCCACCCACCCCTCACAGACACTTCTAATCTCCTTCCAGAGAATGTTTTCCCCAACTCTAGCCCAGCCCTGCAATTTCCCCAGCACTAGGCAGAGGGGATTTGGGTTGAGGGAGACTTCTGTTAGAAACTATGTTCTATTGGGTAAGAGGTGGGGTTATCCTTCCTGGAGAAAAAGACAGCATCCAGGGAGCTCCACAGACAGGGATAGGGTGAAGAGTCCAACTCCAGCTTCTTTGGTGACCTACAACCTGAACCAAGAAAAGTTCTGCTTCCTGTCAGTCAGTGGGACTCCAAGGAGCCTTCTTTCCAGTGTCCCTCCTCCACTACCCTACTTCTCCCCCTCTTCCTCTTTCCCTACCCCTCAACTCCTCCAGTATCTCATCCCTCTGCTCCTCCTCCTCCTCCTCCTCTGATCCTTCTCCTTACCCTGCTTTTCTTCCTCTTCTCCTCCTTGCTCCTCCACCTTATCCAAGGGGAACATAAAGATGGTAGGAAATGAATGTCAGATAAACACACACAGTCTAAAGGGGAGTTTGCCAGCACTCCCCACCATAGACTGAATCCCCAAGGCCAACATTCCAGACTCCAAGGCCAAGAAGGTGCCAAAGGCCTAGCCAGTTGGGAAATGGGAACAAGGCAGCACACTCCTATCCCCATAGTGTGGATGATGCGTATTTTCAAGGCATGGGGCAGCAAAGGCTAATGGGGTGGAATGAGCATCAAATAGGCATCTCTGTCTGCTGGGACCTGGCATACCCCTACCGCCTGTAAGCATGTTTTATGTGAGCACCAGATATCCCTCTCCCTTCCACCTGCCCAGGAACAAGGAGGAAAGGCGGGGCCTGGGCAGTCAGCACTCTGTGGTTAGTGAGTCTCCTACACCTCCCTGCAGTGGGAAGACCTATGCCAACCCAAACAGGTAAAGGGACTGGGCTAGGCAGCCCCTACACAGCCTCATTGTGTGCTGAGGTCTGGGTGGAGCTAAGGGGTTGCATCCTTGGAGAGGAGGAGCCAGGGCTGAGGAGAGAGACACACAGCCTTGGTGTAGAAGCTCACAGGCTAGTGGGAGACATACTAGAAGAGACTTTGGGGAGGGAGGGAGAGAGGAAGGGAGGGAAGGAGGGAGGGAGAGACAAAGAGAGAGACACAGAGAGAGAAGTAGAGGGAGAGAGGGAGAGAGGGAGGGAAATAGACAACATCCAGGGAGATCCACAAACAGGGGCAGAGAGAGGGAGAGGGAGAGGGAGAGGGAGAGGGAGAGGGAGAGGGAGAGAGAGAACTTCAAAGTTACCTTAGAGAGGAGCGAGCCTGAGAAAACTGAACCCAGTCTGCCTGCTTCTCAGGACTGCCCATCACAGACTCAGCAGCTTCAACGGCACAAGCCCACTTGCGTTCCACCACAGTTCTGGGAGCCAGATGCCCCCAGGGAAAATGGAGGGGGCTATGCTCCATCTGAAGACTCTAGAGAAGGATCGTTCCTAGCCTCCACCCACTCCTGGTGTCTCCCGGAGTCCCTAAGTTTGGGGCAACAAAACTCCAAACTCTTTTTTTGTCTCACTGTGCCTTACTGGGGGTCTTTTTCTGTCTCTTACAGTTGTGCTTCTCGGGTCTAGTGCCCCCCCCAATCCAGTGTGACTTCATTTCTGTCCTTACCTTATCCGTTCCTGCAGAGGCCCTACTTTGAGAAGAGGCTATGCAAACCCTCTCCACTGTGTAGCAGACTGGGTGCTGGTAGCCAGTTGTGGAGGCGGCAGGGAAAGCCTGGCCAAAAAAAAAAAAAAATCTTGGCAGGAATAATTATGATAAGAAGCGGGCAGGGCCAGTCAGGAGGTTTCTGGAGATAGCAGTTATTGAACTGTGCCAGTTGGGGTGCAGTGGGCAAAGCAGCAGAGAGATGCAGGCTGCTCAGTACTGGCTCCAGGCTTCCCACCCCACCTTTATCGTCCTCACAAACTCATGGGTGCTCTGAGATAGGAGGTGCATCTTAGTTTTAATTTGGTTTGAGGTTTGGTTTGGATTTCTTTTCTTGGTTTTGTTTCATTTTGTTTGGATTGTTGTTGTTTCCTTTTGTTATGCGTTGTTTTGAAACAAGAACTTCCTAAGTAGCCCAGGTTGGCCCCAAATTTGTAACTTCTACCTCTCTACTCCTTACCTCCCAGTGCTGGGATCACAAACCTTTGCCACCATGCCTGGCAATTCTTCATTTTTTATTTTAAAATAACTTTAGATTCTCAGAAGTTTTTCAAAAGGAAAAAAAATGTGGTCAGGTTTGGTGGCGCATGCTTGTAATTCTAGTTCTTGGGAGGTGGAGGCAGGGGAATCATCCTCAAGACCATTGTCAGCCAGACAGTAAGTTTGAGGCCAGCCCGGGCTACATAAGACTCTGTCTCTTTAATAATGATGATGGTGATAACAATAAATTTTAAAAGTTCATGAAAAGAGTTCAGAGAATACATTTTACCCTTCAACCAGCTTCCGGTAATGTGAATACGTCCCAGGAGCACTGTACAGTTTTCAAAGACAGTAAGTTAACACTGACACAAATCATGTCATTAATCAACCACAAACATTCTGTAATTTTGTTGGCTTTCCAACTCGGTTCCTTCTCTGCTACAGATCACAGCTGTAGACCCCACACCACATTCCCTTGTCCGGTCCCCTGCTCATCCTCAGATCCAGGGTAGTTTCTCCACCTTCCCGGTTATCCACGACCTTGACACCTTTGAACAGGGTTGATTGAACACCTCTGTTCCGGTTTTCCTGCTTTCTCATGACCAGACAGGTGCACTTGCCAAGAATCCCATTGGTGTATCTTTCCAAGCTTCTTCCTAGGTCAGAGAGGACAGACACGTCACCGTGTCTTGTTTCTGCTGTGTTGTCCATGTACAGAGGCTAAGACCTTGGGTTGGAATTCTCTGCCTTCATATGACTATTTTGCCCAAGAAGAGACCTAGGGCCTACTCACAAGTTTGATTTCACCTCAGCTTTGACTCTTTAACTTGTGGCTCCATCAATGGAGGTAAAGAACACTTATCATCCTTTTGGCTCAAGAAATATGACTTGTTCTGGACCCCTTAAAGAGCTATAGAGCTCCAGGAGAGGCCTGAGGGAAGTAGAAGGTCCATGCTTAGAGACAGAATTGTTTGACTCCAGTCTAGAACATTCCCCTGCTGGCTTCCTTTGAACAAATACTCCATGTTTCTCTTTCGGGATGTGTGTGTGTGTGTGTGTGTGTGTGTGTGTGTGTGTGTGTGTGTG